>QNUK01000551.1:0-420818 GCA_013621035.1 Clarias magur | reverse complement strand
ACACACACACACACACACACACACCGCCCCATACACACACACACACACACACACACTCCGCCCCATACATACACACACTCCGCCCCATACATACACACACTCCGCCCCATACATACACACACTCCGCCCCATACATACACACACTCCGCCCCATACATACACACACTCCGCCCCATACATACACACACTCCGCCCCATACATACACACACTCCGCCCCATACACACACACACACACACTCCGCCCCATACACACACACACACACACTCCGTCCCATACACACACACACACTCCGTCCCATACACACACACACACACACTCCGCCCCATACACACACACACACACACACACTCCGCCCCATACACACACTCTCTCTCTCTCTCTATCCTATCCTACACACACACAAACTATCCTGCGCGCGCGCACACGCACACACACACACACACACACACACACACACACTATATTAGTTACTACGCATTAGAATGCTGTATGCATGTAGTAGACCTGTAATAAACAAACCCTCCTGTGTCAGCGTATTAGCTTGCTAATTCTATCGGACACATTACTCGACTTTCAACTGTTACATACCTTCAGTTAGGAATATTAAATTCAAAATATCTAATATGATGAATCTTGACCTGTCTGTATTTTTAGTCCAGTGTACTTTGGTAATCTCCTGATCCATATAAGGGGGAGGTAACGTCAGGTGGTTAACAGCTTCTTAAAGCTTGACAGTTTTAACGCATACAAGATTCGTTTTAATTCTCCACGTCACCACAAACACACACCCAAGAGCACAAAGTTACACTTACCCGAAAAACACCATTTATTCAGAAAGACAGAATAAAATCTTCATTTGTCGAAGTCGGGCTGTTTCTGAGTCGTGACGCCATGTCTTCTTCGTCGACCGCAGAAAGAAGCTCCTTGTAAACACACGTCACTCCACAGCGCCGCCTCTGGCTCGGGAAACTAACGCGCTCACTCACTCACTCACTGTCTATACCGCTTTATCCTGTATACAGGGTCACGGGGAGACAAGATGCCTATCCCAGGGTACACAGTGGACGGTGTGCCAGTACATTGCAGGGCACACACACACTTATGCTACAAGATCACTGATTAGCTGAATCTGCATGTCTTTGGACTGTCGGAGGAAACCGGAGTACCCAGAAGAAACCGACCAAGCATGGGGAGAACATACAAACTCCATGCACACAAAGAAGAGAGGAGGGAATCAAAACCTGGCCCTGGAGGTGCAAGTCGACTGCAATAACCATTATGCGGCTTGGGAAATTTAAACCACACATTCCCAATCCTGGTCCTAGGGTAGTCCCTGTCCCTGTTCCTGTATCCCTGAAACCTGTATTCATCAGGGGTGGAAGATATTTGTGTGATTGTACTTCATTACACTTAAGGGGAATATAGTGGCTTATAGTGGTGGGCACTGTCAAATCACACAGGCAGGGTTGATTGTCTGAAACTTTGTGTGTGCGCGTGCGTGCGTGTGTGTGCGTGCGTGTGTGTGTGTGTGTGCCTGTGTGTGTGTGTATGTGTCCTTGGAGTTTCTATGGTAGACTCAAAGTCCATAACAACCCAACATTGAGAAAAGATTGACAGAGTGAATATCTATGTTTCATTTAAACGCAATTTAGCACAAGTTTTTTATGCTAACTATATGTGTATGTGTCTTTTACCTACATTCATGGGCATGCCTATTGTATTGATAGCAGCAGTGACTCAGTGGTTAAAACATTGTACTTCTGAAAGGAAGGTCATAAGTTTAAATATCAGTACTTCCAAGCTTTGAGCTCTTAAGCACAGTCCTTGACTCCACAGCTGTCACAATTGTGACATTGGCAGCATAAAATGTTAATATAGATGCACTTTGTGGATTAACAGTTGCTTGGTGATAAACCTTCTTTATGCACAATCTGAGAAAAGGACTGCCATAAGACCACCTCCATAAGGTAGAGCAGTTTTTTTAATAGAATAATGAGTTGGCAATAGTCTATTCATCAAAAATATGAAGTTAACAGATCATAAAATAGTAGAGGATAATTAATTTACGGTTTGGAGACGTTGCAACTGACAAAAAAAAACATAGAAAACAGAGCTGGAGGTGGCGGAGCTGAAGATGCTGCAATATACTTTGGGAGTAACAAGAATAGACATTAGGAATGAGTATATTAACGTGACAGGGCAGCTAGGACAGTTTGGTGACAAAGGTAGAGACCAGATTAAGATGGTGTGGACATATGCAGAAGGAGGGCATGCAGGAGGTTGGAGTGACAAAGGAAGATGTGGCATACAGAGTTAGAAGGAGACAAATGATCTAGAAGCCTAAAGGAAGTGGCCGAAAGAAGAAGATGCATGAAGAAGATGTTCTGTACAAATATGAGTAACAACGTAGGTGTAGAAGTTGCACTTCTAGATTTCTTTGGTCTAAATGTATCCATAATGTCTAATAATGTATGGATTCTATTAGAGAGGAAAACTCTCAACATTTACTTTTGCAAAAGGCAGATTTATTTGCAAGCACGTTGTAATGGAACAAACATGTGCACATTAATATATTTGTTAAAGACACTGAGTAGATGATGAAGTTTGCATTATAGCCAAAATGTTTTAGATTTTTAGGCTCATGTACTAAACTGACTGAAGTGGCAGGTAGTGCTAGGGAAGAAGAAAATTCAGCTAAGCGTCCATGGAAATACCCAGCCTTTTACTTGGTATTACAGAAAGGTGTCCTTCATTACACCAGGTAGTTCCAGAGCCGCCTTTCTTCTAGCCGCTGCCTCCAGAATCTTCTTGCGCGGCCCTAGCTGGATTCGGATGCTTTTTAGATCATCATCTGAGCATAGCATGAGGGCTTCCAGGTCCAACTTTTCACGGATAAACACAGGGGCAAAGTCTAGTAAGTTTACAGAGGTCAGGAAGGAATGAAGGGGTGAAGTCTCGTCATCCTCATCCAATCCAATCTCTTCCTGGTTCCAAGGCAGTTGCGAATCCTCCTCTGACTGATCATCCAGGCCTGCTTCCTCTGCTTCAAACACCTCTTTGCGGACCAGGAAACCCAGGTCCTCTGTGTCACCAAGAGGAAATTCATCTGGTTCGACTCCCATTTCCATGGAGAAGTTCTTACGGAACACCATGTTTCCAAGGCCTGGCCTCTTAAACAGGGATTCTTTTGCCAGATCTGCATCATCATCATCATCATCATCTTCATCTCTGAATCCTTCAATTCCATCTTCCTCCTCTTCATTTTCATCCTGCTCATTGAAAACATCCACTAATTCTGACTTTTCTGCTGTTCCATTTTCATTTTTTTTCGACATGGTATCCTTCTTTCCAAACTTGCGTTGGAGAGTTCCTTTAATGGACCCAAATTTGGTTGTAGCAGCGAGCTGATTTAAGTTGTTTGTGGTTCCCGAGCTAGAGCTAGAACCTGTGCTGGCTTCAGAGACAGAGTCTCTGCCACCACCATACATCTTGTCCATCTTACTCTGGTGCTTCTTTTTGACCTTCTCACATTCCTTCACCTTGCGTTCTGCATCTTTGACTGCTTGTTTCTTCAGATTTGCCACATTTTTGGGGTTCTGCATCGTCTGCTGGGAAGCAGCATTGTCTAGGAAGCGGACGCAGTTCATGTGATCCCGAGATGCTGCGACATCAATAGGTGTGTGGAAATCATTATCCATAGCGAAGAGGTTGGCACCGAAATTAACCAAGAAGCTCAGGATGTTCATATGACCATTGGAGGCTGCATGGTGTAATGGTGTGTTTCCCCAGATGTCGCTTCTGTTGGGATCGCCACTGTAACAAAATCAGATCAAAATCAGAACCATTTTATTCATCATACTTTTGGATGATACACACATAAAAATTTTTTAACCATTTAATTATTAAGTAGAAAATTAATTATTTAAAGTAATTTAAATTCCTTATATTATAGATAACTATTGATTTATTTACTTTATTTATTTATTTCCTATTTTTTATTCTCCCCATGCATGGTGGGTTTTCTTTAAGTAGTCTGGTTTCCTCCCACAATCCAAAGACATGCAGATTAGGCTAACTGCTGTTCCCAAATCCCTGTAGTGTGTGTGTGTGCCCTGCTATGGATTGGCATTGTACCCTGTTTCATGCCCTTAATCCCCAGGGACCCTGTATACAAAATAAAGCGGTTTAGACGATGAGTAAGGGTTGCCAGATTTCAGCAAACCTTTCTGCTCAACATTCCAAAAAAAGACGTTTTATTCTTTTTCTTTTAATGTTTTTTTTTTTTTTTGTCTGATGCTTAAATTTTATCCAAGCCATAATTCCCTCCAAGCCAACATAATTTCCCCAGTCTTGTACGGTAATATAGCGTCTTACAATAGAAATGTTTCTACATATCACAGACACTTTCACTTTATTTGGGGAATCTATCAGATTTAATTCCACTCAATGGCTATAAAATCTGGGCAAGATATATTGATATATATATATATATATATATTGATATATATCAATATAAACTGGCCAGTTTTGCAGACTTGTCATAAACGTCCCTGTCTGGTGCCATGTCCTCCACTGACTATGTTCATACAGCAAGTAAGGAGTAGTGATTCCTGCCCCAAATGGCCTGTATTAGAGCTTGTTGCAGTTCCCATTTCTGATCATCTAGTGCAATAACATGTGCTGTATCACGATTACACAGTGTCTAAAATAAGCAAGAATGGAACATTTTCCAGGACGTACCCTGCCTCGTGCCCTAAGCCTCCTGGGATAGGCTCCAGGTCCCCCATGACCCAGAATACAGGATAAAGCGGTATAGACGATGAGCGAGTGAGAGAGTGGAACATTGGCTTATATCTATCAGCCTCATTTAAAAATAATTGGTTAAGTTAAAAAAAACTTTTCCTGAATAGCTGAAAACATACAAGATTTCCCCAATGGACGAGTCACCACTATACTTAACCAGTGTTAACCAGTGTAAAGTAATCACATCTGATCAATGTCTTTTCATTAATTTATATAAAGCCCACAAAACCCACACCTAGTTAGTTTATTAATCTAGGCATACTCCCCAGTGTCTTTGCCTTACCAGTTTTATTACATAACTACCTGCTATACACTATCTAACTTTCCAGGAAGAGCTGTAGCTGTAAGCCCAGGCCACCTATTTTATTATAGTCGATATATAATGTGCCTAAGATACAGCATCAGATACAAGTTACTCTGTAATCCATTAAGAGTAAAAGTCCACATTTACACTCCAGCTATGCACATAACAACGTTGATTTCAATCTGTAACACCTTGTGTGGGTCTGTAACATCTGTCCACATCACAGGGTTAATTCCCTATATAAAAAAGGAAACAGCCCAATGTTTTTAAAGTCAAAAGTAAATTTTTATGAAACTACGAGTGTCCTTGCTTGAGAAGCTGCTGTATAATATTTATAGTCATAAATCTGATTTTCTTGGTTCTGAGAAAGTATTGCCACTTTGAAAAACTGAATGTCCATTGTGTAGTCATAGCATTCAACATTCAGTCAGGTTTGGCTGTAAAGATGGGTTTTAGAAGTCGGATTTGTAATCATGCCAACCTTTGCTCCGAAATAATCAGTTATATCAAATGCTGAAATAGGAACAGCAACTTGCTGGGTAAAAGCAAAGCAAGTATTTTTTTTGCTGGGGCAAAGTTGAAAGATGCTCTAAGGGTTTTGCTGTTTTCTTGTCTCAGTGTCTCATTTCATACATACAGTATATAAATACATTAAAAGTGATTAAAACCAGTGGATTCTATTCACATAATTGTCCTAGTCAATAAAATGTCAATAACTTTAAAAGACAACTTTGGTTTTAATTAGTAAGGCTCCTTTTTTTGTACCAACTTTATACCAACTTTGTTTGATTATCCACTTAATAGTCATTTTGCTTTGATTAGTCCAAAAAATTGTAAGATTAAAAACGAGAACTTGCTATTAATACTTTCAAGAAATGTCCCCAAATGGAACCCCATAATAAACTCTCACCCTCTGCTGCAGATGAGTTGCAGAGCCTCTAGTCTGCCATGATAAGCGGCCCAGAGAGTCGGCGTCATTCCATCCTCATCAGGCGTGTTCAAGTCTTTCCTAGTGGCCTCCTTCAACAGATCCAAATACCCATCGATGGCTGCTTTATGATATCTAGACATAGCTGTGTTCAATATATTCCCTCTCTATATATTTATAAATGAGATGTAGCAGCTACAAAAGAGCGTTTTCTGCCATCTGTTGGTCTCTTGTTTGTTGTAGAGCAGAAAGGAGAAGTAAGTGTGGATGAAAAGACCATATGGAGTGTCATTAACACTCAGTCGGGCAATAAACCAAAGTCCATTGTCTTTGCTGTGTGAGCTCATGATCCTGGTTGGCTGTATAGAACAAGTGCCGAAATTAGCTTGTGACATGATGACACAAATGAGCACAATTCTCACTATAATCTCACAGAACAATGTTCACATTTGAAAGTGGAATCTAAAAAAATTGATTCTTTTTAGAATGATTTTATTTTTTAGATAAGAATTTATTGAATGATTAAACATATTACAAAGAATTCTTTATCTTTTATGTTCGTATCATAGTTGTCTGGTCCTCAAAGGCCGAATCAAACCAAACCTAAAACAAACAAACACCCACTTCTACAGACAGAAATCTTGCCAAATCTTGGAGCAGATGGAGTACAAAAGCAGAATAAAATAATGTTTTTATTTATTTATTTTTGTTCAATTTATGGCATAAGAAGTAACTATGCATCAACGTTTGCTGAAAATATTGTGCTTTGTTTCCATTTCCAAGAGAGACTGTGTTATCTTTTCAATTAAAAAAATCACCAAAATCTGTTATTTATCAAGGGGTGCCTAAACTTTTCCACAAGACTGTATGTTCTCCCTGTGGTAGATTTCCCCCGGGTACTCTGATTTCTTCTCACAGTCCAAAGATACGCAGATTAGGTTAACTAGTATTCCCAAATGTCCCGTAGTGTCTTTGTGCGCCCTGCAGTGGAGTGGCACCCTGCCCTGGCTGTACCCTGCCTTGTGCCCAATGTCTCCTGGGACAGGCTTCAGGCCCGCCACAACCCTGTACAGGATAACTGGTATAGAATAAATGAATATGAATAAATGTTTTACTACCTACCAATGGTTACAGAAGTCATGCATTTTCTTGTTATTTTATTTGCATTTGTCTTGCAAATGATTAATGTAATTTATGTAGTTAAAAATAAATTAAAACACACGCTGTTCATCTTCCAACCTCCAGAGGGCACAGGAGAGCACAGACACTGTGAGTTTCTCCAGCGAACAACAACGCGGAAGTACAGCGAAATTGGTCAATACCAATTGTATTTTGACCAGCCAGGTTGTTGTGTGAAGTTAATAATTTCTGCACTATTCATTTAACAGACGCTTTTAATCCGGTATCATTATAAGTGTTGAAGCAGAGACATGGCTGCTAATGGCGACTCTGCGATCGGTCTGCTGTCTTATGAAACGCTTGTGCACGCTGTAGCCGGCGCAGTGGTAAGAGAACACCTGGGACACCTGCAGTTAGTTTACCGCAATGTGACGCTTCGCTTTTCTTTTTACATATCAAGCCGGATACGCGCGCGCGTATGTGTGTATGTGTGTATGTGTAGAGCAACGTGAATAAGAAGTGACATTAGATGAAAGTACATACAGTAAATTTAAGTTATTGCAGTTGTTCAGGCTTCTCTGAATGTTAAGTGCTGTTTTAGGGGATGGTAGTTTATGCATGCCGCCAGATGACGTCAGCAACATTTATGTATTCCTGTAACTTAGATGAGGTTTTTACACCAGTCACCTTTTACCATTTTAAACCTTTAAAAATGTTTAATGAGTAATTAAATGTAGCCCACTCCTTATAGCATTAATTTTCTCACGTATTTCTAAACAAACTTGGCAAATAATTCACTTCTAACATATAGTACCATATAGTTCAGAATGCACCGCCTGTAGGATTTTGTACCTTGTAGAGCTTGCAGTGTTTTACGACCAGTGTAAAGCCTTATAGAAATAAATCAGCCTCAGATATAAATGATTCTGCAAAGAGCACAGAACTGTCCATGCATTAAAAGCCTTAAATCTGCCTTTTAATTTTTAAGATTTTTGGTAATGTAATGCCATAAAAATGCGTTTCTGTTGTGCACTTATCTATCTATCTATCTATCTATCTATCTATCTATCTATGATTTTATTTATATATATATATATATATATATATATATATATATATATTACATGAATCACCACACAAAAGAATCGTGATTTATAACTGAATCAGTTCCCCCCCCCCTCTAATTCCTGATCTCTCATGACTAAAGAAGTAATTGATTATTCATTTGTTCGTGCTTAGTAACCATTTTGAACAAAGCTGTCCATCAAACATATTTTACTTGACTGTATCTCTTTTATTCCTTTAAGGAACTTGTTTTATTCTGTTGACACTTTAAAAAAAAATGTTTTTTAAACAAGTAAATTCAAATGTAGTTTTACAGTTCTTAGAAAAAAATCTTTTTAAACATCTTATCTAGTTTTAATATTGAATAACAAAAATGACTCTCGCCATGAATATAGCCATAGAAGCTGGCATGGAGTTAAAAAAGAAAAAGTAACCATTTTAATCCGGTCAGGGTGGAGATGGGTCCAGAGCCTATCCTGGAAACACCGTGTACACACATTCACAAACGGAAAATTTGGACATGTTTTTTCTGAGGTGGGAGGAAACCAGAGATTTCTGAGGAAACTCAAAGAGAAAACGTGCACAAAAATGCTGTAACCTGAGCATAAGATTAAATCTGTATTTCTGTCATCAGTTTATGAGGTCTGTCTGATTCTATATCGTCACAAGACAACACACACACACTTCAGGTTTTGTTACAATTCTAAACAAACTTGGCAAATAATTTGCTCCTACTACACAGGATGCTGTTGCTGTTTGCTAATGTGTGAAACGTTTGGAGTACTCCACCTGCAGGATTATAAAGGAACTGCAACATTTTACCCCTTCAAATGCGAACATAAATACAGTAAAAGTTATTTAGATTTTGGTATCCATGTGAACAACATGAATTCCCACACAAAACAATCATGGAGGTTATGGATAGAATAATTGACTTTTTGTTCCTCATATAACATAGCCAGGAAATAAGTTTAAAACAAAGAAAGGTGTATATGGACACACACTGATTAGGTTAGTCTTATACAAGTGCAATTCAGCCAGCCTTTATCCAGGTTGTGAGACGACTCACCCTGATCTCTCAACCCATATAACCAGCAGCTGGGATATAAGATGTGAGAATAGCGCTGAATGTCTTCTAAAAAGTAATCGAACCTAGCGACAATGTGGCTCGCAGCACTGTTCAGAAAGCAGCTAGATCTAGATAACATGAAGCAACATCAGTGTTTTAAAGTTCAGGGATTTACATAGCAAAGTGAGATCGATTGCTGATCTTCAGTTTTATTACAATTAGGTAATGCAGTAGGAATGGGAATCACTAGGGATCACCCGATACCACGTCATGATACCTAGGTGCTGATTGTTCTGTATTACAATTTTATGATATATAAAATTTTTCTGATTTTGTTACAATTTTACAACCTTGAAACTTAAAAAAAAAAAAAAGAAAAAAAAAAGAGAAAAGTCATAACGTTTTATACCTTAGCTTCATTCAGCAGCTTCAGAACTGAGTTAACCATGAGTAATTAAATGTAGCCCATTCCTTATAGCATTAGCTTTCTTACTTAAAAACCAAGAGGTCAATGTTTAACTACTATTGCTACATTATTACTGAGCAGCACATGTGTCTGGCGAAAAAGTGAAAGTAAATAATTCGCTCTCACCACCTGTAGGATTATAAAGAAACATCAACGTTTTATCGCTATGATACTGTATGCCTCCAGGGTCTCGAAACTCAACTTGACAATGAGCGCATGTTGAGCAGTCAAGAGCAGTCATGCATTTTCCCCTCACTATTTCTGTTGCACAAATTTCTCCCTCTGGATGTAGACATCAAGTTTGAATAACAAGCCAGCTCTATTGTTTATGACATTTTTGATGTTACAGCCATAATTAAACATGACACACACACAAAAAAAAAAAACCATAACCAGTTACTGAAATACTAAAATCTATATGCAAAAAAAAAACGGTTCTTTGGGTTCTTAAGTACGTATGTGTATGTGGTTGGCAGGGCAGTGCGACAGCAATGACGGTGTTCTTCCCCCTGGATACGGCCAGAATTCGACTGCAGGGTGAGTTGATGGAAACAATCTGAAAAAAAAAACAACAAATCTGCTTCCTTCTTGGTTTATTCCTGAATCGTGTTTTCTTTATCGCATATGTTATTAGGTGCAAACTTAAACTGAGTTTTGATTGATTGTCCGCTTCACCCCGCATGTACTGCTGCTGTGTTTCAGTGGACGAGAGCCGAAAATCCAAATCGACTCCTGTCATTCTGGCTGAGATTGCAAAAGAGGAGGGCGTGTAAGTGTCTCATGCTGTGGCTAGGGGGGGGATGAATCACAAAATTACTAGCAAGTGAGTGAAAGCCTTAGTGTACAGAAATGGATGTACTTAGGTTCAAAGCGGTAGCTAGCATTATTTACTGCAACAATATGAGTAACTGATAAGCTAGCTTTGTCTGGCCAGGAGTTTGACCAGAAAATTTGAGCACAGCCAGAAGCTTTGTTCATCATGGGGTTTTCTGACCCTTTTGGAGTTTTTTTCGTCAGTGTATGCACAATACATTATCAAAGAATTACAGTGCGTTGTGTTTAAACACACCCAGTGGGTTTACTTTCTCTGTTGTATCAGCTGCCTTGTCCACCTGGCAGCAGAGAATAAAAAACCAAAAGACCAAAAACATACAGTACAACCAGAGTATAGATTTGTCCATGACTGTGTAGTGCATATATACTGTATACAAAACCACACCCAATAATATGAAAAATGTACCGAAAGTAATTCAGAGGTACACAACATTATTATTTTTTTTATTAACTGACATGGGTATTTCAAATGACACATTTTAGTTGAGTAACTCTTTGTTTGTGCAGGTAGCATTCTATTAAATTTTATTTGAATATTTTAACAATGTCACAAAGCACCTTTACAGACATGGAAGGTTCACTCACTCTCAATCATCATCTATATCATCTAGAGCCTGGAGTCTGTCCCAGGAGACTTGGGGCACAAGGCGGGGTACACCCTGGACAGGGTGCCAATTCATCACAGGGCACACACACACTCACACACTACGGCCAATTTGGGAACGCCAATTAACCTAATCTGCATGTCTTTGGACTGTGGGAGGAAACCGGAGTACCCAGTGGAAACCCACCAAGCACCGGGAGAACATGTAATTATGAAAATGCAAAAATGAAATCATGCACACAGAGGGGAATTGAACCTGGCCTGGAATCAAACCCAGACCCTAGATGTGCAAGGCAACAGTGCTAACCACTATACCACTGTGCCGCCACATAGAAGATTATGGATATAAATTAGAAAAATATAGAAAAAAAAAAAGTTTGTCCCTGATGAGTAAGGTGTGAAAATCTCCACAAGAAGAAATGTTGAGCGGACCCAGACTCGTTCCTGTGGGTGATACCACATACAGTAGCGTGACCATAAATCAATCCCTGCTCTTTTGTGTGCAATTGTGTAACAGGAAATGTGTTTAAATTGATATAAAGTTTGCTTCCACTGATGGTAGAAAACGCTTAAACTATTGCGCAGCTGCAGTCACAAACCATCACAGAAAAACTGCCCGTGACAGCTGAGTATGAGACCATCTTTGTGGTCATTGAGTGGAGCGGTCACCCTTCTCAGTCACCATGCTCATGCATTCACCACACGCAGCCCATACCGGGTCATTCTCAGCAGCACCTAGAGGCCTCCATGGAACGAAAACCCCAACTAGAAGTCGGGCACCAGGACACATCAGGCCACGTCTGTAGGGCAGAAGGTTTGGGATCACGAGTACTACTACTGGTTCTACATGGGTATCACTGGTACTACTCAACACAGTTGATTGTCTCCTACTGCTCTACAGAATGGTTACAGAGATGACACTACTGATGAGTAATGTTCAGAGATGAATAAAGGGGAAACCAGCATAGGAGACAAACCATGCAACCATCAGGGGATTTTCAAAGAGGATTCGAGAGATGGGTTAGATCAGCCGCAAATACATGGCTTCTGATGAAGATGTGAGTCGAGTGGCATCTTTGTATTGAGGGAGAGTTACTCTACCAACATGTGCAACTGAATAACATATGTCAGTTAATAACAAGGTTTTCCCTTTTTTTTTTTTGCATTACTTTCAGTACAGCCCCCGGATACATGTAACGTTTTCATATTAAAGCATTTTTGCTTTTCTGTTCATTCATTCAGAATGTCTCTCTATCGGGGTTGGTTTCCTGTAATCTCCAGTCTGTGCTGTTCCAACTTCGTCTACTTCTACACATTCAATTCACTGAAGCGGCTGATGCTCCAGGAAAAAGGGAAGTCTAGGCCTGGCAGAGACCTCGTCATGGGCTTCATCGCAGGTAGAAAAGAAAAAAAAAAAACAATACCATGTCTTTTTCTGCCCCGCCTACCTGTCTGTTTTTCACTGACACAAACACACACACACACACACACGCACACAATAGTCACCCGCATTCATAAAGCAGAAACAAAACGTTACTTAATGTTCCTTGTTCACAGTATGAGGGTGAGTCAAAAATGGTCCGCACTCCGGATGTATTAAAACACTGACTTCTCAGCGCTTTCCGTTCAATGCTACTGTCATGGTACATCAGTTCATGTGTAATAGCAAAAAAATGCATGTCCTGTTTGTGACTTGCATGAAGGAACGTCTGCGTTGTTTTTTTTTTTATGGTCTGTGAGTCATCATGTTCGACACTTCCGCTTACACTGTCGTCACTCGGTTCGGTCGCCTGAAAGCAGCCGGACGAGGACGAAGATTCACTTCAGATGCAGAAATGAAGAGCGCGGTGCATTCCTGGCTCGCAGCTCAGCCTGAAACATTTATTTATAATGAGGGAAAAGGAAAGCTTGTGGACAGCTGGACAAAGTGTACTGAAAAGCAAAGAGAATATGTCGAAAAATGACGTATTTATCTTTTCTAAAATTGATTAAAATCAATTCTACAGCCAGAATGGATCGTTTATGACAGTACAACCAGCCGTCTTTAAAAAGTTTCGTTACATGTTGCTGTTTCAAAAATCAGGCGGTAGTTAGTGAAGTTGGGAGGACAGAATGAAGAGTTTTGCTTTTGAGGAATCGGCGTGTTTGAGTATTTGTGTTTGCTGTAGGAACTGTGAACGTGCTCCTGACGACCCCCATGTGGGTGGTGAACACTCGGCTGAAGCTACAGGGAGCGAAATTCCGGAATGAAGATCTCCATCAGACCCATTACAAGGGCATTTTCGGTCAGTCCAAAGAGCCCGCGATAACGTTCCTTTGATTATATGTTTTACATTGATATTTATTATATTCAGAATGACGGCTTAGTGCCACAGGAGGAAATGTCATCATAGTGATCATAGTGATTTAAAAAAAAATTTTTTTTACTTCTCCCTCTTTAAGACACTTTCTCCCAGATCATCGCTGAGGAAGGTGTAGGGGCGCTGTGGAACGGCACACTCCCGTCCCTGCTGCTGGTGTTCAACCCTGCAGTGCAGTTCATGTTCTATGAGGCCATGAAGAGAAAAGCAGGGAAAGATGGACGCAAGGCCAGTTTTTTTTTTTCTATGCCTGCATGCAGCACTTTTCCTCAGCGCAACAATGTATTCTCATGACTCATCTGAAAAATGCCGCCTTAAAAAAAAAAAAAAAATATATATATATATATATTTTTTTTTCTTTTGCTTACAGATTTCTTCAGTTGAGATCTTTATGATCGGAGCCATCGCCAAGGCTATCGCAACGACCGCCACTTATCCACTGCAGATCGTCCAGTCCATCCTGAGGGTAAAACACATTGGGAGCTATTTGTTTTAGACGTCGTCTAATTATGTCTAATGGTTCGTCTTTGTTCCCACAAATGATTCCTAATGGATGTATTTGCCTTTGGGTCTTCAGTTTGGCCAACACAAATCACAAGAGAAGGGAGGTTTACTGGGCAGCATGCGGAACGTGGTGAATTTACTGATGGACAGAATCAAGTAAGTTCAAGCTGAAATGCAAATAAAATATTATTTAATTTCACTTTTTTTTGCGCAACCCATGTTTTTACATACACAAGTCACAAGTCTCTTACGTGTCTTGTGGGTGCATAGGAAATACTTAAAATAAAGCCTAATATTAAAGAAGGAGCTCAACTTATAAGTGATGAACTGAACAAACGTTGGACGTTACACGAGTAGATCATATAAATATATTATTGAAGTTTCATTCAGAATATAACGCCAAAAGTTTGCGATGATAAGATGTTGAACATCCTACACCAGACCTCATTCATCGTCTGTGTTATAACAGCATCCAGTCTTCTAGGAAGACTTTAAGTCACTAAATTTTAGCTGCAGGGGTTTGTACTCCCACTCCTGTTGGCTGCACTGACTTTTCAGCGCTTTCCATTTAATGCTTCCGTCTCCCCAGTCACATCTACATTTCATTTGTAACTGCGGAGTGAGCAAAAATGGACACTCCACTTGTGATTTGTATGTTTTTTTTGTGGTCGGTGGTTGTAGAGAAGCGTTTGGATATCTGCAAACAAAATTTGGATTCTAACGAAGGAAACAGTTTCCTTACTGGTGATGAGACATGGATTCATCAATACGAGCCTGACGGAGTATGGAACGGAAACATGCTCAATCCCCTACTAAGAAAAAGTTCAAAAGTCAACCAAAAAGGTTCAACAGTCAACAGCGCTCGTTACAGTGAGAAGCTTATTGAAGAGGTTTTGGATTAAACTTTGCTCGGTGCATTCGTGACTCGCATCTCAGGCTAAAACAATTTAATGATGGAATACGAAAGCTTGTTAACAAAAGGACAAAATGTTTTGAAAAGCAAGGAGATTATATAGAAACATTATGTTTTGTTTTTCTTTTCTAAAAGTTAATTTTAATAAACTCTATAATTCAATCATTTTTGCCATGGATGTTCTAGAACTGCCAAAGCGCGCAGCATCGCATTGCTCCGCGTACATGATTCGCTTTCAGCCATCTCTAAATGTAACCCAGAAGCCAAAAACACATTGATCAGTAATGAAGATAAGGCTGTGGCTGTTAACTTTCAACTATAACGCTCTCGTTATCTTCCGTACCTCTCTCACAGGCGCAACGGAGCGCTCGGTCTGTACAAAGGTCTGGAGGCGAAGCTGCTTCAGACGGTGCTGACGGCGGCTCTCATGTTCATGGTCTATGAGAAGATCGCCGCAGTCACCTTCAAACTGATGGGCCTTAATAAGAAGCTGAAGCATTAACAGCATTAACAGCTAAGGCTTAAAACTAACCAGAGTCAGGTTGCTTACTTTACTACCTCTTTAAACTGCAATGCCAGACTTAACCATTATCACTTTAACCAGTATAGAGGCTTAATTATTACAGGCATCAACTCAAATGCCTTTTAATTTTTAAAACATTTGTCTCAAAATGTTCCAGTCACATACACTGTAAAAAAAAAAAATGTTTGAAAAATCCATTTTCGCATAATTCTTAATTCTGTTCAACAAAAAAAATCTATAATGTACAGAAATTTTCTCATGCTATAATACCAATTAATGTCTTACTTTATTTCATTTTCTTTAAACAGTCAGTTATTAAGTTCTTTACAACAATTATTAGTATTTTTTTAATGGCCTGTTTTGATTGTGTAATATGATTGTCAGTGAGTTACATGTTTATCATTCAGTTCTCACTCAAGTGTGAGACATCATGTGAAATGAGGAGTTATTTTAAGTTGCACTTATTAATGAATTTTAAGGGTTTACATGAGCTTGAACATTTTAACCTGTTGGTGTTTTATTCCTTGCACATTAATGAGGGAAGATGAGATGCGGTTAATTCATAAAATATGCAAATTGTAAACTGAAGGACTACACCTATCGTTTAGGTAAATCTTCTTACAATGAATCAGTATAGTGTTGGTTTTTAGTAGGATTGCCAACTTTCTCATTTCCTAATAAGGGACAAAAGGTGCCAAATAGGGGACAAAATCCATCATGCTACCTTTTTGTCCACTGCACTATGCCACAGCGATGAAGGTATGGTGGTGTGTGTGTATCAGCGACCACTTGCTTCAGGTCAGCGAAGGAGATCTGATGGGTTTCAGTTTCACTATATTATCAGGCTGAGAAATCAAATCGCACATCAATGTATAGAATGTCATGAATTCATCATGAACGTCATGCGCATCATTTGTGTTGGCATCTGTTTGTCCATCAGCAGCTCAGTCTGGTATCCAAAACAGCCGTCCTGTTTCTGCTGAAAAGTGTTCATTTATATATGTGTATATATATATATATATATATATATATATATATATATATATATATATATATATATATATTTTTTTTTTTTTACAGATTGGTCCAAAACACATTATATGTTGTCCAAAAATGAACAAGTAAATCACAGCTCCTGTTTTTTTTATCCTCAAAAATTCTCTTCCGTGCCAATGGACCTGAAGTATGAAATGAGAGCTGGCTAGCTTTGCAGCATGCTGAGTTAAGTCATTCTCACCGCCTTGGCCAAACCCTTTTTTGAAGGTTTGTCTTTATAACTAAAAAAGATTTTGTTCAGAACTAGGTCCATTTATGATACATGTAGGGGATCAGAACGTACAACTTATAGTTGTGAAGCCATGGTTACCACATGACCTGGTACTGCTATTGTATTGGATAGCATATGTTATGGCAAGTTTTCTTTGACAATAACTGCATGCATTGTCCTCATGTTCATCTTGTACTTAATGTAGTGCCCCCTCCTGGGTGGTTAGAGGTAAGGCAACCTGGTGATTCATGAGGAGCTGTCAATGTACAGTAGAGATCCTGTACGAGACAAAACAACTTGGCTGAATATATGGGAAGTGCTGGCTAATACGGGGCAGTTGGCAGTCCTAGTTTTATTTGTGTACCTCATGACTTTCAGTGGTAATAGGCATCTTTGACTCTGCAGGTTTTGTTTTATGTTATTTTCTTATAAATTAACATCTTTCTTGTACAATGTTTTTTTAGCATTAAGAAATTAATATAAATTAATGTTTGTGCACAAAGATTAAATATTTGATATAAAATTAAACTGAAATCACTTTGACCATAACAGTTTGTTCTTATTTACAGAACTGTCTATCAATTCATTTTTGTGACATTTTGTTTGTTAATTTAAAGTGGACATGTTTTTTTTTTTTTTTTAATGGTCTGTATTTTCCATTTGTATTACAATAGAAGGACAGTAAGTAGTAAAGTTTACTTACTGACACAACAGTGTCATTAATTCCTGCAAGTGAAGCTTAAAACTTTCAGTGTTGACAGGCATGGGGATTTTTTTAAATAAATAAATTTAATTAAAAAAAGAAAAATATAGACATGCTGAGCCAACAATTCTAAATTACATGGGGGACACGTTAAGGTTTTTAAGGTATTTTAAGTGTTTATTGCTTTGTTTTCTTGGATGTTTACACAAGTGACGAAGATTTAACATGAATTTCATGACGGCTTATGAGAAATCTCAAACAACAATGAATACGATATCACACATTTAAAAGTACAGCATAAAGCAATTAACATTTTAGCAAAGCCAGATGCATCGGACCCTAAAAGGGGATTAAAAATAGTTTTATACACAAGACACACAAGCAGCTTTGAAGCTTAATTCTGTACATAAAATCAGTAAAAGGGTGGGGGTGTAATGATCTAATGAGCTTTTTAACTTGTGTACCTGAATTAAACTGACTTACTACATGAAGTTAGCAAATTGATCAAATTGTTACCTTATGAACCCATATCATATAGATTGTGCATGAGGTATACAGGCACCATTGTGACCAAAAGTATATGGACAGCCGACCATCACAAAAATATATGTGGTTCTTATGTTGTATGTTTGTCTTGGCTGTCTTTGTATGCTACAGCATTAAGAATTCCTTTTACCCTAGCTTAAAGACTCAAACCAGTTTCATCATGACATTACCCCTGTGGACAAAGCAAGCTCTATGAAGACGAAGTCTGCCCAGGTTGATGTGAAAGCCCTGAAGTGGTCTGCACAGAGCCCTGACGTTAACCAAACACTCCTGGGATGAACTGCAATTTTGAATACACACCTGGACCTCTTACTTCATACATTGGTACCTGACCTCACTAATGCTTTTGTAGATTAATGGGCACAAATCCCCAGACCCATGTTCCAAAATCTAGTCTACGCTGATATAAAAGCATGTTTGTGGAATGGGCGCATATGTGTGGTCAGGTGTCCACATAATTTTGGTCATAGCGTGTATGTTTATAACTTAAGTGCTGCACTGGTACTTCAGTGCTTATAAGCTTCCGTTGTATGTTATAGCTATATGTACTAAACTAAAGAAGAGAAGTTCAAACAAAAAAAAGTCTTGAATGATTAATTGACTACTGAGTTAAATGTTGGGGTTAGAGACGTGGTGATGATGGCTTGCTATTTCTTTGATATACCAATCCGGAAGGAATGTATACTGGGAGTCTCTTTGAACTGTATAGGTCACGTCTCTATGTGGATCCCATGCAAACAGGTACACCAACCTGAAAATAAATAAACAAATAAAAACGGTAAACAGCACATATGATGAACGTTTATATACATGAAGCTATGTCAGCTTTTTAACCTTTACGAATGTGATATTCATGGTTCAAGCTTCAAGTTACTTTTCGTATTGTGTGTGAAAGTGGCTAATATTTAAGCCATATCACACGAGGATTGTTGTGCCTAGGCTTTTTCACAAACACCATTTATTGTCTATAGATTATTTCCTTCTTTATTTAACCAGTTATTTACCTCTGCCAACATATATTATCCTATGCCTGGCCAAACTAACTAACAGTCACTGGCAGAGCTGGCAGTTATACAGTAGTAATAAACAGAGGTGGCAGTAGTTTTAAATTCTTCCTGGCATTATGTTGGCCAAAAGGTGAAGAGAATAAACCTTGGAGGTGGTGGACAGTCCTGTAAATCTTGTAAGGTTCTCTTTATATTTCCACTTATTTGAGATTTGGGATTCAGCCTCATCTTAGAAGCTAGTTAGTTTTGTACCTTGTCTTAGGCATAAATAAAACAACACGGAGGCAATTCAGAATGACCTAAAAGCAATTATTAAGGAGACAAAGTACTGTTTAAGTAACGTTATCCATTGTGTTTTCTCAATGAACCTGCGACTACCTTGGATTATCTTCTTTTACAACCGATTTCACAAAGGACAGGAAATCGCTACAGAAGTTCATGCAGACTGTCGGTTTCCAGCAGTTCTGCTCATTCTATAAGGGGAAAAAAACAGAGTAAGAAAAATGTTACACCTATCCATACAATAATAGTATTTCTGCCAAAATTATTCTAATTTAAACAAACCTTAATCAGTTGGGATATTTTTGAGATGGGGAACGTCTCCACAGACACCACTACACCATCATGGTCTCGAAAACCAGCAACTACACGTGGAACTCCAGGAAGAAAGGACTGCGCCCACCATTTCAGCAGCTTGTATCTATGACAAAAGGAACATACTGTACATATGAAAACCAAAAAGCAACATACTCATCATTAAAAGCATCATCTTTATTAAAGAAACATTTTCAGCACAACAAAGTAATTTAAATGTTTTTTCTTCTTCTTCATTTTAATAACTTAAAAAAAAAGGTTTTTCACCAAAGCCCGAGGCTTAAACACACCTGTAAAAGTTACTGCGCTGTTTCGGGGTGCAGATTTCAGCTGAGGTCTTCAGCTCGACGTAGCAGGCCGGAGCTGGAGGAGCTCTGGGGTCCTTATCTCGGCAATCCACCTCACCAGAGAAGAGCAGCTTGTGGTCTGCTAGGCGAGTTTGGACTACTGTGCAGAAAGCCTCGTTTGTGTTGACGACCCCTCCTCGATCTGGGACGCCATGCGCATCATCTAGAAAAGAAGCAAACAACTATAGGAACAAAGGATAAATGTTGAAATGCCTTGCACTTGTAATAATTATAGTTGAGGAGTAATAAAATAATCAACTGAACACCAAACACTATAGTAGATAACCTGTGCTGATAGGACTTCTGTCCCTGAACAATTTTCTTGTTCTTTAATCTGAGATTTAAGTGAAATCAAAAGTGATGTCATATGCACATTTGTGATTATTTTCTATTTACCTACATGTTCTAAGTCATATCAACTCTTATATATGCCCACTTACTGAGAAACATGTACGAATTCTGAAAAGCTGATGTGTCATGATACCTGCACAGATGTACTGCTCAAACTTGTAGCCCCAGTACATCATCTCCTCATGCCTCTCTGTACGATTCTCTCTGTTAATTCGGGCAGCCTCCGTCTCCACTTCGCTCATGTAAAGCGTGCCTCTGAACTTGGACACAGCCAACAGCCATCCCTCCTGCGTCTCATACGGAGTAGTTAACAGCTTCGTTAAGTGGCCTCTCCAAGTGACAAAGTCTACACCTAGTGTACTGAAAAAGAATAAGATCAATAAGATTAGTTCTTTTGCACCCAAAAATTTTTTTTATCAAAGTAACCATGTGCACACAGGGCAAAGTAAAATTTAATTGACGAACTAATACTGTTATATTTTACCTCTCTCTCAATGTTCTTTCAAATACAAATCCATTCTAACATTATTTCATGCCTGAGCATCTGGATAAAATAAAAGCATTTCACGCCATCTTTGAACGGTGAGTAAACTTAGAGAACCCAGTTTGATTTTTCTGACCCAGAAATCAGCGCTGCCTCTATTAGGCAACCCCACATAGTTCCAACAAATAGGATAAGGTGACTAGGAATACTTGTTTTCAATGTTTATAAAATAAACTCAAACTTGTTCATCTATTTTAGATTTAACAGTTCTTTGTAAATCCATTTTTATTTGTAAATCCAAACTTTTTTTGTTGTATCCTACAGCATTTGGTGCAGAATAATAATCAGAACTGAAGATCAATCGGAAAAATGCATCATGTAAACACCTCGTTCAGAAATGTCTGACCTGATCTGAATGAATGTTTAATGGTAATGAGAGGTGTAAATATTTGATAATCGTTCAACAGGTAAATATTAGCCAAACCCTTGATCCAATCATTTCTCTCTTGTCAGAATAAACTCACTGCATAATTCTTGGACAAGTACATATTATGACTTTATAATTATTTCTTAGCATATGGCTGTGTAGGTCAGAGGATGAGACTGGTGCGTGCAACGCACACACGGATATTTCGGAAGAGGCACTAATGACGACAAGTCTAGACAGCTATATACTTCCGTTCTTAGGTACGATCCATGTCTGAGTATGTCTATAGCGTTATCGAGACCACCTCTTCAAGGCACGGTTCCTGGGGCCTTGATGTGAAAACGCCCCAAGAGACGCCTCAGAGCTGAAAACTTAGTAAAGAGAACAGTGTTACGATGTCATAAAACGTATGAACCAATCATGTTTGAGCAGTTTCGGAATGGGGTGCTGAGGTGGACTTTTAAGCATAGCGAATGTTTACAGGAAGTGGATTTCTGGATAAAGGAAAAATAAAAAGGTACATTGTCTTTCAGACATATTTGTCTTCAAATTTGACTTTGCCCAGGACTACTGATGGAGAAACTAGACTTTATATTTCCTCACCAGGAGGATGTAGAAGTGTGTGTAGAGCGCAGTTTGGTTCTATTCGCAACAATCCAGCGTAATATATGGTCGAGTCTCTCTTTGACTCCGTCATCTCTCTTCACGAAGCGGTCTCTGTAACCATCGCGCAGGTTGAACTTGGGTTTGTTGCCCGGGTCCACGAAGTAGCGCAGCTGCCTGGAGTCGTTAAAGAAGGCTCTTTGTGAGTCCAGAGAAAACACCCCGACTTCCACAGGCTGTCTGTACTGAGGGAAGACGCGTTCGTACAGCTGGGCTCGGGTACTCAGGAAGCGCGGGACTGGCGTCTCATCTCCGGTTCGGAAGCGTTTCTGAGTGAACAGCTCCTCAGAGAAGTCTCTGTCTCTTTTAAACTGACTACTGCTGCTGCTGCTTCCAGAGTGACGCTCCATGTCTCATATAACTGCTGGCTAAATAAAACATTTATTAGTAAATACTCTATTATTAACGACTCGCCTAGTTCTTTTAAACTGGCCAAACCAGGTCATAAACTAGGCCAGCCATGTAGGAAATAACTAGCTTTTTATTTAGTCTAATACAGTGGAGCTAGCAAGTTTACAAGCTAGAAACCAAAACATAACATGCTAGTAAGACGCTAGCTAACTAACTAACGTAACGAGTGGTACAACAAGTCTCACCACAGCATACATACATTCGTTGTTTGTTTAAAAGAAAAACCCTGAAGCACTAAAAGTGTATTATAATGCTGCTATTACATTATAAAACCGGAAAGAAAGCAACGAATATAAATCTAGCTGGCTATTTTGATTTTGGAGCGTCCTGACTTGTGAAAACAGACTAAATCCAACTTTCAAAATAAAAGTCCTCGCCTAGCTCGGTTTCTAAATATTTCTCAAGTGTTAAAAATAAATCAGGTATTGAACGAAAGTATATTTTTGTTTGTTTGCTTGTTTTTTTAAACTAACATATGTAGTATTGGCATAAATATCTGTATTCATGCAATAAATATTTCATACATAGACTCAGTCCTTATTGTATGTAGCTACAGAAGAGATAGCTCTTCTAATCTGCTATAATAGTGATCCTTAATTAATTTATTTTTTTACTTTAATCTATAAATAAAAAAATTATAAGGTGTCCTCAATGTTTCCATACACAGGAGAAATTTAAAGTTTTAATGTTAGAGAGAGAGTCCGCAAAAAAAATGTATACACACTTCAGGAAATAAATAGTATCACTCGCTCATCGTCTATACCATTTTGTTCTGCAAACAGGTGCCTGGAGCTTATCCGGGACTTGGGGCATGAGTCGGGATACTCTCTGGACTCTCTGTATTCTTTGAACTCTGGATCCATTGCAGGGAACATTCATACACTATGGGCGATTTGGGAACGCCAGTTAGCCTAACCTGCAGGTCTTCGGACTGTGGGAGGAAACCCACCAAGCACGGGGAGAACATGCAAACTCCATGCACACAGAGGCGGGAATTGAACTTGGCTGGGAATCGAACCTGGACCCCAGAGGTGCAAGGCGACAGTACTAACCACTAAACTAAGGGGAAATTCACTTTCAGGGAGCAAATGCCATCTGGCACTTCAGGCGACGGATGCAAACTTCATGCACACAGACCCGAGGTGGGAATCAAACCCTGACCTTGTAGGTGCATGGTGACAGTGCTAAACACTACATCACCATGGCACCTAATTATTATTATTATTATGTTATACATTTTTTTTTGTCTTTATGAATGCCTTTGACAAAAGAAGAGCATATTAAAACAATTCTCTTGGCAGGATCAGGAAGCTGTCACAAGTGTTAATTTCCCATATGTATACAGATACCCAGTTTTTTTCCCCACAAAAAACAAAACAAAAACAATTCGCCATGAAGTATGATCTCCCCTTACTTTGTTCTAGCAAACTGAAGGTTATTTTGTACAATTATGTCCCGTATGATGTGGCTTTCTTATAGCTGCTCAGCCATTTAGTCCCAGTCCTGTGAGTGTGATTAAACATTGCAGTGATTCTACTATCTGTTTGATAGATAATATACATCATATTTACAGTATATATCACATATATAATTTTTGACAAGGATTACCTCACATAGTGGAGGAGCTATAATCGTTTAATAAAACTGTTATTTCCAGTCAATTAAATTGATGGGACAATTACAGATCAGACTGCTGCTGTTTAATATGAAACATTGGCACATCTTTTTCTATCACTATTTAACACTTGTAACAATTGTTACAACTGCCCTTCATTTTTCCAAATCTAGCAATATTTTATAAAACTGAAACTGTTACTAATCTTACTGCAGGCTGGTCAGTCAGTCTGCGTGTTGTCATGACAACACGCAATGCTCAGTCTGGCTGTGGCTGCTTTGGAATTATAATTATTGTCAGCGCAAAAATGAGAAGGTTGTTCTTTTTTTATCTCAGTTGACATTATTGTTTATTGTGTTATGACAAAATACCTTGTTGCCAAGTTACTTTTGCATATAGATCTATGCATTTGAATGCCCCTGAGGGAGCAAAACACCATCAATAGAATGAGCTACAAGCTAGAATCTTATTCCAGCTGAATGTAAAAGGGAACTTTTGGCTTAAATTATTCTTCCAAAGATTCAGATAACCAGGATTCTTTTCCACACACAGCTGTCGTGTGGAGGGTAAATCAACTGTAAGGTGAAGTAACTACAATTCCAGTCAAGAGTTAAAGCTTTATTTCCAAACCAGCAGTTTACATCAAATTGATTTCATATGGCCACGTTCTTGACCCTGGCGTCTCTTAGAAAAGAATGAAACCCATCTGTGTGATCTATTGAGAGCGACAAGCCTTAACATTCACAAAGTACACGTTGTCCAACAGCAAGCATTCCGTTGCACGTGAAGACTATAGAGCACTCAAGACATCCTGAAAAGCATTCCTTGCGAACAAGATTTTCTATTTACGTACTGCGACGGACCACACACTGTTAAACCATGGAAACAATGTTTACAATGCAATATAATCAATTATTCTTTATATAAATGGTTACGTATTAATGGACAATCGGTGACGATGCATGATGGTAATAAGGTACAGTATATACATGTATGTATGTATGTAGTCCATGTATCCAGCAATAGACTGAGACACAACAGTAGGTCCAGTGGTTATCAGTCCTGATATTATTGTTGGGAATAAGGAGCATTTTTCTGCTTTGCAGAATCAGTCCTATCCTAAACAGAAGGATACTTAGGAACTGTAATACACTTTTTTATAATACTTGGCAATACTCTGACTTTTTTCACAGAACAGCAGCGCCAATCCAGTCAATCAACCAAAGTGAAAATAAAAACACCAGTTTCTACAAAAAACAAAAACACACTGAAATGTTAAAATTCTGTATAAAGAAAGTGGATCAGGCTTTGTTCCATTGAAAGCAGAAGGTCGTTTTTAATTATATGGATTCTACCTTGAGAACACATACAGTCAATGCATGTGGAATAACAAAACTAGTAGTAAATAAAATAAAAAAAAACTGAACAGCTCCTGAGTTACTGTAAACTGTCAGCTAAGTTGCTTTTTGAAAGTCGGAATGCACTTTTTTCAACTCTTGATAAAAATCTCAAAGCGAGGTTAGAAATCCACTTAGCGTTTGTGTTTGTGTCTCCCTCCTAGTTTAAACAGAGACTGGCCTGCTGTGTGTGCGTGTGTGTGTCTAGCAGACACATTTCTGACAGCTGTATTAGTACAGAACTTGGGATCTTCCCCATGTGGATCATTCAGGCTGACGAGAGCTGGAGCCCCAGGAAAAGAGGCTCGCCAGACGATATCCGGAGTCTCTCCTCGCCGGGTCGGGAAGCGTGAGAGTCTCCGGAGCTGATTTCTTCCGTGGTCTGTCTTTGGGCACAGAGAGGAAGTCCGGGGCTTCCGTGGAGAGGGGGGTAGAGGGGGCACTGGATGGTCCGCTGTGGGCGCAGGATGGCAGGGGAGTCTCGCTGATGGAGATGGCAGGGGGAAAAGTGCCTAGCTTCTTATTGGTGGCTTCTTGTGTGGCACGCTCATACTCTCTCACCTCCTCCATTGTCATGTCTTTCAGCAAAGAAACAAAAAGAGTCATACATACCATAGATTTTTTTGGCAGAGATCTTTTCACAGGTTTATTGGAATAGTGAAAACGAAAGTAATGAAATGGTGATTAATGCAGGGGCAATGGCAAGAAAATTAACTCTTTTTTTCTTTTAGTAGTAATGAATTTTCTAGAATAGATGACAGTTTTTCATGTTTTAAACAACCTATATGTAATAACACAAGGTTCCGGACCAGCTTTACAGGTAGTTGCTTACTTTGTCCCAAAAGGTTTTGTACTTGAGTTTTTCTGGAATTGTATTGAAATTGCTTGGCCAAAAAATAAAAAATAAAATAAATCTTCTATACATATAATAAAACTGTAAAGTTAGGGTGGCTATACATTAAAGATACAGTATTTGCAGAAATATCATTTGGAAGGATGTAAGATGAGTAATAGAACACATCAAGATGTTTTTTGTAATTTTTGTTTGTCTGTTTGTTTGTGCATGCATCACGTAAAATCTAATGAACGAATTGTAATGGGGTTTTCACAGGTGTATATGGCCGAGCTTGAGGTAACAAATAGCCTTTGTTTCACCACAATCGGCTCACGAGAAAAGAAAATATGCTAATTTGAAATTTAAATGGAAAACACCCTTATATCGTAAAAAAGACGGCTTGAAAAAAACATTAGATCATCTGAAAATTCAACAGATGGCGCTGTGCATTTTTAAAATACGCGCTTATGAGTGTGCAATTAAAATCTACATAATAATAATGATCTCACCCCTTCATTCCGTGCACTTCAGGATAACACGTAAACATTTTCGTTCCTTCCAAAATTCAACAGATGGCATTATACATTTTTTTAAAAAGCGCTTATGTCAATATCAAATTATTGGGCTGCATCAAGTAACGAAAATAGATAAGGAGATTTGTTAAGAGATGTTTAATAGTGAAAGTAAGACAATGTGACAAGACTAATATGACTGGGACTAAACAGCTGAGCATGAACTGGTCACCACATTGTGGTGATCAGTTAAAGGGGACTGAATTAAATCTTAAAGTGCAATTTTTTTTTCTTGCCAGGCAGTGTATTTAGCAGTAGGTCCTCCCTGAGAACAAAACATAATCAAATGGAAGATGTAGGTGATAACCAACCTTAAACAATAAATATGTAAATACACAGTATGTACTGATGGCAAAAATTCACATACAAAAGGTGCTCACACTGCATGACATAAAATGTCAATTAGGCTATATCTTTGAAAAATTGACATCCAGCAGGTTCTCAGCTATATTAATATTATCAATAATAATATATTTTTTGCCTAAAGCAGAGTAGCTGGGAAAGGAACAGAGGAAAAATCTCTCTTTTTAAAGCCTTTTACATTTAAGGTGGGATGCAACCAAAACCCAGATGTTAATGCACATGCAACCAAACAAACAAAAAAGCAAATACACACAGACCTTTGTTACACATCAACAGAACAAATAACTGTCCTTGTACGTACCGATCCACTCATCCACCCAGGCAAAGGCCTGTCTATGACCTAGTGACAACACGTCCCTTATGACCTTGAAAGAGGTAAACAGAGAGAACTGGTTAGACTGGTTAGGAAGACACTCTTTATTAATCATGTGCTCAAGGAGAAGTCATGATTAATATACTGAGCATCGCTGTTCATGTTCCTCTATGAGTAATAAAAGCAGTTGGGACAAAAAAGAAAAAGACTCCTCAGGCAAGGACAAATGATGCTGAGGGACATTGCGGGTGGGGACATACAGTAGAGCTCGAAGTCAAGTGGAGATAAGAGTAAAAAAGCACACGAGAAGGGGAGTTAAAGACCTTGTGAACAAACTGCTCCACACGTGTCTGCAGGCCCCACACCTCGAACTTCACCGTCACCAGCTTATAGGAGCACATGATGGGGTCCTGAGTGTCTCTCCAGCCCTCCTGCAGCAATCCCCGTTCTGTCTTCTCTGACTTAAAGTAGCGCAGGTCCTGAGGAAGAGAATTTAAACAGTGGGAAAGTATCTACAACTGTGTACACCCACAAGCAAAGTAAATTTTCCTGTTCTGTATCATTTTTGAAAGCATTTTAAAATTAATTATTTAAATTCATTGTAAACATTTAGAAAATTTTAAATACGTTTTCCCATAGTGAACAAAATATTTTTTCATAATAATCAGAACTGCTTCAGTCTGTACAGAACTGTCAGAAGCTGCGTGTGCAGATGATTTCCGTTGGGCAATAACATAGTATCTCATTCCCATGCCCTAGTAAGTCGTGGCCACAGCATAGTATCTCATTCCTTGCCTTAGAAAGTCATGACTACAACATGGTATCTCGTTCCCATGTCTTAATATGTTGTGGCCACAATACAGTATCTCATCCCCACACCTTAGAAAGTCATGGCAACAACATAGTATCTTGTTCCTACACCTTAGAATGTTGTCGCCACAACATAGTATCTCATTCCCACACTTTAGTAAGTCATGGCCACAACATAGTTTCTCATTCCCACACCATAGTAAGTTGTGGCCAGAGCATAGTACCTTGTTTACAAGACTTAGAAAGAATTGACTACAACATAGTATCTCCTACACCTTAGACTGTTGTCGCCACAACATAATATCTCATTCCCACACTTTAGTAAGTCGTGGCCACAACACAGTATCTTGTTCCCCTGCCTTAGAAAGTCATGGCCACAACATAGTATCTTGTTCCCACACCTTAGATAGTCATAGCCACAACATAGTACAGTATCTTGCTTCCACACCTTAGTACTGTAAGTCATAGCCACAAAAAGTATCTTGTTCACACGCCTAATATCTCAGGCTACAGAATATTTCTTTATCCCAGCGTCACCAAAGGGGCTCCGTAATGTGCAACAAATTCAAATTAGTTATTGAGCACTTATCCAACAGGCTAGCTACGTGGCCTCATAGGAATGCACAAGTTGTTACTAGTTTTCATACTGTATGTTCAAAGATATTAAGATTTTTACTAAGGACAAAAATATACAAAGGTTCTTAGGCTATATACTGCAGATATTTGAGTATTAAACTGTAACAACGCGGGTCTCACGAGGGGCAGAACCATGTGACGCTGGCGAAAGTGAGATTTCCGTTTATTTTGTGTTTTCAGTTTTCATTCGTTTCCTTTTAAGTTCCCTAATTAATAATACCACGCTATCTCCAAACGGAAAGGTCTTCCCGTATGCATCATAAGCACTCTCACTAACTCCTATTTCGTTGACCCCCTCTAAAGCCCCGTAAGGGCTCTTATTAAAAACATCTTGTGGTGCGGCTCTCCATACTGCGCCACGCAACATAAACACTATTTATTATAATGCATATATACTTGTTGTGGATTTTAAGATACATAACTTTAATTACCTTATCTTTAATTTAAAATATTACAATAAAAGCAACTTTTACTGGTGATTTTTATGAGTGAGTTAAAATGTATCTATGTTATAAAAATATTGAATACCTGTACATCATCTATCACCCTTGTATTTTTATGAATATTTTCCAATACAGTTTTACAGTTATGAATATCAGTTTCAGTGCTTAATAAGCAACATCACACGCAAAAAAAATCTATAAGTCTCTCAACCTATCAGAATTGATACTTTTGCACAACACATTCTCACAGGGGTCGATCGGATGACATACATACTGCATCATAATGAGTTTCTTTCTCTCAGTCAATGATCAACAGTGTTCTGTGGAAAGTGTTTGTAGGAAGCTCATGCTGAGTGGCACAACAGGAGGTTCATCTTTATCCTGATGTCACAGGCTGCCACTAATCAGACATTTTATTTTAAGCTAATGACTCGCTAGAGAGGAAGGATTGCTTATGAATAGTGGAGGAGATCTCATAGCAATCTCTATTGGAATTTGAATTGTCTGAACGGCAATCACTGTAATTGCTGGGATAACGTAAAACACAGCATATAGATAAAACCGATGAAATATCCTGCAGAGAGAGAGATGAAAAGGGACTTTTATCTGATATAAAAGGAACGTGGAGTGGTTACATCGTGGAAAGTCATGGAGTGGGTACATCAGAGCAGGTTCCAGGCTTCAGTAAACAAAACAACAAAACATAATTCAACTTTATTAATAAAATTAAAAATCAAAAATAGTAGTGATGCATATCTAAACAAGTTAGTGATTAACCTTTTCAATGATATAAAAGATGGAGTTGTATTTCTCTTTAAATTATTTACAGTCTCTAATACCAATCTGAAAACATTCAGCGAGGCTAAAACGCATGTCATTCCACAACTTTTCATTAAAAGCATTTTTACTTTACTATAGCGATAAGTCAAACTAAGAGATCATATTTGCAGTTTTACAAAGTTTTTTCTCATAACATCTGTCTTTTTGTAAAGATAACAATAAATGAATAACTCCAAATTAAGTTTTAGATCACTGCAATACAGTCCTTAAAAAAATATCCTTAAACTCTTTTGAATATTCTAATGACACATTCTAATGACACAAAGTCATCAACCAGGTGCCCTGCGATGGTTCGGCACACCATCCAGCGTTTACCCCGCCTTATGCCCTGGCTCCAGGCTTCCCGACACCCGGTATAGAGAGTCCTCAAAGTGCTGGAACTGGAGTCAGTGCTGTACAGTATATATATATATATATATATATATGGAGAAACATACAACGAATGCAATTCACTATTTTAAATGAAAATTAATGCTGCCAATAAAATAATATATGCAATAAAATACAGTAAACACAGATATTTAAACCGCATGCCAGATTGTACAGGACTAACACTCTGACAGTCTGAGAAGTGTCATTCTGTTTTGTGCTAGAGGCACTACAATTGTCTACTCCTACAATCGAGGTACATTCTCCACTGAATCATGGCTGTTCTGTATCATTTTAAGCATTAAAAGCATATTAAGATGAACTATTTAAATTTATTTGAAATATTTAGAAAATTTTAAAATATGTTTTCTACTGTGAATAAGCCCAAAATGCGGAACTGCTTCAGGTTGTACAGGACTGTCAGAAGCTGCGTGTGCAGAAGATTTCAGCTAGGCTGTGATCATGGCTTTAACAAGGTCATTGTAGGACATTCACCCTTTATAATTTACTGCAATGTTATTAGAGCTTTGTGTTGGGAATGAGTGCACTAAAACCTTTCTTTACTCTTCAGTGCTTTTGTTGCTCAGTCCCCAAAGTATGATGCTACAATCAATGTACTTTCACTTCTGGTGTTGACAGTCTGACATTTTTGCCCAAAACATAGTATGTTGTTCTCATGCTTTAGTAAGTCATGTCCACAACATACTACGTCATTCCCCAACATGGCCACAACGTGATATCTCATTCCCATGCCTTAGTAAGTAATGGCTAGGCTACAACATAGTGTCACAACATAGTATCTCATTGTAGCCATGGCTTAGGCTTAAGGCGTAGGGATGGGATACCATGTTGTGGACACAACTTACTAAGGTGTGGCAATGAGATAGCATGTTGTGGCCGTGACTTACTAAGGTGTGGGAACAAGTTGTGGCCAGAGCATAGTACCTTGTTTACACGACTTAGAAAGAATTGACTACAACATAGTATCTCCTACACCTTAGACTGTTGTCGCCACAACATAGTATCTCATTCCCACACTTTAGTAAGTCGTGGCCACAACACAGTATCTTGTTCCCCTGCCTTAGAAAGTCATGGCCACAACATAGTATCCCTTTCCCACACCTTAGTAATTCAAAGCCACAATGTAGTATGTTCTCACACCTTAGTAAGTCATGGCCACAACAAAGTATCTCGTTCCCACGCATTAGTAAGTCATGGCCACAACAAAGTATCTTGTTCCCACGGCTTAGTAAGTCATGGCCACAACATAGTATCTCGTTCCCACGCCTTAGTAAGTCATGGCCACAACATAGTACCTCGTTCCCACGCCTTAGTAAGTCATGGTCACAACATAGTACCTCGTTCCCACGCCTTAGTAAGTCATGGCCACAACATAGTACCTCGTTCCCACACCTTAGTAAGTCATGGCCACAACATTGTATCTCGTTCCCACGGCTTAATACTGTAAGTCATGGCCACAACATATTATCTCATTCACACACCTCAGAAAGTTGTGGCCACAACATAGGATATCGTCCTATGCCGGAGAAAAAACAGCTTTGGTTACTGAGAAACATGTACCAAGGTCTATCAGCAGCGGCGGCAGCAACAAAGCAAAACTGAGATCACAATACTGAGACCAGAAATACACTATGCGTAAAACATGCAAAATTACATAAATGTTTAAAATAAGTAAGAAGTTGAAAAGAGTTCTGAGATTTATTAGTCTCTCCCCTGACACAGTAATAGCGAGAGTCAATGAGGCGTAATAGAGTGTGTCAGGGGAAAACGACCAGCCATGAGAGATTACTTCATCACCAGATTACACAAGTGCAGCCTGCTGTTTCCAACCAAGTCTAATAATACATCAGTGCTTATTAGTACTAACTGGCTGTGCTGTCAGTCTGGGGCCGAGAGAGGGAGAGAGAGAGAGAGAGAGAGAGAGAGAGAGAGAGAGAGAGAGCGAGAGAGCGAGAGAGAGCGAGAGAGAGCAGTGGCTCTACCATCGAAGTGTAATTGCTGGTTTTAACTGAACAGCCCTGGAGGTGTGGTGATGAGGCTGGGTCAAAGGTGGAAAGCTGTTGTCATTTTTGACACACATGATTTGTGTGTGTGTGTGTTTGTTTAAACACTCACAGATCTCAACACTTTCCACCCACCACAGTCTAAAATGACAGCATCGAGTGATCTAATAAATGAAACCTATCTGTCCATTACACAACAAGCAACAAGCTGTTGTTTCTGTCTTATGACACACGACCGCAGCATGTGTGTCGTTTGAAAGATCTTTTTTACTTTTCTAATCAACTTGCCAAACAGTGCAGTATAAAATACTGTACTTAACACACCATGTATATATAGAAGCATAAAGAATTGCATTTCAAGACATAAAATGACAATTTGACTGAGTTTAACCCAGAGCAATGCTAAATTCTTGATTCTGATAAGTCATCTGATTAGTTTCATTTAACAACACGGTCCTGCCAATAGGGTAGCACGGTGGCTCACTATCACTTTGCAGCTCCAGAGTTAGGGTTTGATTCCTGCCTTGAAGTTTCTATGTTCTCCCCTATGCTTGGTTGGTTTCCTACAGTATACTCCGGTTTCCTCTCACAGGCCAAAGACATGCTGATTAGGCTAATTGGTGTTTCCAAATTGCCCGTAGTGTGCGAATGACTTGTGAGTGTGTGTACTGCAAGTGTGTGATCTGTGATGAATTGTCATCGAGGCTCATGCCCTAAGTCTCCTGGGATAGGCTCCAGGTCCCCCGCAACTCTGTATACAGAATAAAGCGGTATATATTGCGGTAGATATATATACAGTCTTATGCAAAAGTTTGGGCACCCCTTGATAAATAACTGATTTTGGTGTTTTTAAATTGAAAAGATGTTAACAATGAAAAAATGCACATTATGTTCAGCAAACATGGGTGCATAGTTATATTTTTGTGTCTTATAAATTGAACAAAGATGACAAATAAAAATATTATTGTGGCACTGTGCAAAGGTTTGGGGACATAATCAGTACTTAGTAATAAATCTGCTGTGGCAGATATCACAGCTTGCAAATGCTTTTTATAGCCAGCTAAAAGTCTTTAAATTCTTGTACTTGAGATTTTCTCCCATTCTTCCTTGCAAAAGGCTTCTAGTTCTGTAATATTCTTTGGGAGTCTTGCATGCACAGCTCTTTTAAAATCTACCCATAAATTTTCACTGATGTTTAAATCAGGGGACTGTGATGGCCATTCCAAAACCTTCAGCTTGTGTCTCGAGGTATTCCATAGTGGATTTCAAGGTATGTTTAGGATCATTGTCCTGTTGTAGAAGCCATTGTCTTTTCAGCTTCAGCTTTTTTACAAATGGTGTGATGTTTACTTCCAGAATTTGCCGGTATTTAGTGGAATCCATTCTTCCCTCACAACCCCAAAGCATGATAGATCCACCCCCATGCTTAATAGTTGGCAAGGTGTTCTTTTCATGAAATGCTGCTCCCTTTTTTTCTCCAAACATGCATTTGCTGATTGTGGCCAAAGAGTTCTGTTTTAACTTCTTCAGTCCGCAGCACTTGTTTCCAAAATGCATCAGGCTTCTGTAGATGTTCTGTTACTAATAACAGCTGTTGCCACGCATCAGATCTAACGAGCTGATTAAGGTCTGAGACCTTGTAAAAGGAATCTGAGACTCTGGAAGCGTGCCCAAACTTTTGCACAGTGCAATAATGTTTTTATTTTTGTTCAATTTATAGTATAAGAAGAAACTATGCACCAATGGCTACTGAAAATATTGTGCATTTTTTCCCATTTCCAAGAGAGACTATGTTAATCTTAAAAAAAATATTTTTAAAAAATCACCAAAATCTGTTATTTATCAAGGGATGCCTAAACCTTTGCATAAGACTGTATGATCATTTTAATTATCATGCATATAGTAATTTACAGAAGCTTGGGCTTGATGGTTGTCATGGTCTGGCTGACAGTACTCTGGCTACACTGGCTGATGTAGTGGTTGCCGTGGGCAAGTGGGGCAGGCATAAATGCAGAGGGTGTTTTAAACAGAAAGTTTTTTATTTACAATTCAAAAACAGACAAAATCAAACTATAACAAGGGCTCAGGGCAAACACAGGGAACTGAGTGCTGACACAGGGACCAGGGGCACAGGGACAGGACTGGTTAGTTGTATTAGTAGCTACTCTGAATATTGACATACGGAATGATGATCTAACCAGGTGAGTATCTAAGTTAGTGGCTAACCGGGTTAGTACTGACGTACTAGGGCACCGGAACACAAGAGGCAAGGCACACAAGAGGCTATTCCAGACTAGCGGCTAACCTACTAGCGACCAAAACCACTAGCAGTCAATCCCACTAGAGGCTAGCCTACTGGAGGCTAACCCTACTAGGGGCTAACCCTACTAGCAGCCAAGGCCTACTAGCGGCTAACACTGCTAGCGGCTAAGCCCTCATGTGGCTACACACATCCAAACAGACAAGGGAAGCTACACACAAAGAATTAAACCAGAAGACCAACACTAGGGATACACAGAACAGTACTTACACAGGAGGAGACACAGCCTAACTAAACATTGAACAAGACAGCTACATAAATCCATCAGCACAAAGAATATAAAGAAAACTAATAAGAGCCCTCTTGAAAACAAAGGTTATACAATATAATTAAAATATCAAACTCAAATACCAAACAAAACCAAAAAGGAATGCCCACTTGACAGCAATAATGCTCGACCCAGTTTCCCAGAACAAACTGCTATTTATTAGATATATAATGAGTTACCTCGGTTCAGGTGAGCACTCATCACCTGACCGAGGTGCCTCCTGGGAAACTGTGTCGACCAACAAAAACAACAAAACACACAAAAACAAACAATGCCCTCTAGTGGAGGACCCTCACAATGGTAGACACAGTTTATCTAATAATAAATGGATTAAATGGGGAATTTATTTCAAGATTATAAAAAAAACTACATTTGCTGAAACTATATTATTTAAAAAATTATAGAAGGAGCCTCAGGGGTCAGTACTTAACAATTAGTCCATTTTCCATCATGGGAGAGTCTTCAGGACTCCAGTTGTGAAATCCAAGACATAGCAGTTGCCCCTGTTGGTTTCCTTGTAAGATCACATGCTGTGTTTTTTTTCTGTTTTATTAACTTTAAAAAAAAATAATAATAAATAAAACTGTTGAGGGAATAACTGTTTACAGCTGCTAAAAGAAAAAAATGAGAACTAGCTCTTCTCGTGGACATATAAACAGTTAAAAAGCATGACATTGTTTATTAACAAATAAAAAATTGTAATCATGGGAAAACATTTGGGTATTAAAAATAATAATAATAATAATAATAATAATAATCCGGGTGGTAACATCAATCCACTACATCATAGCATTGATGATGTTCCATGCCCTGTTTTTCTCTTACCTCAGATTCTTTGTAGTAGCGCTCTGGGATTTCATCATACGCAATGTCAATGAAACACACCTCAGTGTCCTCGTCTCTGGGCTCATCAAAGATCTGGAGCAGAAAGAGAAGTGCAAGTGTGAAATCATAAAAAGGACAATGCCCTTCATCATTTATATACAAAAATGAAATGATATACTTTCTGAAACTTTAGGTTTCTGTCACGAGCAACCGAAGGATAAACAGAAAAGCCTTAGCAGTTAGCCCGTGTAGCGTGGATGGTAAACCCAAACGCGGAAGCAGCATGAATAGGCAGGATAACCACGCGATTAGTTTAAGAACTCTCTTACGCGAAGAGCAAGGATCTACACAAATAAACCCGCGTTCTAGCAACACACACTAGCAACACACACTCAATCAAAGAAGCAACCTGAATCGATGAGTACTCACAGAATAGTCGGCGTAGCGTCAGCAAAGGCATGGGCGAACTCAATGTCTGAGCAATGTGAAGCGCCATTTTGTCTCCTTTTATGCTTCCTGGAAACCCGACCGTACTACTTCCGGGTCCTAGTGCCGGTCGTGTTACGAGTGTGCATGACATTACCCCCCTGTCCAGGACTGACTCTCGACGGTCCTGGGGTGGAGGATACCCGATGACGGTAGTCCCGGATGAGTTCGGGGTCTAGGACGAACCGAGCCGAAATCCAAGATCGCTCCTCGGGACCGTAACCTTTCCAATCGACCAGGTACTAGAGCCCTCTGCCCCGAGCGGATCCGGCGAATGGTGTAGGCGGGACCACCCTCAATGATACGGGGAGGAGGAGCAGGGTGGGTGGGGGGAACCATGGGTGACGTCGTGAAGGGTTTGAGTTGTGAGGTATGGAATACCTGATGGATCCGGAGCGCCACAGGCAGTTGGAGCCGGTAGGTGACAGGGTTGATGCAGAGGGTGACGTGGTAGGGGCCGATGAACCTTGGTGATAATTTCTTTGATTCTGTATGGAGGTGCAGGTTCTGAGACCATGAGATGAGAGGATCATGCTGCAGAAGCCAGGGGTGTCCGAGGATGATGGGTGAGAGGAGATGGAGGTGAGATGAAATCGGACTGTCCCCTGGTGTTGGTCGATGATGAGGTTTATGGGTCGAGTCTGGGAAATGATGGGGCTGGAGGAGAGGGGCCGACCGTCAACAGATGTAATTCGAACTGGCTGGGATAACGCTTCAGTCTCCAACCCCAATCTTTTGGCATATGAAGAGTCAATAAAGTTTCCTGCGGCACCAGAGTCGATGAATGCAGAACTTTTTACTCGTTTGTGGCCAAATTGGAGGTGTATCTGAACCGTGAGACGAGAGACGCTGGGCGTGGTGGCGGAGAGATGGAGGGAACCCGGTGAACTGCTTCCATGGTTCACCGGGCCTGGGCGTTTCCCGGGCAAAGAGGGCACATGGCTCTATGGTGCGCTCCTGACCCACAATAGGCACAAAGTCCCTCCCTGAAGCGTCGTTCTCACGCAGCAGCATTCAAGGAGGTGCGTCCTAATTGCATGGGTTCCCCGACTCCGGTGTCAACCACGGCGGGAGGTGGAGATCCGTTGGGTGGCATAGCGGTGGTGGTGAAGGCTGGTGGTCGGGATGTGGCGTGTGAAAAAGATGGCGTGATGGGCGGCAGGGTCCGGGGGGCTGGCCTCGGATGGGAGAGCAGGTGCTGGTCAATCCGGAGAGCGAGCTGAATCAGTCCCTCCAGTGTGGTCAGAAGCTCCCGTCCGGCGAGTCCATCTTTTATGCGTGAAGCCAGTCCCTCATAGTAGGACTCACAGACGACCCTCCCTGCCGCAGATGGTACAATTTCATATCGGTCTCCACATCCAGCAGGATGTTCAAACGTTAGCTTTAGTTGACAAGTGAATTCTCCATATGAATAAGCAGTGTCTGAATCTGATCGGAGAACCGCCGTGGCCCACTCAGCTGCCTGCCCGGATAGCAACGAGACGAGAAGCGCAACGCGCAGTCGGTCTGTGGAGTATCTGGTGGAATTGAACTCAAACACAAGATCCATTGCGGTTAGAAAAACGCTGCATTTCATCTGTGCCATCCCACTTATCCTGTAGAGCTATGAAAACATCAGAAGAGGAGGGGGGGCGTCGCTGCAGCCACTGCGACGGGCGTGGCAACAGCCAAATGAGCAGCCACCCCGCGGAGGGTCGCATTCTCCTGCCGTAACTCTAGGAGGTCTCGACATCTTGGAGGTCCTTTCAGAGAGACGCGACTTCACCACGGAGCTTATTGATCAGTTCGGCATGTTGGTCAACCACATCACAGAGGCGAGCAAACTCCGCTGGGTTTACTGCTTTTGGCTCAGTCATTCTGTCACGAGCAACCGAAGGATAAACAGAAAAGCCTTAGCAGTTAGCCCGTGTAGCGTGGATGGTAAACCCAAACGCGGAAGCAGCACGAATAGGCAGGATAACCACGCGATTAGTTTAAGAACTCTCTTACGCGAAGAGCAAGGATCTACACAAATAAACCCGCGTTCTAGCAACACACACTCAATCAAAGAAGCAACCTGAATCGGTGAGTACTCACAGAATAGTCGGCGTAGCGTCAGCAAAGGCATGGGCGAACTCAATGACTGAGCAATGTGAAGCGCCATTTTATCTCCTTTTATACTTCCTGGAAACCCGACCGTACTATTTCCGGGTCCTAGGGCCGGTCGCGTTACGAGTGTGCATGACAGTTTCAGGTCATTATATCACTTAAAATGCATTACACTGACGACTTTCACTTTCACCACATCTGTTGATGGTCCTTTCTTTTATGTTGGTTGAATATATATGAGACGTACCATACACTAGCCTACCCATTTGCTTTATTAAAGCTCTTTTTGACTTTTTGATCTTAAGTCTTGCCATTTTCTGAGTGACTGATTACATCATGTCTATATTATCAGCTCTTTGCCCATTTTCAGGTTTCTGTCTGTTGCATACAGCTTTTTTTCATTCTTGCTTTCTTTTTTGCTTGATGAGGAACAATACGTAATCAGGTGTCTGAAAACATGGCCACATGCACATCCAGTTTCACATATTCATGACGCTTGCTCTGGCATAGGAACTCATATGATGTCTTCCAGATATTATAGCATTCACCAGTGTCTCCAGTCATGTCTCCAAAATGAATATGATGCGGACATATAAATTAAAATTCTGTTAGGAAATATGCACAACTTGCATAATTTGTATAAAATTGGACATAGTGCCAAACATTTATTTATGCACATCACACATACACAAGGGCGTTCAGTAAAAATCACATAATAACAAGAAACTGCTGTCCTGTGTGAACTCTACTTTCATTGAAAAATGCTTAGTATTCCACTTTCCACCTCTTCTTTACAGAATCTGTTATTATTTGCTTGAGTTTCTTTCATTTCTTTTATTATTTTCATCCCAGACATGCTTTTTTAAAAATGAATGAATATTTTTTTAATCAAACCTTATAATTATCCCATGTCATGTGACTAAGGTTTTTTTTATGCTCTCAAATGGTCCTGCATATTTAAATTACTTCTAGTTTTTTATTTTAATGCATTTACTTCAGGAATTTATCACATTTTCTTACAAATTGTTTTAACAAAAAATAATATTTTAATTAAAGTTTAGGCTTTAAAATGATTATATATTTATGTTGAATGTCTGAAGTGAAACATAAAACCGAATAAATCCTAGTTCTGATCTGTCTCTTGTATCCAGGGTTCGACTCTTGCCTCTAGTTGGTGTGAGTTGAGCTTGCATGCACGTGTGGGTTTGTAGGCTGATTGCTTTCCAAATTGCCTATAGTAGATGACTGACTGTGTGTGCACCTGTGCCCTACGATGGGTTGCCCTGCCTTGAGCCCTGATCTCCCTGGAATAGGATCCAGGCTCCTTGTGACCCTACACAGAATAAGCTGTATGGAAAATAAATGAGGCTTCAAATAAGCTAAATTGCCTGCCAGAAGAATGAGACAATTTCAAGCTTCAGTTCAGCAAAAATGTCTATAAATAGGCGTAATAATTTCAGATTTTTCATTTTATTTTTAATGTGATCACGTTATGAATGAAATCACATTTTTGCTCTGTGCTTTATAATAACCAGAACTTTAATAGAAAAAAAAAAACTAAAAACTCAAGCATTTGCTGACATTAACCGTATATAAAGATCAGAAGGTAGAGATTCTAATTCTTAGATTATTTTATTATTGCTAGACACAGAGTACTCCTACAGGATTTTGACCAGAAGGAGGAGCTCTGGATTTCCGAATGAGAGACTGAGATCGCGAATATCAAAAGCTGACTGTTGTATAATATTAAGACCTGTTGTTGCTCACGTCGAGACTCCAGTGTGTTCGGAGTCTTATAAAGACTTGAATGCTTTCAGCGCATGTCTCTGTATCAAAGCGCTTTCCTTTTAACACCATGCATCTGTTAGACTATGTGAGGCTCTAGAGACATCGCCAATAATCAAGTGACTGGAATCACAACTACATGCAAAATCTAAAAGGACGATACAAGAATGATAGGGAAACCTTGCTAAGGAAAATAAATAAGACGTATCAGAATTGGGATATATTTGAATAAAGGGAAAGAAAATTTTCAAGAAAAAGAGAACATAGAGAAATTTAGGTGGACGTATTATTATAGAATAAGGAATGTAATATAGTCAGGTAAAACTTAAATTTCCTAATCAGCCCGACTTCTTTCTTGTGCTTCCACACTGTATAATAAAATAACACAGATTACACACTAATATATGAAACGACCACTAAATTGACTCACTAAAAAAACTATAGCAAAGTTCCTGACTCATCAGCACTCGGAGGCTATTTTAACCCGAAATCAAAGAAGGTGTAAAAACAACAAGGATGTTGACGGCATTATGAGCGGTGATGAAACGGACAGATGCCTACAGCATCGTTGCCTACAATGAAAAAAGCTTCCTGGATCTTCAAAGTGGCTTCAGAACTCAAACATAAAAAAACACTCACACACACACTCTCACACACACTCTCACACACACGAACACACAGCCGCTAGGCTTTCATTTACTATAGTGTCTGCCAACTACAGAAATTCAGCAGTAACAGAGAGGGTTCGTGTTAAATGCCACAGGTGCAGCCTCAGTAGATTCAGATAAATAATGTTAGAAATCAGTGTTTGTGGACAAAAAAAAAAAAAAAAATAGTATGAAGTCTGCTTCAGCTTATTTTCTGATCTGTAAAAATCCAGCAAAATGTTGAAGACTTTTTGAAATATTATTACAGACAAAATATCTATATATTTTAGAGATGTGTGTCAATTTGTTCACTCATTCAATGAGACCTGCAGTGCATCAGAGCGCACAACCCTGCAGCGGATGGAGCAGAGAACAACACAGCAAGCCTCCACCTCCAGCACAGAACATTTCTCACTTACATTGCCTCAGTATATCAGAATAGCGCTGACCCCCTGATACTCCTATAAACTCTTGGTTCCTCTGGCCAGATCTGGCAAAAATACTAAAGATGCAATCAACGGCTTCTTTTCACAAGCTTTCAGGACCAACGATGATAAATCTCATTCTACTACTCGTCTACATCAGGCACGTCCATCACACACTCTTCACTGCAAATAACTAAACAACTCGATTCTTACTCGTCTGGCACCAGGACGTTGACAGCGGATCCTTTGAGTTGCAGGGTGTGGCCTCCATGCATCTGACTTGTTTGACTGGTGCATCTTATGGGTATTCGAGTGGATTAGGATTTGGGGAATATTGAGCACGGGTCAGTGGCTTTGGGCTCGTTGCCTGTGTGAGACAGGCTGTTGTGAACTGGATGTTCTAATACCTTTCTATTGCGTCCAGCATTTTCTTTTCTTGGCAAGTTGTGCTGCATTGGCTTTTCTGTGGTATTGGAGCACACGGGCTGGTATTTGGTCTCCAGAGTCATGGGTGCGTCTTGGGTACCCATGATCAGTTTACTGGTATATAATTGATAGTCAGTGTTCATGTTTTAATGTTATGGCTGATCGGTGCACATATAAAACTACATTACTGCAGTGTTTTTTCCAAATAGAGTAAGATGTATTGCAAACTGATAAAGAATATATAATATAATGAATATAATATAATAAAAGAGTCATTCTTTTTGTCATATTTTCCTAAATTTTAAAGCTATAAAACGCTATATATAAGTATACAATTTAGTATCAATAATATGTTGGATGAGTTTAATAATAATAATAAATAAACTATAGCAAGGTGACACGGTGGTGTAGTGGTTAGCACTGTCGCCTTGCACCTCCAGGTTCGAGGTTTGATTCCCGGCTAGGCTCGATTCCCGTCTCTGTGTGCATGGAGTTTGCATGTTCTACCCATGCTTGGTGGGTTTCCTCCCACAGTCCAAAGTCATGTAAGTTAGGTTAATTGGCATTCCCAAAATTCTGAAATAAATACAGGATAAAGCAGTGTAGACGATGAGTGAGTGAGAAAATACAGCAAGAAAACTCATGCTTTGATTTCACAATAGTATTGGCAGCATATTAGATCAAGGAATAAAGCATTGAGTTTTTGGCACTCTGTTAGAAAATTATAATTTGCTAAAATGAGTAAAAGTCCAAAATGAAATTTAATTGCATTTTGCTGTTACAGCAAATGCTGAAATTGCAGGCCTTTGACCTATAAACATAGTGCATCTAAATAGTGCAAACATAATGCATCTAAAATTTGTTTATTCTAGGTTCATTACAATTAAAGTAAAATATTTCTTCTTTTTTTTCATTTCAATGATTGCGGTTTACAACTAAAAAAAATCCAGTATCTCAAATTTTTAGAAGATTTCCTATTATCAATCAATACAAGAACTTACAACACAGAAATGTCCGACTCCAGTGTCCAAAATAATGTTAATTTCTATACTAAATACTTGTCAGAGATACTTTACTAAGAATTACCTGATCAATGTACCAATCATTAATGCACCAAACAGGCTGTTGCACTGTTGAGGGGTTATTAAAGACAAGGATGCTTTGATAGCAGCCTTCAGCTCATCCATATTGTTGGATCATATTATAACAATACTTCATAGATTCCTTATGTGTTCAGGACAGGTGACTTGGCAAACCAAACAGGTATAGTAATATAATGGTCAGCAAACTAGTTAGTGATAGTTTTGGCACTGTGGGCAGGTGCTTTGTTCTGCTGGACAAGGTGGCTCTTGATGCACTGAACCCAGCCGTGCTCTATGCCTTTGAAGCTTCCAAAGTCTTCTTATGGCTGCGGTCATCCCTGTTGCTTGTGCATGCTTTTCCCTTTCAGGCAACTCTCCAAGAACATGCTTTGTACTCTGCAAACAGCTAGCCCTTTCAGTGATTATGTCCTATGGCTTACCCTCCTTGTGGAAAGTGTCGTTCATTATCCTCTAGACAAATGTCAAGTCAGCACTGAACTAGACCAAGAGATATACAGTATTTAAACTGCATAAATAGTAATTTAACAGCACGATGGTCCGGGTCCGGGTTCGATTCCCACCTCAGGGTCTCTGTGTACATGGAGTTTGCATGGTCTCCCCGTGTCCAGGGTTTCCACTGGGTACTGCGGTTTCCTCCCACAGTCCAAAGTCATGAAGATTAGGCTAATTGGCGTTCAGAGAGTATGTGCCTGTAGTGTTTGAATGTGTGTGAACGTTGACCAGGAGGTCCTACCACAGTTGTAGGAATGGGAATAAATACAGTGGTTACCAATGATCACCACTGGCCTCAATGCCCCTATTTGGAATACCGAGGTTCATAGATAAATGGATGGATGGAATAGTCCTTTACTCAACTGAAATACTCTAACATTTAGAAAAACTCGATTTTTAAAAAAAATCTTTATGAGCTGTAAACAATAATCATTAAAAAAAAATAAAAAAGGTTTGAAATATTTCACTTCACCTATAAGTCATGTAGGTGACTAATATGGCCACTGGTGTGTGTGGAGCAGCAGGGTGGAGTAGTTGTGGCACATACAGTATATGCCGTGCACCTCTAGGGCTGAGGGTTCGAGTCCCACCTTGGGTTTGTGCGCTTGTGTTCCCTGTGCTTGGCCCCATAATCCAAAGACATGCAAATTAAGCTAATTCACATAATATGTGAGTGAATGAGCTTATGGCCTGCGCTAGATTGGTACCTCGTCTAGTGCCTGGCCCAGATCCCCTGGGATAGGCTCCAGACCTCCCGTGACCCTGTGCAGGATAAGCGGTATAAAGAATGAGGGATATATAATAAGCATGTGTACAGGTGAATGCTGCTGAGTGTGGAATTTGAAGCTGATCAGATTTTTTCGTACTTTTCTCACTTCTGCATACTTTAGTTTGACATACAGTACCTGAAAAATGTTTTGAAACTGCAAAATCTTTTCAGTCCTGTTTGACTCCATAGAAACTGAAAGACTACAAAAGCTACAAAAGCATTCTTTAAGAAAAAAGAAGAAGAAAAAAAAAACAAGCTAGAAAAAGAGTGACATCAGCAGAGGTACTGTAGGAGTAAAGTAGCCATATTTCCTGGGCACATTCGTGTTCCTCACCATTAGTCATTAGGCCAGTGCTTCTAGCTCAATGTGCTGATCTCCTTCAAGTGTCATTGTTCACAGATTCTCCTCATGCCTCATTTGTCAGGCATCATTCCTCACTCAACATCATTCAAGTATCAAACCTCATTACGTTCCACATCAGATGGCACTCGTGAAACCTTGGACGCTGTATCCGAGCATTGTGTCAAAACTTAATGAAAATTCTGACTTACCTTGTCATTCATAATTCCTTCAACAGAACTGGTCATCTAGCTTGTAATAGTGTTATGTTGCTTTATATTTTAACGTACATGCCATAAAATAGATTAGAAACCTAATTATTTTCCTGACAAGGCACACGGAGGAGCTAATATTATCACCATAGGGGCAGAATTGAAGCAGAAACTCCACATGAGTAACTGCGTGTGCAGAAAGTCTAATAAGCTAAGCCAGACAGTTCATATAGTGTGTATGTTACCGCACAGGATGAGCTGCAAGTCTGAAAATAGAATACTGAATATATTGAATATCAACTGTGATATTTTCCATAATGTGCGAGCAAACAGATCTTAAAAATGGACTGTTTGATGTTAATATTTAACGAGCTGACACTATTAATACATATCTATGGGCACTATAAAAGACTTTAATCTGTCGTGCCTTTAAAGACAGCAGGGGAAGGGGTGGTGATAAGACTATTTGTTGTTGAGAATAAACAGTTCTAAGTTCTAATAAAAACAAACAAACAAAAAAAAGAGTGCACTAGCCTGACCCATAGCACATTAATTCATTCATCAATCATATTTTATATATACAGTACATACACACACATACATTTATAAATACATACACAAACACATTATATGGTATAAATCCATATACAGTACTGTGCAAATATGAGCCACCTCTCATTCATATGTTTGCTTCCAAAGAGCCAGACTTTCTTGTCTTTTCTAATGTATTCTTAAGGAACAGTTCTCTCTCTTTTTCTTTTTTTTTTTTGCTCTCATTTTTGGCAAGTATTTGAGTCTCTTTTTCAGTGCAGACTCTGTAATTGAGCAGTTTCCAAGGAATGCTTTTGTTTCTTAAGCCACACAGTGACCTATGAATCATTCAAGCATAAAAACCGTCTAACTTAAGGCCTGAACCAGTGAGAAACAGGTGCTGATGATGGCAGGTAATTAGTATGCTGGTGGTGCCGAATACAGAGTGATATAAATGATGAGAGAGGAAATGAGGTCGCTGCTGATTGTTTATCTTTATGCACTTTGCAGCCTGTCGCAGTAAAACAGTTGTAACCATTTCTTTAATTGTATCTCATTTTGAAAAATCGTATAACCACACAAACAAACACACAAATACCACAGGTACTTACTCACATTGTCATTGCTGCCATTGTTGTCCTCATATTTTGTCTCTATGTGAATGGAAAACTTTGGCAGGAAAGAACACTACAAGGGGTAGAAAAAAAAAAAGAATTAAATGCTGCCACAAGATTTATAATGATTACCTACAGTATATATCACTGTCTCTACATTCATTGTCTCAGTCCCCGACTCGATACCATGTATTTATATTTCTGTTTTCTGTAAGTCACATCTCCACACTGATCCTGTTTACCTGTCATGTGCTATTCCTCAATCAATTTATCTAGGTGTACGCTGTTATATTAAGATATCCATACAAAGTCTTATCATGCCATTAGTTATTGTAATATATATACCGTTTCATTGTACTTCCTGGCATTGATATTTTGTCTGTTTTTAATTAGATTAGATCAAGCAGGTACCATCTCATATCTATTAAATGACATATATTTTTACTATTAATTCAATATATTGAATTAATTTATGTACAGTGGGTATAAAATGTCCACACACCCCTGTTAAAATGGCAGGTTTTCAGGGATTGTGCAGTATAGAGTGACATTTTATTTTTCAGCACAAAATAGGCAATACAATGTACTGAATTTTAACCAACTTCCCAAACATGACTAAGCAAAAAATATAAAAATGGCTATCAATCAGGGGCACGGCCCTCTTCGAATCCCCCCCCCCCCAGATTCAGGTCTGGGCCTTTCCAAAACTATAATCTTCTTCTGGTGAAGCCATTCTTTGGTTGATTTGGGTTGTTGTCATGTTGAAAGATGAAGGTCCTCATCATCTTCAGCTTTCTAGTAGAAGCCTGAAGGTTTTGTGCTAACATTGACTGGTATTTAGAACTGTTCGTAATTCCCTCTAAGACCTCAGTTCCAGCTATAGAAAAACAGCCCCAAGGCATGATGCTGCCATCACCATGCTTCACTGTGTTGTTTTTCGAGCCACAGCCAATTACTTGCCAGAGATTCCTGCAGCTCCTGTAATGTTGCTGTAGGCCTCTTAGCAGCCTCCCTGACCAGTTTTCTTCCAGTCCAGTTCTTGGTAATGTCACTGTTGCACCTTATATTTTCCATTTAGAGGCACTTTAAATGATGCCGGGTGTGTTACCCCCAAACTCCCCCACCCGCCCCCAACACACACACACGCACACCCACAAAGAGAGATTTCAATTTGGGTGTACAGGTTATATGTGACAATAAAGGTGGAAAAGTACATTTTTTCTCTTTTCTGAAATTATTTATCTTGGTCTAATTTATTTACATTACAAAAACCTGGCATTTTAACAGGGGTATGTAGATGTTTTATATCCACTCTACTGTATATAAGGCTGTTTATATTAAAGTGTTTTTTTTCTTTTAATAGCATGAAATCTATTGTTATGTTGTTGACCATTTGCTGTTTGCAGATGCAAATACTGTACATGCATGCTTTAAAATAATACTGATGAAAAAGCACATGTTCCAGTCAATACAGAAATGGGTTTGGTACAAAAAAAAAAACAGTGTTTTGCGATAGTCATTTCACTCTCAAGATAATAACCCTGTTGAAAATTTGTGGTTAGGATTGAAACGGGAACTTCACATGTCGAAATGTTCTTCATGGAGCACTGACCCTTTATCAACTCTTTAAGTATTCTCAAACATGAACTTTACTAGAAGGGGCTCAGGCATATTTTCTCCATACAAGAGACGTGAAGGATTTAGTACTCAATACTCAAAACTCACTCTTTCAATGTTATCTTAACGTTTCATATATTGGAGGACCGAAACAATTCTGTCTGTATGTTCGTCTGTCTGTCTGTCTTTCTGTCTGTCTGTCCAGTTAGAATTTGTCACAGCATCTCGCAAAACTGGACAGAATTTACTTTGGGCCATGAATAAAAAAAAAAAAACTCTTGAACAGAAGTGAAGTTATGAGCAGTTGTGTGCCAGATTACGTCACAACATCTAGCACTTTCTGGACGAATATAGCGTTTTTTTGCCTCGGGGTGGGCGTGGCTACGCGCGTCTCTCAATGGAGACAATCAACACAATAGTTTACCGTGTATATAAGTATGCAGGAGACACAGAAATTACAGCAACGCACCCACAAGCCGTAACAATCCTCACGAAACACAAACGAAAGCATGACACAGAATGGCTTATTTAAAACAAAAAGGCAAGTATACTATGAAAACTGAACCTTCAAAGATGAATGTACAGATCAACAGATGTACAGATGTTTATTCTTCCTGCGAGAAGTTTAAAACCATACTTTGGCATACCTGCGACATAAATGAAATCCAAATATTAACTACAGTTGTATTAAGTTACTGTAAGAGCAGATACGAGATGTGCTACAGTAGATTAGAAACCACAATTTCATCAGCTTATTTTTAGCTATTTAACTATTTCTACAAACTCTTTCCCCATCGGGTACTTACAGTATGCTAATCACTATTAAAAAGATTTGAACGTCTTGAGTTGGTTAAATTCACTGAGCGTAAACCTGCCACATGGCATAGCTAGAGGCCTTCTTTTATTGGTGAGAAACCTATGAAATACAACATCTTCCAGGCTGTAATAAATCCCACAGGGAAAAAAAAAAAAAAGTTCCACACTTGAAAACACAACTCAAGCTGCACAGATATTGTCAAAGTTTTAGATCTGGTTAAGTTGACTTCAATTGCTGTTAAACAAACTGCTTCGCTATGCTCGCAGAGCACACACTGTGTGACAGCCAGCTGTAATGATGAGCTATTTTCCAGCTTGTTGGATTTACAGCCTCAACCCCCTCCTTATCTCATTGCTCACTCCTCCCTCTCCTCCCTGCACAGCACAACGCTGCTGGAGTCCCCTGGAGATTCAACAATACTCTGATTAGATTAACTCCAGTTTCAGCAATTACTATGGAGATAGGAGATACTAATAGGGTTGGCGGGAACTGGAGAGAGAACAGCATGGCAGGGGGAAGTGAAAAATAATAGCTTTTTAGGGCAGTGGAAATCACTTCACAAAGGCGCTCACACTTTATACCTTTTGGTACCTGAAATCGCACACACTGTCACAAAGACATTTTGTCCACACGGCATACTCAAAAACAAATTCTGGCCACCTGGAGGTTTTACATATTGATGTTATATTTGTTTTACTAAAATACAAAGTCAAGTCAAGGGCATTTTCATTGTGAACACCATTATGAGAGTTCAAAACTACAGTACCTTTATTTCTCCATATAATTCTGAGATGCTTAGATACAGTACTTCAAGGTAGAAAGTTTTCTCAGTACACACAGAGCCATGATATCAGGACTGCCCGCTTCACATCTGAAATGCTGGCCTCCCAAGAACTCCTGTAATGGCCCCAAAATGTTGAAATGGCTTAAAGCAAGGTCAGGGCTATACGGGGGATGTGGCATTAACTTCCAGATGAGTTCCTGGAATGTGCAAGTGGTGTTTGTGAAAGATTGTGTGTACGGTTCCCACAGACAGATGCACCTTTTCCGCAAGTTGTCGACAAGTTATCTGTTGAGTTTTAAGGATCGGGTGTTCTGCTTTCTAAATGTTCATGGGAACGACTGCAGTGGGCTTCAACCATCACAGTCGGGATCATCATTTACGGATGTATACCCTTTTTTAAAACGTTTGCAGCATTCAGATATTTTATTGCGGCTAAGAGTCACTTCACCGTACTGTGCCTAAAGTCTTTTATACATCAGTTGGTTCTACTCCTTCATTTAAAAAAAAATTTAATAAAAAAAGTCCTGTTTTGACTTGAACACCCATCATAAATTAAGTTTGTAATTTATTTAATTTTATTTAATTTGTTTATCCTAAAAGTAAAACGTCCTACTATGATCTCCTTTCATTTATTTTTGTTCTACTTAATTTAAATATTTTAATAGATCGTTTTCCAGTTCAGAGATTGGACTATAGGACGTCTTCAGAGCCAAACAAACTAGTGACCTAAATTTACTAGAGGTCTTAAGGCCTAATTTATGAATGTCCTGATACTAAAGTCTTTCAGGGGTGTCCACGGGGTAATTAGCAATACTTTATCTTTGTGTAGACGACCTATAGACCTTGAGAGTCTTGAGATTTACAGACCTTCTTACGAGGACCTGAGGGCTAACTGCATGTCCACTGGGTCACTAACATTGCAAGAGCTGCTTTCATATTTGCAATTTTTTCTTAATAACCAGTGCACTTTTAACATAAATGTTTTTTTATTTTTAGATCAAGAGCAGATCATGGCTGTTAAACTAAGTTTGGTAGATGAGAAGTCATTTTAAAATCCAAGTTTTTTTCCCAATGTTCTTGCAAATTTCCCTTTATTTCTAGGCCATCTTTGTTCAAACTTTATGACTGATAATAATAATAATAATAAAAAAAAAATCCAGACAGGTTAGTTTGATGATACAGTGGAACCTCGGATTGCGAGTAACGTGGTTTACGAGTGTTCCACAAACCGAGCAAAGATTTTTAATAAATTTAATACATTAATTTGTTGATTGGACAAATTTCTAGGCAATCGTTTGCCTTCTAACTCAGTGTTCCAAAGGTCATTTTTTTAAAAAGTCAGCTTTCAAACTGATTTTGATGACACCAATAAAAATCATACAATCTTAAGTCTTAAATTGAGCTAGTCGTCTTAGAACACAAAGTGCTGTGCTCAGCGGCAGTCAATTTATTGCGTTCTTCACTGCAAACAAAGCTACAATGCTTGACAAGAAAACCATCCATAGGGAATTACGCAAACCTTATATAAGAGCTACAAATACAATAGTGGCAAAACATACCAGCAGACAGAAAAATAGACTTATTACCTCATGCTCATTTTACATTATGTTGATATTTCTTGTACAATCTTTGGATCTCTGACATAATCAGAATATACAGTAATCATACTGTACCCTTTAATTATAGGTCTATTTCTATAGAGAATCTTCATCATATAACCTAACAACAATATGACATCATATCACGCAGTCTCTTATAGAATTTGGCCAAGAGGGTATTAGGTAATTATAAGCATAAGTAATGATTTTCAAAAGACCTCTGTAATCACTTGGCCCAAAAAAGGGACATCATTCCTGACAGTAATTAATGCACAGTATTTCTTTATATCCACCCACCTATACTGTGAGGCCCACTGACTTATGAGACTGGAGGAAGGCAGTATGCAGAGGGAATAAATCTTTTGGGGCAAGCTGCCAATGCAGGGATAGCAGAAAGACTGTATATCACATTGATTTAAAATGCCTACACAACGTGTACGTTTGGTGCTGAGGTAGACTCTCCTGGAGAAAGGACAAAAACGGAGGCTTTCCAGCATGAGAATCAGTCGGCACATGACAGCACAATTCTATCCCACTGTGTGTGTGTATTTTTGCATTAAACAAAAGACATGCCAGTCATATTATATACTTAAACCCCAACAGATGTATGCACAATGATTTTACTGTGTATTTTACTGTGTACTGTGTACTCATTACTGAGTAAAAAAAAATATATATAGACTCACTGACCACATTATTAATTCAGTTCAATTAAATTTTTACTTGTATAGCGCTTTTAACAATCGACCCTGTCACAAAGCAGCTTTGCACAATCAAAAGCATTTTTTGAGTTTGTATTATATGTGAATGTGTATGAATCAAAATGATAAGATTGTCTCTGATGAGCAAGGACGATGGCGACCGTGGCAAGGAAAAACATTAAATTTTTATTAGAAATATCTGTACATCTGTTCACTCATGCAATTATCCAATCAGCCACTAATGCTGCAGCAGCACAATGAATGAAATCCTGCAGATACAGGTCAAGAGCCTCATGTAATGTTCTCATAAAAGAGAACATGAATGTGGAGAAACTATGATCTTTGATGATGTTAAACTCGTAGTACTGGTATTTTGAAACAGCAGCTCTTCTAGGATTTCATGCACAACAAAGTCTAGCGCCTACAGTACATGCTTTGGGAGTGACAAGAATGGACAGGATTAGGAATGAGCATACAGTATTAGACACACAGTGCAGGTAGGATGGTTTGGGGACAAAGTTAGAGAGACTAGATCAAGATGGTTTGGACATGTGCAGGGGAGGAATGAGGACTATATAGGAGGTTGTTAGAGATAGGGCTGCCAGGCAGGAGGGAAAAGAGGAATGCTCAAGACGAGGTTTATGAGGGCATGCAGGAAGTTGGAGTGACTAGGGAAGTGGTGGTAGACAGAGTTAGATGGAAACAAATGGTACGCTGTGGTGACCGCTAACGGGAGCAGCCGGGAGGAGAAAAAAAAAGAAGAAGAAAGTCTAGCTCCCTGCACTGGATTCCTGTAGCTGCCCACATCAAATTCAAAATCCTGATGCTTCCCTGCAAAGCTAAAAACAGCCCACCTCCCACATACCTCTCAGCTCTAATCACACCTCGCGCCGCATCACGTTCCCTCCGATCCTCCAGCACTGCTCGGCTGGTCCTACCATCTGTCAGAGATCGAGGAAGACGTGCATCTAGACTCTTTTTCTGTTCTGGTGCCTAGGTAGTGGAATTAACTTCCTCTAGATGTCCGTACAGGTGCATCTCTGATCTTCAAACGACACATCTGTTTCTTCAGTAATTGGGTTAATCTCTCCTTTCCCTCACCATCCCCCTCCCCCCACCAAATAAAGAAACCCTACCCAACAGTAATACTTAGTTAGTTACCTGCTAATTTAGTGTAAGGCTCTATCCAATGAGGAAACGTAAGCACTTTTTACCTCGCTCTGGATAATAGCATCTGCCAAATGTCTAATTGTTAATGTAAATGTAAATGTACTAAATTTCTGGTGCAAAAAAAACAAACAAGCAAAAAAAAAACATCAGTTCTTTGGACCAAAATTCCTTGTTGATGAGAGAGATCAGAGGAGAATGGTGTTACCTGTCAGGAAGACTTTGGTTACGCCAATAAACACAGTTTATAACCAAGGTAAAGCACAAAAGCACTTCAGAATCCACAGGAAGTTCAACCTTGTTGGGGAAAGCTACTGCAACTGCATCGATATGCAGGTGAACAGGTGTTTCTAATAAAGTAACATTTGTAGCCCAGCTTTACTAAGAGCATCAATAATCCTATATCTGACTGTATACTTTTAACGTATTCTGTGATAACTGTTTCCTAAAATAAATCCCTTTCACTGCTCACACTCATTAAATTCTAACATGTCCATCACCTGCTTGTGGAGAATCAATCTTCCCAAGTTGACAGCATGTCCTCTCTGTCCTCCATTACTCACTGGATCGTTTTTTTTTTTTTTTTTCTTTTCATACTGATACTTAATGTTGATTATGCTAATGCGATTACCTCGCACAGGGTTCCAGCAAAGCCAAATTACACCACAGTGCTTTTAGCCTGGCTTAGGAAAGTGCATTTCTGTTAGAATCGAACTACTCTTACACAAGACCTTTTGTAGTTGTGGTCCAACAGGACAGATGGATGGTCATGATTCATACAAAAGGCACATATCCATTTAAAATATTGTTTTGGCTCAGGGTTTTAGATTTACAGGGGAAAAAGATTGTTTTACAGAAATAGAAATGAAACTGCGTTTGGGCGATACACACACACACACACAAAACCAAAACCTACTGTAATTACCTCTATAGGGCAGCAAAGTCAAAAAGTGACTTTTGATGTCTATTTGTAATAAACAGTTGTCTCACAATCTTTCCTTGGAACCTTCGAACTAAAGCGGTGTCGATCCTGAATAACAAGAAAAGAAAATTCGATTGTGTTGTTCTTAGGGTTATGGCACAGATTAAACCACTTAAACTTGATAGCAGTGTAGCTGTATAGCTTCAAGTCAGCAGTATGGCAGATGGACAAAAAAATACTGAGGAAGAAAATAACCTAGCAGATTAAAAGAAAGGGTGAATGGAGGGTAAATGATTGTAACCCCAGTGTCATGTTAGCTAATGTAGCAAGCTCAGTTGTAAGCACAGTTGTAACCATGCTAGCAATGGCTAGCAACAGAACAGGTAGTCAGCAGATAACAAAGAGTGTGGGAAAATCTACGGGGAAAAAAAAAACAGGAGGAAGAACCTGACCTGAATGGGATGATAAGGGGTGAGCAGAGAGAAACCTGACTCTAGCCCCATTTTTATTTGTTAGCAGATCCCGAATGTGTATGGTATGGTGAGCCAGAGTAAGTGGTAGGGTGAGTTTAGTGCATCTTTAAACAGACACACTCAACCATACAGAACCATACAGGTGGTATCAGAAATTTGATGACTAATTTTGTAACAGATGACATCCCAAGGCTGCACACACAGTCACAGGGAGCACCAACCTTCATAAGTCAGTGTGCCAAAAGACATCATCCTGTGTACCATCCTGAGCAGTGCAGCCGGTGCTATTCTGACCATGTGCATCACCACATCAGTGGATTCATCATGGACAGCAAGTTAGAACAAAGAACAAACATAAAATTCTGAGCAAATCTGCCACAGAGATGTTTGACATGATTCAGCAAAATTACAGCGATGCTGCAATGAGTCGTTCAAGGTGTCTTGAATGGCGCATGCGCTTCAAGAGCGGAAGAACATCACTGGAAGATCAGGAAGGCCTTCGACAAGCTCAACCCCCAAAAATCTCAAAATCATTAGGCAACGTGTGCATGATGATAGTAGGAGAACTTCTGCACCCACTCTAAACCCAGCAGGAGAATGAAAGTCAAGTGCCAATACTGAGCAATAACGCAGAGCAGTTTGTAGAGCTAGCGTGCAAGTGTGAGTGATGCTGGTAAAGTAATAATAGTATTATGGTTAAATTTGGTTTAATGCACTTTTTATATGAAGCTCTTGCCTTTTAGAAAATCTAAAAGTGATTTGTTTTATGCAATTAAATAAATAAATAAATAAATAAAATTACATAATTATTCTCCTCTGAATTGTACAATATCATCAAGTTAATGGATTTTTTTTTTTTTTTTTTTTTTAAGAAAATGTGTTCAAATCAAGTGTGATACATTCAGTCAATATGGGTCCACTGAGGCTGCCGTGGTACTGCTTAGAGCAGTGGAACTGCAGTAAAGTGTGAATAAACACACACATACACACACATACACACACATACACACACATACACACACATACACACACACACACACACACACACACACACACACACACACAAACACACACACACACACACACACACACACACACACACACACACACACAATACAGATAGAAATAGAAATATTCTTCCCCTACAGCAGGAGTGAGCTAAGCACAAGTCATGAAACTGAGCACCAGGACACGTCCAACACACACATCAACACATCAAGCCTTGGAGCAGACAGCAGCTATTGTCTCAGACTAGACGAGAGAAAAAATGACAAACTACAACGTCCACAACAGCTGTCTAGTTTGAGTTCTCACATTAATTGCTCACGAAAAAAATAACCAATAGAGGGAAAAAAAAATTGTACTTACTGTGTACTCTAAATTGCAGAGGCAGATGGAACACCGAGAAGGAAGAAAAGAAAAAGAGGCACAGAAAGAGAAAGGGAGAGGTGTGAAAATCATATGAAAAGCCAATGAATGGGTTTCACACATTGTTCATGCTAAATCCTGAAGAATGAACAAAGCAAAAATACTTTTTTTTTTTTTTTTTTTTGCACATTCTCAATTATCATTCAGATCTCTGGCTTACTCAAAATGTAATTGGCAAGCAGCATGGTTATTTAAAATCATTGTTAAATTCATGTTGCTTAAGAAACACAATGAAAATGCATAAGAGTTGCCATGATGAAATTTTTTACTAAAGAATCATTCCTATAATGTAGTAACGGTTGTGTCTGCTGTACAACTCATGATATCTGTAATGCAAACTTTAACAATACAAATTCTAAGAACATCAATGATGTTCACTCTGTACTTGCTAAGCCTCTTGAAGGGTTTTAAATGCATGCTCTGTCATAAATACACAACTGAGAAAGTAAGAATTTACCAATAAAAAAATTATTTTCATACAATCCCTATAAATACTTTTTATAAATATACGAAGGGGCGTTCAAGTCAAACCGGGACTTGAGATGAAATTTCATGCAAATCAAGGTCTGAATCTGATTGAGATTTATAGAACCCTTCAAGCACAGTAATGAGACTCTTCCATCCATCCATTTATACATCTAGGAACATCTGTAGTCGAACTGGGGACCATGAGGGCCAATGGTGACCATTGTATTTATTCCTGTTTGTACGACTATGGTAGGACCACCAGTCAACATTCACACACTACAGGAATTTGGGAACACCCAAATTAGCCTAATCTGCATGTCTTTGTACTGGGGGAGGAAACCCACCAAGTGTGGGGAGAACATTTATGCACACAGACCAGATTTGGGAATTGAACCCGGAACATGGTGGTGCAAGGTGACAGTGTTAACCAATAAGAAACCGTGCTGCCAATGAGACTCTTAGCTCATTAGTAAAATAGTTTCTTTTTTTTTTTCTCAATAGTTTTCATTTTAAGTTGTATGCCCATGAATGACCATCCCAGCTTGGAGCTCACTGCAGTCGATCCCGTGAACATTCTGCAAGTGGAAAGCTCTCAGGAAAAATGGCCTGGTTTGATTACCATTGCAGGAAAATCCCCAGTACAGTCCTGACCTCACTCCAAGCCATTTTGACTAATTGAACTAATCCTGGGAGGCCAGTGTTTTAGATGTGAAGCAGATCATGATCATGGCTGAGAAATCTTTCTACCTTAATGGTATCCAAGCACTAAGGAAACACTGAGATACAGTAAGTGTATTATTGTAGCAGGGGATTATACAGAGAGATTTTTAGTTTTTAGTTCTGTAATTCTGTATTATTACAGAAAATAAGTATAAATTAAAACTTGACTTGAACGCCATTCAAAATAATAATAAAAAAAAACCCTGCTTGACACTGTAGTGACAAATATAATTTATGGGCTTGGAAATGCAAGAGGAAAGTCATAGCACTACTGTTCTACTGTAGTAGAATTTTATACATTTTACACTATTTTGTTCTATCAAAAATGATACTCTCTTTTAAATTACGAATTTTTGGGTTAATTAAAATAATATCTGGAGAGGCTAGGATTCTCTTAAATTATCTAGTACTTTTCTCCTACAGTATTAATGTCTATTTCTTTTATTCTGGCATGAGACTGCACTTATAATGATAAACAGACTAACACTGTAAAACCTTTTTATGTGCGGTCTTCTGATTCGGGGGTCCTTGAAACAGTAAATATCAACAATTCTAATGCTTTTTTATTTTTAAGTTATATTTTATAACTGTGTTCTGTCTGATGTTTCATGGCAGAACTGAGACCTCTGGGACAATAGATTCTCCAGATAGCAGAGTCAAAGAAATGCCCTGATTCTCCTCGAAATTGGCTCTGGGATAATTGCTCGCTTGCTCGGAGTGTCCCTGTTCATCTCTCTAACAGTCATGGTGGATGAGTTACCAGTGATTGTGTAGGGGTAATAGTTCCATGCCTTCTCCGTTACATAGAAAATCTTCGGAACAACTGCTCGCGCCCAGCTAGGCAGCTTGCTGTAAATGAGAAAGATCATTTAAAAAAAAGAGATCAAAATGGAGGTTTTCATCAATAAGAAAGCAAAATGATTCAAACTTTCAAGCAGAGGCTGTCAGGAGTAACTGCTTCTGTTTCTGGCAGACCGTCAGCTCCGAATTTAATCATGTAATGGAAAGTGTAGTAATGGTCTGAACTCAGTTCGGCAGCCAGACAGCTCACACACTGGAGATTACTGAGACACACTGGGATGAGCCTGGAACACCTGTACCACCCAGACATGAAGACACACGAACAGGACGAGAAAACGAAACATCGCTGTACAGAATCACATTTTCATACTAACCTGCGGAAATTAAAAAAGTGAGATTCTAGCTGAAGTGTCATTTCTTGAGGAACAATTTAAATAAATCGAAATTTACAGTACATGCAGATTAATTGCAGAGGTGAAGTAAACCAACTTGGGATTCGAACCATGAGTGTTGAGGAAACATTCATGTTGGCTTGGCACAGTCAATGTGTGTATGATTTCGCACACCTGTGATGATTTTGCGGAATGAGTCCACTTTTGAGTGAACATAAGACAACCTATAAAAATGCTAATTCATCATAAACTAGGGCCAGAAGAAAACTGTATTTATTCTCATTAAAATTGCATTGTGGCATCGGTTGCATCCCACTTGCCACAATTATGCCTCGTTAATGTACATAGATTTTTTTTCTGTATTTATTGTGACTTTAATTTTTTTTAACCTTAAAAATTAGGGTTGCTTGTTAAATTCTCTATGCAGATGTACTGTAGGCATGGTCCTCCGAAGTAAAGTCTCAAATTATATGTGTTACATAAGCCTGACCTAAGATGGAGTATCTGTCATGCACACTCGTAACACGACCGGCACTAGGACCCGGAAGTAATACGGTCGGGTTTTCAGGAAGCATAAAAGGAGACAAAATGGCGCTTCACATTGCTCAGTCATTGAGTTCGCCCATGCCTTACCTGACGCTTTGCCGACTATTCTGTGAGTACTCACCTATTTGGGTTGCTTCTTTGATTGAGTGTGTGTTGCTAGAACGCGGATTTATTTGTGTAGATCCTAGCTCTTCGTGTAAGAGAGTTCTTAGATAAATTGCGTGGTTATCCTGCCTACTCGTGTTGCTTCCGCGTTTGGGTTTACCATCCACGCTACACGGGCTAACTGCTAAGGCTTCTGTGCTTACCCTACTATAGCTCGTGACAGAATGACTGAGCCAAAAGCAGTAAACCCAGCGGAGTTTGCTCGCCTCTGTGATGTGGTTGACCAGCATGCCGAGCTGATCAATAAGCTTCGTGGAGAAGTCGTGTCTCTCCAAAAGGACCTCCAAGACGTCGCGGCTTTGCGCCGCGAGGTGGCGGAGCTACGGCAGGAGAACGCGACCCTCCGTGGGGCGGCTGCTCACTCGGTTGTTGCCACGCCCATCGCAGTGGCTGCGGCACCGCCTCCCCACCCCCCTTCTGATGTTTTCATAGCTCTACCGGATAAGTGGGATGGCACAGATGGGAAGTGCAGTGTCTTTCTAACTGCATTGGATCTTGTGTTTGAGTTTAATTCCAGCAAATACTCCACAGACCGACTGCGTGTTGCGCTTCTCGTTTCGTTGCTATCCGGGCAGGCAGCTGAGTGGGCCACGGCGGTCCTCAGATCAGATTCAGACACGGCCTACTCATACGGAGAGTTCACCCATCAACTGAAACTAACATTTGAACATCCTGCTGCTGAGGTGGAGACCGACACCAAATTATATCATCTGCGGCAGGGAGGGTCGTCCGTGAGTCGCTACACAGCGGACTTTCGTACTCTAGCCGTGCAGACCACCTGGGGAGACGCCGCCCTCCGGACGGCCTACTACGAGGGACTGGCCTCACGGATTAAAGATGAACTCGCCGGGCGAGAGATTCCCGCCACGCTGGAAGGACTGATTCAGCTCGCCCTTCGCATTGACCAGCGCCTGTTCTCTCGTCCGAGGCCAGCCCCCCGGACCCTGCCACCCACTACATCACCTTCATACCCTCACGCCCCGGTTCCTGAGATGCGTCCCTCTTTCACCACCACCGCCATGGCACCTGTCGGACCTCCACCTCCCGCCGTGGTTAACACCGGAGCTGGGGAACCCATGCAACTAGGACGCGCCTCCTTGACCGCTGCAGAACGGGAACGACGCTTCAGAAAAGGGCTTTGCGCCTACTGTGGGTCAGCGGCGCACCACAGGGCCCTCTGTCCACTTCGCCCGGGAAACGCTCAGGCCCGGTGAGCAAACGGGGCAGTTCACCGGGCCCCCTCCACCTCTCGGTCACGACACCCCATAATTCCCGTCTCACGGTCAAAGTACACCTCTGGTTTGGCCACAAACGGGTCGGAAGTACTGCGTTCATCGATTCCGGTGCCGCAGGTAACTTTATTGACTCTTCGTTTGCCAAAGAACTAGGAGTGGAACTTGAGGTGTTATCCCAGCCCGTTCGTATCACCTCTGTCGACGGTCGGCCCCTTTCCTCCAGCCCCATCACCACTCAGACTCAGCCGCTCACCCTTGCCATCGGCCAACATCATGAACGGATCCAGTTCCACCTCACCTCCATTTCATCACCACCCATCATCCTCGGACACCCCTGGCTGCTCCAACATGACCCCCTCATCTCCTGGACGCAGAACCGGATCCTGCAGTGGGGGCCGACCTGCACCGAACTCTGCCTGCGGGGCCCGGCTGGGACGTGTTCTAGGGAGTCCGAGGCACCCGATGTCGACACCAATGCCATCCCCGTCATCTACCGAGACCTGGCTGAAGTATTCTGCAAGAGACGAGCCACACACCTTCCTCCTCATCGCCCCTATGACCTGACAATTGAACTTCAGCCGGGCTCGGTCCCCCCCCGCGGCCATCTTTACTCCCTCTCCGCCGATGAGACGCAGGCGATGGAGAGATATGTTTCTGACGCCCTTCGCCACGGCACCATCCGGCCCTCCTCCTCGCCTGCCGCCGCGGGGTTCTTCTTTGTAAAGAAGAAAGGGGGCGACTTACGTCCCTGTGTCGATTATCGGGGGCTTAATAACATCACCATTAAGAACAGACACCCTTTGCCGCTTACCAACTCAGCCCTGGACGCCCTCTCTGGTGCCACCATTTTCACAAAGTTGGACCTCCGGAGCGCCTACAACTTGGTGCGCATCAGGGAGGGCGATGAGTGGAAGACGGCTTTCATCACCCCTACTGGACACTACGAGAGCTTGGTCATCCCATTCGGACTCTGCAACGCACCCGCCGCCTTCCAACAGTTCATCAATGATGTCCTTAGGGACATGCTAGGGCGGTGGGTGTTCGTTTACCTAGACGACATACTTATTTATTCACGCACCGCCGAGGAACACACCCAGCATGTCAGAGCGGTCCTTAAGAGATTACTCGCCCACCAACTGTACTGTAAGTTGGAAAAATGCGCCTTTCACGAGCGCTCCACCACGTTCCTGGGTTTTGTCATCTCGCCCCAGGGTGTGGCCATGGACCCGCAGAAACTGGAAGTTGTGCGTCACTGGCCCCTACCCAAGACCCTCAAGCAACTTCAACGGTTTCTCGGGTTTGCGAACTTCTATCGTCGCTTTATCCGGGACTACAGTACGGTTGCCGCCCCTTTAACCGCTCTGACTCGACCCTCTTCTCATCACTTCAGCCTCAACCCTGCCGCCATCACCGCCTTTCATGACCTATGCCACCGGTTCACCAATGCCCCAATTCTACTGCACCCAGACGCAAGTAAACCATTCGTTGTGGAGGTGGACGCTTCGGATGTGGGCGCCGGGGCTGTTCTCTCTCAACGAGGTCCAGACCAGAAGCTACATCCCTGTAGTTTCTTTTCCAAAAAATTTGACCCCACTCAGCAGCGATACGGGGTAGGGGACCGCGAGCTGCTGGCCATAAAGTGGGCTTTGGAAGAATGGCGACACTGGCTCCAGGGCGCCAGAGAGCCGTTCATCGTCTGGACCGACCATCAGAACCTGATCACCATCCGCAACTTAAAACAGCTCAACCCGAGACAGGCGCGGTGGGCACTATTTTTCGAACATTACAACTTCCACCTATCCTACCGCCCGGGGTCCAAGAACACCAAAGCTGACGCCCTCTCCCGACAACACGAAGAGGACGTTCCCCGGGCGGACCCCGCGCCTGTCATCACACCCACCAAGATCATTGCACCACTTCACTGGGAACTGGAAACGAGGGTTCGCCGTGCACAGGCGATGGAGACCGCACCGGCAGGTGTGCCACCTGGGCGACTCTACGTGCCAAAAACTGTAAGGACCGAGGTGTTGCAATGGGGTCATTCCTCGCCATTATCCGGACACCCCGGCACCAACCGCACCCTGCAATTCATCAGACGTGCCTTCTGGTGGCCATCTATGGCGAGTGATGTCAAAGAGTACGTCCAGGCATGCCCAGTGTGCGCCAGGTCCAAGAATACCAACCAACCGACACCGGGGGAACTCCAACCACTCCCCGTTCCCCATCGGCCCTGGACGCACATTGCCGTCGACTTCATCACGGGCCTGCCGGCCTCCGAAGAGAAGAACACCATCTTAACTATCGTCGACCGGTTCTCCAAAGCCGTGCACCTGGTGGCCCTCACCGGACTCCCGTCAGCCAAAAAAACAGCAGAGCTGATTTTAGAACACGTAGTCCGACTGCATGGGTTCCCAAAAGACATCGTCTCGGACAGGGGGCCCCAGTTCACCGCCCGGTTCTGGAAGGCCTTCTGCCGTCTGATCAATTCCACCTGTAGTCTATCCTCTGGTTATCATCCCCAGACTAACGGTCAGACGGAGCGGACCAACCAACAACTGGAGCGCTACCTGAGATGCTTTGTTGCCGATCGCCAGCGCTCCTGGGCCCGCTACCTCCTATGGGCTGAGTTATCTCACAATCTCCATGTCTCTTCAGCCACCAATCTCAGTCCATTTGAGGTATGCCACGGTTTCCAACCTTCGATGTTCGATCATCAGGAACCGGAGGTTGAGGTGCCGTCAGCCCAACAGTTGGTTCGCCGGTGTCGACGGCTGTGGAACCAAGCAAACGCCGCCATCCAACAGGCCAACAACCGCTACGCCACTCAACATCGCCGTCGACACCCGCCGGGACGATTGTACAATGTAGGTGACAAAGTATGGCTTTCAACCAGAAACCTTCACCTTCACACAGAATCTAAAAAGCTATCACCCAGGTTCATCGGTCCATACCGCATTACCCTCCGTATCAATCCTGTCACCTACCGGCTCCAGCTGCCTGCGGCGCTCCGGATCCATCCGGTATTTCACACCTCCCAGCTCAAACCATTCATCACTTCACCAATGGTTCCCCCCACCCACCCTGCTCCTCCTCCCCGTATCATTGAGGGTGGTCCCGCCTACACCGTTCGCCGGATCCTTGACTCACGTCCTCGGGGCAGAGGGCTCCAGTACCTGGTGGATTGGGAAGGTTACGGTCCCGAGGAGCGATCTTGGATTCCGGCTCGGTTCGTCCTAGACCCCGAACTCATCCGGGACTACCGTCGTCGGGTATCCTCCACCCCAGGACCGTCGAGAGTCGGTCCTGGACAGGGGGGTACTGTCATGCACACTCGTAACACGACCGGCACTAGGACCCGGAAGTAATACGGTCGGGTTTTCAGGAAGCATAAAAGGAGACAAAATGGCGCTTCACATTGCTCAGTCATTGAGTTCGCCCATGCCTTACCTGACGCTTTGCCGACTATTCTGTGAGTACTCACCTATTTGGGTTGCTTCTTTGATTGAGTGTGTGTTGCTAGAACGCGGATTTATTTGTGTAGATCCTAGCTCTTCGTGTAAGAGAGTTCTTAGATAAATTGCGTGGTTATCCTGCCTACTCGTGTTGCTTCCGCATTTGGGTTTACCATCCACGCTACACGGGCTAACTGCTAAGGCTTCTGTGTTTACCCTACTATAGCTCGTGACAGTATCTGTCTTCCTGTGTACTGTAGTTCTGCAGGAGACTGCCACTCTGTCTCCTGTTTCATCTCTGAGTACTTCTTTTGTTTGCCCATGAAGTTCTCCTAGTTTACCAAATTTGCATTTGCATCTCTGTTCTTTCAAATCTGCATTCCTTTCATCAACCCTCATTCAATCCTCTTATGTAGTTGGTATAATAATCAGAAGCTGCTTGGTTGATCGGTTCAGGCCCTGATTAGGAAACATCATATGACTTCCAAGCAAGTTCCAATCACCTTTTATGGTATGTTTGACTGGATCATATGTTGTCTTCGAATTTCGGAAACACATTTAGAACAAATCTCTTCCATTACAAGCTGCCACGACACAGACAGCGATCCTAATGCCATAAGCTCCCACACTGCCTGAATGAAAAGCTCATTCTGGCGAAAAAGTGGTAAATCTGGGTCAAATGTTTACCAAAGGTCCTGAAGGGGCTAGGCTCATATACCTGTATATCTACTGTAGGTTTAGCTATATACCTGTACAGTATATTTATGCCTTCATTCACCTCTGGTACACTCAATACTGCAGAGGTCCTCAGGAGGATTGCAGGAGACAAGAGAATTTAAAAAATAGCACCTTCTTGCAAAATCAAACCAAAGGCAGGGAGGGGTTGGCTGTGTTATTAATAGTACTGTTGCTAATATTTGAATTTCCATATAAGGCTTTCTACAGGGTGGGCCATTTATATGGATACACCTTAATAAAATGGGAATGGTTGGTGATATTAACGTCCTGTTTGTGGCACACCAGATATCAACACAATTTCGATCCGCTCATCACGTGTGAACCTCTTCGACATGTCAATGGCTGTGAACAAAGAGAAACTTGTAAATAACTCATGAAAGAATAAAGTTACGTTAAAACCAATGTCACATGACCCTCTTCCTATTGAAAAAACAAAAGTTGGATCCAAGATGGCCGACTTCCAAATGGCCCCCATGGTCACCACCCATCTTGAAAAGTTTGCCCTCTCACATATACTAATGTGCCACAAACAGAACGTTAATATCACCAACCATTCCCATTTTATTAAGGTGTATCCATATAAATGGCCCACCCTGTATATTTCCTTACATGGCATTAAAATTATGAATCTGCTAACTGAGACGATTTCTGATTGATCTCAATCCAGATTGGAATTGGTGTATATTGGTTGTATACGCACATCTGATTTATAATTCAGAAAAGTATGAGTCAAAAAAAAAATTCCCCTCAAAAAATGAATTGAGCTAGGTAAATAACTAAATGGCGGCACATTGGTATAGTGGTTAGCACCGTCGCCTTGCATCTCTAGAGTACAGGTTGAGTTCCCAGGTCTGTGTGCATGCAGTTTGCATGTTCTACCCGTGCTTGGTGGGTTTCCCCTGGGTATTCTGGTTTCCTTTTTAGCTGACAAAAAAGTAAGGATTGAGGTGGTTTGAGGCCAGGCCTAACTGTCCATCACATCATACAAGTTACAGTAAATCTGTCAGCACCTTTTAGTTTTGAATTCAGACTATACACCTTTCCACTGTAAATGTTCTGAAATGTGTCAGTATGTTTTTCTATCCAATAGCTTTTTGTATCCAGTGGAGCCTTGGTCATATCACAAGCTAAAGACATTGTCTCGAGGCAAAAAGCAGCATGTAATAGAGATAAACATGCTTTTTGGTCTCCCAGCGTTTCCTGGTGGAGCTTGCGACAGAGGCAAAGCTGAGGTCACGCTTGCTGTCAAATCCCTCTCCAGGCCTCACGGCGCAAAATAAATGACACTGAAAACTTAGCAAAAGTACAGAAACAGATTACAGGGCCACTCTGTGAAAATTTTACTGGATGCTTTATGCTGTGTACAGGATGGTGGGGGACTTGCAGCCTCTCCCAGCAGATTTTGGAAATGAGGGAGAGTACCAATCCATCACAGGGAACACACACACACACACACACACACATATAGTAAGGTACAGATTCTCTGAGTCAATGTTCTCTGTATGTTTGAATGTCATAACAGCTGACTTTGTAGCTCAATTTATAACTTTTAGGATCATACTGCCCCATGCTCAGGGGAGGAGCAGCAGACAGAATAGTTAATGGGCTTGGAGTAGATCTTTTTAAAGTTTTAATTAAAATTTTATTTAATCTAATAAAGTGCAAACAGTGCGCTTATGCTGTGCAGAACCATTTCTATTGCAAAGCATGCAGTATTACAAAGATTATGACAAGCAAAGTGGGATCATGGAATAAATAGCGGTTAATCAAAGATTCGTCCATGCGGTGATTTTGATTCGTATGCGAAGACTGTCTTAATTTCATTAGTTCCAAAAACTATGTTTAAACTACTGTATGTTAGTCAAATTCAGACTTCTAAACTTTTCCCTAATACAGGAGATGTTGTTTGTATAGAGGAGCAGCATCATTGTACTCACTTGTTGAGATAGACGCGTTTCTCGGTGAACTGGCCGGCACCATATGTGGGGTCCTCAAACGGCTCGTTTTGCACCACCTCCACGCCCTCGCCGCGCTCGCTCTGCTCGTGGCTGTGCTTGCTGATCATGTACAGCTGCCCAATCCTGTACTGGAGACAAAGACCACCACACAGTTACAACTACACCCTTACTGTATTACACAAGGTGTTCCTAAATACAAAGTTCCTGAACAAAGAGTGGAAGATATAATGAAGAAAACCATTTTAAAGGGTTGGTGATAGGCCAAGTACAATGTAATCTCCTACACATACTGTAGGCTTATGGTAGCATTAGGATTCTAGATTCTAAAATTATCCAAGATATCAAGCCTAGTGTGTACAAAATGCATACCATGGTCTGAAATAAAATAGACTAAGGGAAATTATGAGGACAAAAATGAAAGGAATACTACAGAGCCCCTTTGGTGACATTCAGAGGAAAAAAATAAAATCATGGCCACAACTTTGATGGGAATGAGATACTACTGTATGTTGTGGCCACTAATTACTAAGACGTGGGAACAAAATGACGTGATGCATGGCCACATCGTAATAACTTGATAGCATTTAGCCTCTTGTAATCTATGGACGAATTTAATTTGATTTGATTTATGTACGTTAGTATAGATATATATTTAATTTTACTGTATATACATACTGGCACATAGTATCACTCCAGAACAACAATCACCCTGTCACATCTGGGACGTAAAGGATCTCATTCTTACGGATTACTATATAGTCTTTTCCACCACAGAATGTCAGCAAAGGGGATCCATACAACACTGTCAGTTCATGAAAGTCAGGTTGTGACATTTAAACAGTATCTTTAATGGCTGGCTTGTGAGACAGCCAAGTTGAGCGCACAGACCAGCGAATTGGTCATTAAAACTGAGAGCAAGGTGCTGTGAATTGCCTGCACAAAAAGCATTCATAAGTGTGGAGCAGTGAAGCAAGCATGAAGAGAAACCGTCACGTGTGAGAGCACTTCAACTCTGAGCATTTAGTCATTTAGCTTCCTTGCCACATTCGCTTCGACACTTTGCCTGCAAATCAAGTTAATTAAAGTAAAAGAGCAATGGCTTAAAGTCAGTGCAATCATTTTATCAGCAGTTTTATCAGTGTGTTTAAATAGGAAATAATTGTCAGGTAACAGCAATTTGCTGCTATTGTCATATCTGATTAATTCACTGTTATTAATAATGATATGTGTATAAAGCAACAAAAAAATGTATAATAATAATCCACATTAAACCCCCAACGTCCAACTCCTCACCTCCTTATAACTGTTTAGATAGATAGATTGATAGATAGTTGCTGTTGTATATTTCCACTTATTCCACTATAGAATATTAGCTATGTAAACTTCGCATGTGTGCTTCCATTGTCTCGCACACACACCAAGTAGTGCCCTTGATCAGGGGTTAGAAAGCGATTTAGAATTTAGCCTTGTGTTAGGAGCTAGACAGCTTTGTAGTCGTAAATAAAAGAACACATTTATGCCTTTATTAAGGAGGTAAAGGTTTTCTTCTTTTTCTTCTTCTTATTATTATACAACATTTTCAGATGTGATTTCTTATTGAAAGTACTTGAAAGTTTTGAATGTGGCTTTTAGCAGGCAGCTGCTCTCTGCTCAGTATGGCAAACTGTACAGACCTACTTTCATCCATGTTGGCAACCAACAGTGTAATTACCGGTTCTTAGAGCATCTGGGATAAGGAGCGATACATATAGTTAAACATCCCAGCGGTGTTACCGTCTATTATCAGCACTTGTCCAATCAGTTTGTCCGATCAGAACTAGCTGTTGTATAAATGTCTATAACTCTACATATTATATAACATGCCTTGATGCAAACAGACCAAAGTCCTACTGTAGCATCCTACTGTATGTGTGTCAGATACACTGTCCATTCCGCTCGAGCTGCGTAACTCAATAAACCTTCGTTTTTTTGTTGGATTAATGAGTTATTGTCCGTATCGCTCCCTTTCAGAAAGCAAACCAAATTAACAGGAGGAGGCAAGCAAAAAACGCACACAAGGGTTAAAGTGGTAGTGAATTATTCAGCATTATGTCTCGCTCTCTTTGTATGTACTGGACAGATGTGTAGAGAGATGAGAAGAGCAGGGGGATTTAATGAGAGGCAGATTAAAGCAAGTGAAAGGATCATCGGATGCTTTGAAAGGGAATTATATTCACAGATAAAAAAAAAAGCAAATAAGTGAAAATTTGTAAATGCCTTTTGATTTAATGTTTGAGTGTTTTTTTTCTCATAACTTCTCATATCAGAAGGACAACTAAATCTATTGTTCCTACTGTATAGTTCAATTACTGGTTTTAAGCTACTGTAGATACTGTACTTGATGCTATTATTTGCTTTGAGTGCCACTCAAGCTGTGGGTACTCCAGAGAGCAGTAGTTCTATGATCAAAGACAATATCCACAAATTCAAAGGCACTGGTATTAAAATGTTGCAAATGTTTTATACAAGCTCCAGGGCAAATCTTATTAGAGAATCTCTTGTTTCCCACTATCCCACTACCTACCCTTGCTTAAAAGCCTGCCTCTCTGATACGACATCTAGGGGCAGAATCGGTCCCGAAAAGAATACTTTTTTTTTTTACAATTTGCACAATTGGAGAGTTGTCGAACTCACCAGATACCCAAGTTTATTTTTTCCCGCTCAGATTATAGGGTGACTGTGCCTTTAGATGAAACATTAACCAAATGTCCCCAGAGCAATCAAAGCAGACAATACTGTTAAACAGAAGACAATAACAGAGCAATTGGTTCAGTCTGTGATGTTCAGTGTTCCACTTGACATAATGATTTGCTCACACAAAATAATACACCAGTCAGAGCTGAAATGCAAAAATCACCTTAGGATTATGTCTGCGATTCAAACAGATGTCTATGAAATAAAGAATGTTTCCATAATGATAGATTGTTTGAATACGACAAATCAAAGAGGTTATAATCTACTGAAGTACTCGTCAAAACCGCTTCAGTTTTGAGAGTCATTGTCTAGATAACTCAAAAAGAGACGGCTTGCCTCTTTTGTGTCTTCTCATGTGACAAAAACAAACATCGACCATTCTTTTCTGTCAAATGTTATAGGACAGACTAGCTAAAGTACCGGTTGTTGACAGGGAAAAAAAACACACACACGCATATACATATATATATATACTGTATATATAGTTAAAAGGTTAAAGCTAAAAATAAGCTGATCAGCTTTAATGTAATCAGTGATATTATTATTACAGGTTGAAGCTTACTAAGCTTTCTTACTTTTCATACAAAGAAATAAAATTTTGTAAGGTTGGGTATCTTACGGCTTGTTGTACTTCTTTTGTTGTCAGCCAAATACTCTCCCTGTTCGGTAATCGGAGTGTGAATCACAGATGAGAAATCAAAAAAGTAGATCAAACAAAGATTAAGTTTTGTATTTAAATGACTCCACCATGTTAAATTTCACTTATACCACTTCAGCGCTGTTATTTAAAAAATTTAAATATGAATTAATCCCAGTAAAAACATTCAGCTTAGCTTGTCTAATTGATATGTATTGGTGCAGGTTTGTTTACATCAAGCTTATTAGTAGCTTATTTTAAAGTAGATTATTAAATCCGCCAGATTATTGTTCATAACGTCGACATTTTGATTTCACTTATGGTGCAGGTTAAACTTCAGTCAGAAACCCAAGGACTACCAAAGTGACGTTGAAGTCTGTTCAGCCAGTTTTGTGTGATGCTGTGACAAAATATGACTGGACAGACATACATACAGACAGACAGACAGAAAACTGACTGGTTTCGGGTTCTCAAATAGTTGAAACTCAGATATCATTAAAAGAGTGAATCCTGAGTTATACTATGTACAGACAAAACCTTTCTTTTATTTATATAGATCAATATTTATTTTAAAAAAAAAAGAATGAATAGATCATAGGCTGCTCTTATCTAACCTGTCTGGCTTGGCTGTCCTGAATCCATAAACAGACCTATTCAACCCATAGACTTTTGTAACAAACATAAACCAAGGTGGTTTTCCTCTCTTTCTTGTCAATCAGAATGAAACCATCTCAACATTGTTCATCCCATGCTTGGTGGGTTTCCTCAGAGTGCTCCAGTGTCCTCCCACAGTTCAAAGAAATGCAGATTTTATTATTATACAGAATAACTGGCGTTCCCAAATTGCCCCGTAGTGTGTGAATGAACATGTGAGTGTGTTTACTGCAATGGATTGGCACCCTGTCCAAGGTGTCCCCCTTGCCTCATTTCCTGGAATAGGCTCCAGCCCCAAAGTCTAAAGTGTATAGACGGTAAGTGAGTGAGTTAGTGCTCTCCTTTTATTTCTATTCCTGTGGAATTAAGTAAGCTGCAGTTGAGGATGCAGTGACTGATGCTATACAGTATGTCTTGAAGGGGTAGCACATGCTAGCTTATGCCATCTCAACCTGGTGAACTCTTTACGTTTCTTGTATAGTCAAGTGTTTTTAAAAAATGTCCCGAAAGCTTTCTGGAAAGGTTCACTTTCTTGGACTATCTAAGATGAATTCTAAGATTGGGTTTTGTTTGTGCGTTTGTGTGTGTATGTGTGTGGTAAACGAGAACTAGCTAGTCCATCGAAATTTACATTTAAATTGGGATAAAACCAGACATATTGAGAGTAAACAGAATAAAAATACAAAAAAGGTGAGACAGCTTTACACGACTTATACAAGGGTATTGAATTTACCTCAGAATTCACAGTGGGAGGTAATTGGATGGGACACTTTGGCCTGAGGAGAGAGTGCGCATGCTTGATCTATGCTAATAGTTCGCTTGAATGGTCCTTTGAGTGGATTCAGAGAGAAAAAGCACACTTTGCATGCTGAGTAGCTGACTGTGCTATCAAACCTGCTCTAATAAGGTAAAGTGTCTGGGAGAAAAGGATGAAAGCACATGGCATAAATTCATAATTCATTTAATATATTAATACGCTAAAAGCATGCATTTTTAAAAATTGTAAACTGAGAAAACTCTAAGGAGATGACAAGGTTTAACGTTGTATTGCACCTTAAGGTGGGTTCTACTCTTTGGCACATCTCTACAAATATGGTCTGTTCAAATGTTAGCTTTTTGAGTTTTTTTATAATTTGGTGACTTAGTATTGTGGTTTTTCATAGCCTTCCATAAAAACGGTATTTTCTATTATATTTTCTATTTCTATATATATATATATTTTTTTTTTTATTTCTTATTATGTATCTTAGCCCGTAACTGACATCAACATCACTAACATTATTTCCGCGCTAAAAATAATGCAACAAAAAAGTATTATTTTCAAGACACATAAATCAATATAAACATCTCATATATATTTTTTTTTTTGCCTTTGCCAAATTTATCCCCAAATTATTTATCAATTAAAATTTTATTAATTCATTTACATCATGCCAATGCCATGACCACTGAGGCACCCCTTCCCTTTTAATTTATTATATAGTATATGGTATATAACAATATATGGCATTTTACCATATACGTATCATTATACGGTAATTGTAACAATTCAGTTATATCTAAGCACATGAAATCTGAAACAATCTTCAGCGACTTGAAGATCGCAGACTGGCTCTGGCAGGCTCTCTACTCTTGCATGTACAATAAAACATTTCTATGACTTACACTGTATGTTCCTGTTACGTTGTATTTTCATTATTATCGAATTATATTCCAGCCTTTTTTCTTGGGCACCGTGTTATAATATTCAACAAATATGTTTAAAAAGTTCTTCTAATGACATAAAAGCTCTCTAAAATGTGTGAACAAGTACTGTCGGAGTACTCGCTGTCTGGCCTTTGCTACAGTAAGTGGGACTCACTCGCATCATCATTAAATCCAAGAGAGCCAGTTACTGCAGTCACACATCCATGTCACTGTTTCACAGCGGAGGTGGGATGTGTTGGAGCACAAGCAGTTCCTTTGTTCTCCATCAGTTCTGCTTTTTGTCACACTGGCACAATTTGCTCAGTCCATTTTATCTGTTCGTAATCCTTTGTTCCCTATGTGAACGTACTGTTTTAGGAAGCTTTGAATGCAATCTCAGCAAATTGTAATATATCAGGGTTTATGCTGGGTTATATCCATTGGGTCATGCTGAACCCTCAGGTATCACACTGATATGTTCGTGCTTTGCTTTTGAAAAGAACAGGGATGATTACACTGTATCTGTCACCTTACTTAAAACCTACCCAGCTGTACCACCTTTTTATATTGTGATCAAAAGATTAGGATTTCAATCTGTAATTTGAAAGTAACTACACAGCAAAATGTATGTTTTTTTTTAAACTTTCATATTAGGTCTTGCTAATTTCCACACGTTACCTAATATTTCCCCTTCAAACAAAGGGCCTGTACATTTATTCAGTCATTTTCTGACAATACGGTTCGCAATTGTTTTTTTTTTTTCAATAAACACCTGGGAACATGCGTACAGTAATGTAATAAATTATATAAAATAACACAAACTCCATTATATTTTCACTCAGTCTCATTTAATTCTGCTTAATCCTGTTACAAGGGTGGCGAGAGCCCTGAGCCTATCCCAGGAGACTTATGGCATAAGAAAGGGTACATCCTGGACAGGGTGCCAATCCATCGCAGGGTACACACACATACCTGTACACACATTACAGGCAATTTGGGAATGCCAGTTAGCCTAATCTGCATGTCTTTGGAGAGTGGGAGGAAACTCACCAAGCATGGGGAGAACATTCAATGATCCACTCCACAACCCACTGCATAGCACCTAAAGGATCTGCTGCCAAAGTCCAAGTAACATCCCCAGAGGGCCCTGCAGAGCCACGCCCTGAGGGCCCATAGGCGCCCCAGCAGCAGAAGGTGAACCCAAAACCAAGGTTTTTTTTTATTTTTAGAATGGTGACACGGTGGTGTAGTGGTTAGCACTGTCGCCTTGCAACTCCCGGGTTCGATTCCCGTCTCTGTGTGCATGGTGTTTGCATGTTCTCCCCGTGCTTGGTGGGTTTCCTCCAACAGTCCAAGGACATGTAGGTTAGGTTAACTGGCATTGTCACGTCACATCAAGCCACAGCTTCGCCATGACCACCAGAGCACGCCCGCTCCATGCTCCTAACCACTCCTTTCATCTCACCGCCTCAAATCGGTGCTGCACACTTCTGCATTCTCGCAAGGCTGACGTCACACACACCGCCACTTGCCTCTACGCACTTGTGCCGGCGATCTGTGCTTCCGCATTCCAGTGAGGCTTTCCCTGCTCACACCGCAGCTTGGAATTCACGCCAAGGCTTTGAACCACCACATTATCAACTCAGTCAGTCACAAGCACACCAAAATACCACTTCTCCTCGCAATACATTTCCAGCATCTGCACTTGCATCCACCACGCCCCCTAACGAGCCTGACAGGCATTCCCAAATTGGCCATAATGTGTGTATGTGTGTGTGCCCTGCGATGGATTGGCACCCTCTCCAGGGTGTACACCGCCTCGTGCCCTAAGTCCCCTGGGATAGGCTCCAGGCCCCCTGCAACCCTGAATACAGGATAAACAGGTATTGATGAGTGACTGAGTGGTTACATTGTTGTGGCTGATTTGTTTATGTCTAATAATACATAGCTTCATAGATATATAAAAAAAAAACATGCCATCATTGCTGTAATAAAGATTTCGGAAGGAGACTCCAGTGTCAGCTACAGTGTACAGTATAACAGTCAGAATTAAAGCTGTGACTTAAAAAAATTCTCAGCTTTAGCAGAAATGATTTTTTTTTCATAGTATCGTGCCCTTTCTATCCTATGAACCTCAAGAGAGAAAACTGACTTTTTTTTCTGCTATAGTGTCCAGAATGTAATAACAGGAACTTGTTTTGAGGAAGATCCACAACAATATGTCATGTATACAATATGTTATTATCTAATGATTACTAAAAATACAGTCGTTGACAACCTGCTAAAGCATACTGTACAATGGACTAAACACTAATGGAATATAATAATAATTACAGGGGAATGATTGATGTCACTATTAGACAGCTCTGTAATTACTGTAGGTGTTTGTAAACAACATAATCTTACAAGTTTGATGTTAACTCACAACACAATATAAATAATAACAAATATACAGTATATGAGAATATATTCTTATAATAGTAATAGCAATCCATACTATTGAAAAAATCATTCCAACAAAAACCCCTCTATTTCCTTAGAGCACGTCTCTCTGCAGGATGTGTAGGAGCTGAGAGGAAGATGTACATCTACCTGTGAAAGTGTGTGTGTGTGGGGGGGGACGCTGTGAGGAAGTGATTTGCTGTTGGACTATACTGCAGCATTATAGAGCATGCACTGACACAAGGCTGAAGGGGGATGATGAAGTGTGTGTGTGTGTGCCAGGAGGTGAGCAAAGTGGGGGTTTGTAGAGGAAAGTGTCAGACTCATGCAAGGTGAAAATGTTCCCTGCGTCCATCAGCTGATGTCCTGTAAGCAGCGCTGCTCCATGCGGCTCATCCATCACCGCCCGAGAGCCTACGAGAATGCACGCTCAGCACTAAAGCGCCGCATGACACAGTCCGGTGGACACGGGAAACAGCCAGTGGGTGTCTGGGCGTGAATATGCATGCAGTGCGGGTATGTGCATGTATATGTGTATGTGTAGGTAAGTATGCGTGTGCATTTATCACTTTGTTTGATGTCCACGGTGACAGCGAACTGAAAATTTCACATATCAACGAAGCGAGCTGAACAAATTAAAGACACAACCGGCAGCCTCGATAAGTGCAAGGTGACGGCAGATATCTCAACCCGCTCGGTTTCAGATGAAAATGATCGAGTGTGTAAGAGGAAAGGATAAAAAAATATGACAGCAGTATCATTATCATTACCGTTCTCTAACGCGCCGTGATAAACGACTGAGGCACGACTATGACACGAGCCCTTAGGACCTGGAAAGCAATTCGCTTTGTTTAAATTACTTTTTCCTCCGAAAGAAAAAGAAAAAAAAACATATTTTCCGGTTCATTTGAGACAATGAAAGGAATGTCACGCAGCCTGGAATAAACCCACACCTACTTGGATATTACAAGGCACATGAGAGACAGCTGCTCGATTTCATTTAAGGTCCTTTAAAAGTGATGAATGTTAAAGAACAGCAGACAGTGGTACGCTTGGATTAAAGCTTTAGCCGTAGTGCACGAGTAGGCTTGTTGCATGGCAACCGTACACAGCGACGGCGCTGTTCCGCCTTCACCGCAGGTGGAGAACCCTTATGGGCAAATCACGAGAGTACGGCTGGCTCTATTCCACAGGGAGATGTAATGGATCGAATGTGAGAATGATACGTTCATATATATATATATATATATATATATATATATATATATATATATATATATAAAAAAATATATATATATATATATAAAATAATTTGATGCATTCACCCATCATGGAAATATGCTTGTGCCTTAAAGGATAAGCTGGAAGGATGAGCACTCATCTGCTATGCCTTAAGTGTCATAAGTATTTCTCAAGAATGTTAATGTCTCTAAAGAACGATAATTTTATCACACTTTCATACATTCCTGTGTCTCAGTATACACTCAACATACACTATATATATATGTATATTAGATCAGCAATTTTCTGAATTCTTTTTTTTCCCTTCTTTTATTAATTGGCGCTCATATTCTTTGGCATGGTCAGCAAGCTGTAATGTAACCCAAATAACTCTCTTTCATCTCTCTGGCAATCCGTCATGCTCCGCTCACGACACCACACCTGAGCGAGGGAGAGAGAGGAGAGGAGACATACTGTAAATAGGGCATCGGATACGAAATACAGGTGTGCAGCATCATGCATTACCATTTCGGCACATCCCACTGCAGACTTAATGTACTGTACACTCCCATCCACCAGTTAAATAAATCGAAACATACATACACATCAGGCATAGCATTCAAATCAAAACATTCAACCTAATATTGTGCCACTGGTGTGTTGTACTGTAGCGCTGGTCATTCTGGGTTCGACTCCACGAGACCACTGAGGGTGTGCTGTGGTGTCTGGCACCAGGATGTCAGTGGCAGATCCTTTGGGTACTGAGGGGTGAGACCTCCATGGATCAGACTTGTTTCTCCACTGCAGTGGGTTTTCTCTCATAGCCAGCATTGACTTTTTTCAGTAATTTAAGCATTGTGTTTCTGTGGGATCGGCGTGGACAAGCTAGCCTATGGTCCTCGCAGGCATAGATGAGCCTTGGGTGCCCAGGATCCTGTCACCAGGTTACTGGTACTGTATATAATTGATGGCGCAGTGGTAAAGTGCTCGCCCTATCATCCGGAAAGCGCGAGTTCGATTCCCGGGTGGTGCTATAACCTCTCGCAGCCGGAGTTCTAGAGAGAGCTGATTGGCCGAGGCCTCTCTGAGGGGAGGGGTGAGAGGTACTTAGTGTTCAGTCTACAGCCAATCAGGGCATCTGTGAGCTTGCGGAGAAGTTCGAAAAGATGCGATCGACTGGCGTCAGGTGGTTCGGAGGAAACACATGATAGTCTTCGGCCCTCCCGGCTGAGTGGTAGGAGTAGCTTAATGTGGGAGCCCCCTAGTGACGGGGAGGAATTGGACACGACTAAATTAGGGGGAACTTGTCCTTGTGCACTATACATGGAAGCGTTGTCTATATCACTGCATACCGTAGATCTGTTGTTATTCTTCACTCATATGACAAATGGACACAAACCATGCCAGGAAAACATCCTCTCCTCATCTGCATCCTTCATTATTTTGGATTCCATTGATTAACCCTTCAGCCCCTTATATGCTGAACCGTCTTTGAGATGACGCCACGACACTGCAGAATGAAACCGTTCAATGAGCGACCTGACTGAAAATCAGTATCAGCATAAAATAAAAAGTATTATTAACTACTCAATTTACTACAATTTAATCACTCAATCCAGTGAATTAAAAGCATAATAAAATACATGGCTCGTATCCATCACGCATTTCAATTTCATGACCTTGATCTAATATATTACGATGCGCGTAAGTAATAAAAAAAATGCAAAAGAATAGAATGTCTAGAATCGCGCGCTATTTTATAATATTCCGAATAATGAACCATTTTTGTTAAACTGGAATAAAATGTGCAGCGATTAATGACAGAATTACTTTTTGAACACTTTGCACTGACATAACCTTTAGATTTAAAGCATTGACAGCACGTCGTATTTAGTGCATAAAGATCCCTCATCTTCTGGATCCTGGAAGTCGATGTTCAAGGTACGGTAATTCACACCAGAATCGTGTAATACCGTACGCGTTCCCTGATATCCGCGCTCCATCCTGTTCGCGCAGGCGTGCACTCGGTGATGCCCGAGCGCCTGTGGAAAAGCGGAAAAGTACTCCCTGTTCCTTCTCTCACTGCCTCACAGTAAATATGGAGCTGCCATGTATTGTATTGTCTGTGTAACTGAACTGAAAGACCTTTTTTTTTTCTTTCTTTCTTTCTTTCTTTCTTTCTTTCCTTCCATAAAAGCTGCTTGCACACCCAAACACATTTGTGTGCATGTGAAGTGAATGAGTGAAGTGAGAGTGTCAGGGAAGGGTTTTGTGTGGAAGCTGCACCGTACTCACAATGATTATCTAATTATTCTCACCTTTTCTAATTACAATGCATATGTGAAGTGTTTAATAGAACAGAGTGAAAGCGAAAAGAAGAAGAGAAAAGAGGATCCTCAGGGTTTTTTTGGTGAATCGCAGACATTGTAATAGAGATTTTTTTATAAATAGAAAGGAGCGGAGCGCTGAGGTAACATACATCTTATATAAGGTACTGCAACTGATTTCTTTCATTAGTGTGTAAGGCTGGTAGAAGACCAGAGCGAGTGATTGAAATCGACATGCATTTTAATTTCTGTTTATATGTGAGTTGAAGAGGCCAGTGTTCCCCCGCTCCATGTGGCCTTGCTCTCAGACACTAATGAAGTCATTAACTGGAACAGCATCAGCGAGTGTGCCATCGCATCAGTGGCCACCCCTGGCCCGGCAGGAAGCATGTTTATTTTAAGATGTCGAATCGAGCTCATTGACTTTGCCGACTAAAGGAGAACATTTCTACTGCCCGACTGCATGAATACATCTGAATTTAATATTACTATTATTATACGACTATTAACACTCAGAGTCTTTATCTCTCAGCCCGTCTTGGGCTGTTTTTATCTCCAGCATAGACGAATGAGATCCTTAACCCTGCACATCAAGCATCATCATTATTTTCATACAAACTGGTCTGTCTGATTTATACCATATACTCTACTCGTGTGATGTATTATTCATATCGATTATATAATTCAAGGTGTCAAGGAGGAGGGTGTAGAAAACCTGTCAATGCACACACAACAGTACGTGTCTCTCTCTCTCTCTCGCTTTCTCACACAAATGCACGCACACACACATACACACACACATACACAAACACACTCACACAAACACACACACCCACACACACACACACACACACACACACACACACACACACACACACATCTGCAGTGCACATGTCACTTCATACCGCTATTTCCCAATTATACCAGCGGAAAGTGAGGGAAGGAGAAAAAGATGAGCTTATCACTTTTCATCATCACTCATCACAGTTATCACAAACACTTCACAGGTTTAATAGCATTCAGAGACCGCGCGGGGGGAATTGCTTGTTTGGTCGAATGGGGGGGGGGGGGGGTGGCTTGTCGAAATTTATTGCCGCTGTAATTCATCTCACAGGCAGCAGAGGGCTCTTAACGCTTCGCATCACTCCAGGCAGGGTTCTGGATCATGATTTAATCAAAACACTTCAGGAAGAGGGTAGAAAGAAGAACAGGTCGAAAGTATGTGGACGCCTAACCATAACGCTCATAAACACAATTATCCAGAATGCCTTTACATACAGGAATGCTGCCACAGTGGCTTAGTCGTTGGCACCTTGGTGCATGCCTTGCACCACCAGGACCAGGGTTCGATTCTCGGCAAGGTCTGATTCCCACCTCTGTGTGCGTGGAGTCTGGATGTTTCCTCCCACAGTCCCCAAAGACAAGCAGATTAGACTAATTGGTGTTCTCCAAATTGCCCGTAGTGTGTGTGTGTGTGTGTGAGTTTATGTGTGTATGCCCTGCAATGGATTGGCTCCCCATCCCGGGTGTACTCTGCCTCATGCAGGTCTCCTGAGATCAGCTCCAGGAACCCTGTATAAAGGATAAAGCGGTATAGACTATCGAGCTATCGCGATGAGTGAGAGTGAGATTACGGTTTCCTTGAGCCGAACCCTGTTCCAGCATGACAGTGTCCCTTGTGCACAAGTACATTCCATAAAGACATGATTTCAAATAGGCATAGAACTCACAGAGATTTGACCTCAATCCCACTGACCACCCTCTAGATCAATTGAAAAGTCAACTACACATCAGGTCTGACATCAGTGCCCGATCTGTTACGCCCTCGCGGCTGGATGAACACAAATCCCTACAACCTTTGTTGATGAAAAGCCATCGTAGAAGACTGGAAGCGTTAACATTGTCAGCTCACAGCTCCAGGAGCCTGGCTTGATCGTGCATTTGGGTTATTGCCTGTGAGGAGTTTCATGCATTCTCTTGTGTTTGTACAGGGTTCTTCAAGGTTCTCCAGCTTTCTTCAGCTTTCTAGTGTGTGACTGCATGTTCCCATGCAATGGACGAGCGATCAAACTGCACTGCATTTCTGTCTAAAATTCCTGGCATAGACTCCTGACCCATCACGATCCTGATAAAGTGGTCAAAAATTAATTAAAAAAAAAAACAAAACAAGAATTTAAACTTAAGTCAGTTTATTACCGAGTATCACAGATGTTGTGAGTACTGTTGGTGAAAGAACAAGATGTACAGTATTGAGATGCATGAAAAACTAACCTTATTCAGAGGAGATACTAAGGAAAAGTAATTTAGACGCAGTCAGCCAAGGACATCAGAATGGATTAATTCTAACTCACTTTACAGCCTGATTACTGGACTGAGAGATAGAAGATAGAGCTAGCATGTAGTATATTGACAAGCTTTCAAAAATGGCCTAAAGAAAATGTGCACGAGCCACATTCCAGCTTTTCCAATAAACACAGTATTGAGTGATTCACTTTCATACCCTTTAGTTTTCTAGTGAGTTGTAGAGGTGAGCTAGTTAGAAAGATTGTGTGTAGCATTTCCCATTGATCAGATGAGAACCAGATCAGGGGTTCAGGTTGTAAAAGACCTGCGCTGCACAGATGTCATGAAGGATTAACAGTGACTCTAAAAAGAGCCGTCTCAAGCCATCACCTAGTACACTTGATATCAGGTTAACTGCAGGATCAGCCAGCGTGGGATGTGTATTCACCATAATATTAGAAATGAAATAATGACCAACGTTATCTATATTCAATAAAAGTTTAAATAAATCAAATTAATCTTACATTAACCTGGTGGTGGTAGTGGGGAGGGGGTCTCCTGGAGCCTATCCCAGGAGATTTAGGGCACGAGGATAGGGTTCCAATCCATCACAGTGCAGACTTATGCACTCCATTTGGGAACGACATTTAGCCTATTCTGAATTTCTTTGGACTGTGGGAGGAAACCAGAGTACCCAGAAGAAACCCACCAAGCACAGGAACGTGCAAACTCCAGAATCAAACCCTGGAGGTGCAAGACGACAGTGCTAACCACTAAGCCACCGCGTCGCCAGCATCAGACAATCCACTCATCGTACAATATATACACAAGTACTCCTGCACAATCATGCAATGAACCAATCAGCCAATCATATGGCAGCACTGTAATGCAAGAATACACAGCACACAGAAACATACTGCAGCAAAAACCCCAGTTGGACTCGAACTCTGAAAGTGTTAAATCAACATTGGTGGTTTTATGTTGTAAAGGTCAACATTTTTCACATCAAATATCGCAACTGATGCTGTATCAGTGACTCCGACCATGGTAGTGTTGTTGGTGCCGGATGGGTGGTCTGAATATTTCAGAACGTCCAGACCTCCAGGAATGTTCTCGTACATCAGAATGAAGAGGCTATACAGACAAGTGTGAAAAACTAAAAGCATCCAGTGAGCAGCAGTTCCCTGTGCAAGAACGACTAGCTGATGAGAAAGGTCAGAGTGGAAAGTCTAGACAGGTTAGAACTGGCAGGAAAGTTACAATTACCCAAAATACCCAGCCATGTTGATCAGAATAACATTTAGATTTTATATGCCAACGTTATGTGAGGCAGCTTTAAGGGGCTAATATTTGATGTACAGTACCCAGGGAGGAATTTGCAGTTTGAGGATGCTAACCAGGAGACTAAAATCTTCCTTAACGTGTTATATTATTAGTCTTGTAACATAAAATCCTACTACTAGCTCTACATTTGAAGGAAAGTTTTTTTAAAAATCATATTACTGTAATGTTTTGCTTGCATGTATGTTGTTGGATGCTTGTCCGTTCCCATCGAGGGGTCGCCACAGCAGACCATCCGATCCACAGATTTCATATCAGATGCCCTTCCTCATGCAAACCTCACATTTTTTGGTACTTCCAGGTAAGTTCCAAGCATTGGAACGTTTTATTGACAGGGGGTTCTTGCTGTGCATTCTTGGTTTTAATGGACAGCAACGTCCGGGTGAACAATTTATTAATTTCTGATCGGATAAGCCAGAGACATTCCATGAGTGGGGATATCCTGGCACTCGGTTACACGGATATCCTCCCTGGGACCCAGTACACGTTGGATAAACTTCCATTGGTTAACATTTCATTCTTTCAATGCGAGCTAGCTGGACTACAGGCAGCAATTGTGAAATGTTGTATTTGGCAATTGTCAAGTCTGAAAATCAATTAAGAAGAATTAAGGAAATTTAATAAGCAAGCAGCCTCTCAATCAACTTCACTAGGGAGTAAAGAAAGTATCCATTGCTTGGTAACTCTAAACCGACTCCAAACCATGTATGAACGATGTTTTTGTATTCTTCAAAGACATTTTTTCTTTGTAGTAGAGGCCATATTATTGATTTTGTATATATGAATAGGCCTGTATGAATATTAAAGTTGGGCAAATATAAGCTTAAATCCTTTATGGAAAAAATTAACTTTTTGCACAGTAAATGGAAAGTTGATGGGAGGGCGGGGCCACATGAGTATTGCCGGTGATGGTGGTGGTGGTGGTACAAGAGGTCGGGAGCATCTATGGTTCTAAGAACGGTAAGCAAGTTTACTTTGTTCTTACAGTTGGACTGGAATAAAAATACTGAGCTTCGAAAAATAATTCACATTCATCCATTTCAAAGGAGTTTCATCAACTCCCTTTGTTTCTCTGCCAGAACAAGAATTTCGGAGTTATAGGTGTATTAATTTTCAGGCTGTACCCAAATAGTACCCAGATGCTGTTTGGGCTTCGTCACATATGTTTGCGATGTTGTGCCAGCTGGATGTCACTGCGCTGTCTCATATGGAGGGGGCACTGCAGAAGCGCACGGTTCAGTAACGTAATCTACTGCTCATTACACCAGGTCCTCAGAAAGCTTGGCATTCAGTCTAAGAATATCCATCCCATAATAATCCTCACATGCCTGGAGGTGTTGTTGAGGACTAACAAATAAGATATTTAAAAACTTCACACTTTTGTAACGGACACGTTTACGGGCTTCTCTCTCCTATGATGCAAATTTTTATTCACAATGGTGCAAAATATCAATAAATGCGTGAACCCTATTGTGCAATATTGCACCATCTTAAAATTATTTTTAATTGTGGTTTAAATCACATTTAAAATACACTTTCCTGCAGGGCAAACACTGGCTCTAATTATACCATAGTCAGCATATTGCTAGTCTGTATTCATAACCTCACCTCTTTTGGTACAGTATACAGTATAATGTATTTAAGGGGCACAGCCTCACCTAAATCATTTTCAATATTTTCTGACATTATTCAATCATGCAGTTCAATGAGCTGAGCCAGGAATATGAGATGAGGCATAATGTGATAAATAATTCTACCTTCATAACCCAAACCTGAAGGAGAGCATCACGACACACCTCATGTTTGTATGAAGAGCAAAATATTATTAATGCAAAGGAATGCACCGAAGCCAAAATCTCGACCACATTACAGTTAACTGAAAAGCGAAACTGAAATCCATTTCTTAAAATGTACTATAATGCACGGTTGCATACAGTAGGATTTGTTTTTTCCTTGCAGTTCAACCAGAAACACATATATTTGCCCTTTATATTTAAGTTGCTTTCAATGGTTTATTTTAACCCATTCATTTAGCACAATCAGACCAACAACTTAAGCATTAATGCAATAAAAAAGTTTTTGTATTGCTATATTTACATATATACATGTTATATTTACTATAATATGTATATATGCATCAATGTTTGCTGAAAATATTGTGCATTTTTCCATTTCCAAGAGAGACTGTGTTAACGTCTTTTCAATTAAAAAATCACCAAAATATGTTATTTATCAAGGGATGCCTAAACCTTTGCATAAGTATAAGTATATAAGTAGATATTTTGCTTAATATATATATCAGGCAGTATGGTGTGAAATATCTTTTTTTCCAGTACAACTTACAGGAGGCAATATGATTAACTGAATTTTATTTCACTTTAACGAACTATGCAAACATGACAGAAAAAATGGGACACACTGGCAAAGAAATTGCACAAATACACATGATTACATGTTTTTCTGGTTGTTTTTGGTTGTTTCTATGACAAAAATTCAGATATTATAGATCTCATCCATAAATCTAAGTCCTCTACTTGTTCTCTGGATCCTCTTCCCACTGTTCTAGTTCCTCTTATTTCCGCTATCATTCACTCCTCTCTTACTACTGGTATTGTACCTATGTCACTTAAAACTGCTACTATCACTCCGATTCTGAAGAAGTCTGGTGCTGATCCGTGTAATTTCAAAAATCTTCGCCCAATCTCCATCCTACCGCTTCTGTCTAAAATCATTGAAAAAATTGTTGTTTCTCAACTGCACTCTCATGTAACTCGTAATAACTTGTACGAACATTTTCAGTCCAGTTTTCGCCCTTTCCATAGCACTGAAACTGCTCTTTTAAAAATTACTAATGACCTTCTCATGGCAGCTGATTCCGGTTCAGTCACTCTTCTAATCCTTATTGATCTACAGTAAGTGCTGCCTTTGATACTATGTCGCATACTATCCTTCTTAATCGACTTATTTCTATCGGCATTTCTAACACCCACCATGACTGGTTTAAATCTTATCTACCAGGGCGCACACAGTTCATAAAATTACACTCTTTTCGTTCTGAATCTTCACCTGTTAACACTGGTTCCACAGGGTTCTGTCCTAGGTCCTCTTCTCTTTATCACCTACCTTCTTCCACTAGGCAACATCTTTAGAAAATATGACATTCTCTTCCACTGTTATGCGGATGACACCCAACTCTATTACTGTAGCAAACCTAATGCTACCCTCCCACCTTCCTCTCTTCTCAACTGCTTTAATGAACTCAAATCCTGGTTCTCGTCCAATTTCCTTAAATTAAACAGTGAGAAAACTGAATTTCTCTTAATTGGCACTAAGTCTACTCTCTCTAAAATAAACAGCTTTTCCCTTTCTATTGACAATTCTAATGTCTCTCTTTCCACTCTGGTTAAGAGTTTGGGTGTTCTCCTGGACAATGCACTTTCCTTTCAATCGCATATTAATAACATTACCCGGTCCGCTTATTTTCACCTACGCAATATCAATCGTCTACGCCCTTCTCTCACTCAGAAGGCCACTGCTATACTCGTCCACAATCTTGTAACCTTCCGTATCGATTATTGTAAATCCCTTCTTTTCGGTCACCCTCAGAAAACTCTTCATAGGCTGCAACTGGTTCAAAATTCGGTAGCTCGAATCATCACTAAAACTCCTTTATTTCACCACATCACTCCAGTTTTGCAGCAGCTTCACTGGCTTCCGATACAGCACTGTATAGACTTCAAGATCCTTCTTCTTACTTTCAAAGCTCTCCACAATCTTGCCCCTTCTTACGTATCTGATCTTCTTCATATTCATGTTCCCTCTCGCTCTCTCAGATCTGCCTCTTCTCTCCATCTTTCTGTGCCTTCTGCTCGTCTCTCCACCATGGGACAGAGGGCTTTCTGTTACTCTGCAACCCGGCTCTGGAACTCTTTACTGCCAGAAATCCGCAACATTGATTCAGTGTCTGTTTAACCTTGCTTTCCCACCTTAAATCCTTCCTGCCCTCTCTCATGCACAGTTTCTCTTGGTATTTAAGTTTGTTTTGTTGCTGGTATATTTAGTTGGTTTTTTTTTTGTCTTGTTTATATGTGCCTTTATGTAACTTTTATACAGTGTACCTTGAGTGTTTGAAAGGCGCTTATAAATAAAATGTATTATTATTTTTATTATTATTATTATTATTATTATTATTATTATTATTATAAAAAGAAAATGCTCATTTTTTTGTGATGTCATTTCCATTTTCCGGTAATGGTACAATTTGAACAATCAAAACTCCATGCACATAGGTGGGACCTGAGGCGGGAATCAAATCCCCACCCTGGAAGTGCAAGGCCACAGTGATTACCACTACACTACCGGTTGAATCTTTATTCAGTTTTAATAAAAATTTGTATAATCTGATTGCGTTAAAGGTTTGTAATGCTTGATCTCTATATGCAAACCCTTTTTTATGACATTTAGGTAAGGCATTGACTGTAAAATTTTTAAAGAGTACGTTGCATTTGGAAACTGATAAAGGGGTAGACAGTGATAGTGGATAAAATGTTGATAGTGTGACAATGAAAGGTCAGAGAGGGAGGATAAAGGCTCTTTGATGAAAGCATATGAAGAGAGAATGAGCAAGTGAGATAGAAACTGTGAGCCATTGAGAGAGAGAGAGCATGTGTGTGTGTTTGTGTGTGTGTGAGAGAGAGAGAGAGAGAAAGAGAGAGAGAGAGAGAGAGAGAGCATGGATTAGGTATGCAAGCTTTCATCCATCCTCTCCACACAGAAATGACTGCATAGAGGCATAGACTCCACAAGACCTCTGTAGGTGTGCTGTGCTATTTGACATTAGTAGCCGATCTTTTAAGTCCTATGAGCTGTGGGTCCTGTAAGATGGGGTCTATACGGACACCATTGGAGATGTTTATCCAGCACTTGAACTCACTATGCTGTTCCTCAAACCACTTTGGAATAATTTTTGCAGTGTGGCAGCACGCATTACCCTGCTGAAAGAGTCCACTGCCATTACCGTTGCCACAAGACGGCGTATTTAGTCTACAACAATATTTGCACTGGTGATACGTGTCAAAGTGCCATCCATATGAAGGCCAGCAGAACATTTCCCAGAACATCACACTGCTTCTGCCAGCTTGCCTTTGTTCCATAGTGCATCCTGGTGCCATCTCTTCCCAAAGGCAAGCAAAACAAACACACCCGACCAGATAGAAAAAATAAACTTTCTACTACAGTATCTCTACCAGACGTGCCACATTCACTTCGCCATGTGCATTGATAAGCCTTAGGCACACATGACTCTTTTGACAGTTGACACTGATTGTCTTTCTTTGCACCACTTTTGGAAAACCACATTAATGACTGCATACTGAGACCCACACAAAATACATGATGTTTTGGAGATGCTCTAACCCAGTTGTTTAGAGATCCCAATTTGGCAATCGTCAAAGTTGATCAGATCCTTATGCCCTTATCTTGCCCATGTTTCCTACTTCCAACACAGCACTTACTGCCTAATATATGTAACCATTTCTGAATAATTTTTCCATGAACTGGTGGACTTGGTCAGCAACAATGTTTAAACAGGTAGTACATTTCAAAGTAACATCCACCCATGACTCATGGTTTCCCAGCAGAACATTGCTCAAAGTATCACATTGCCTCCGCTGGCTTGTCTTTTACCCATAGTGCATCCTACCTCTTTGACAGGTAAATTACTGTACACACATGCACCCAGTCATTCACATGTTGTAAAAGAAAATCAGATGATCAGACCAGGCCACTGTAGTCTGAAATCCATTTTTAATGCTCATATGCCCATTATAGGTGCTTTTGGCGGTGGACACGGGTCAGCATGGGCACCCTGACTGGTCTGCCTCTACACAGCCCAAACTATGTTGAACTAAGTGTTCTGAGACCTTTCCATCAGAACCAGCATTAACATTCTCAGTTGTTTGAGCTACAGTGGTTTTTCTACTGGATCGGACTGCACGGATCAGCCTTTGCTCCCCACAAGTATCAATGAGCCTTCACCGGTTTTACTTACACGGACTACTGCCAACCTGTCCTCTGCAGACTGGGAACATCCCATAAGATCTGTCCATTGCAGACTGGGAACATCCCATAAGAGCTGCAGTTTTGGAATTGCTCTGACCCAGTCATGTAGCCATCACAATTTGGCCCTCAAGTCAAGTGGCTTGCCCTCTAAGAAGGTGTTGTGCCCAAATTGATCCAAATTACACAATCCACTATGGGCGTATACAGTATGTGTCTGCTATAGGGTGGATTATATCAACTATTCCAATGCACTGAATGATTGTACTAAGATACACAGTATTATAATTGTTTTAGGCACAGTACAGGGCGTACAGTAGGAAGCTTCCTGTGAAGTCTGGAGAGGCATTTAATGGGACAAAATGAGCAGAAACATGAGCACACCTCAGGGAATCATGGTCTCTGCATTCATTGGCATAAATAATACAACTAAGACCAATATGTCTGTAACACGGTGGGTTTGTCATCGGTGGTCACCATACAAAGCCCTCATCACACTCCCATAATCGTTGAACCTCTTCAACTCTATTTGCAATTCCCAAGAAAATGCCTCTAATAGATATCTTGAGACACAACTAGTGCATCCTTAAGGTTAGTTGGTGAGATTTGTAAGAAATCATATCCTTTGGACATCACATGACCAACATAGTCTACTCAGCATTACAACATTTAGGATCGTTGTGGAGTTTTGGGAAATCTGATCTGATTCTCTTGGTTAACTACCACTTTAGATGTTCCTGGGCACTATTCATGTAGACTCCATGGGAAGCAGTTTATTCTTATCTCTATGTCATTCAGTCCAGCAGCAGGAAAATGTCAGCAGTCAAGTTTATTCCTCTGCAATGAATTTAAATAGTTTGACCTACTGTGCTGTCACTGAATAAAGCTTGTTATATAAGGAGACTGAAATGAACAGATGCTGACAGAGTAAGAGAGAAAGATAGATGATGAAGCCATGAAAAGGAGTCATTCCTGACATAAAGCCAATGCACAATAACCACCTTTGCCTTTATCAAGAACGTGTCGATGAGCTTGATTTGCCTTTGACATACTGTAGATTATGTTTTATACATAAAGCTTGCTCGGGGTCATCTGGAAAAACCACAAGGCTCATGGTCAACTGGGAGAGCACTGAGGCTGGAGGAATCATATTGATTGTACTTGCACAATGATGTGAGACAGACAAGTGTAGGTGAGCTGTGCCAATATAGTGCAGAGTGTCTGCTATTCCGTTAAATACTGGAGCGATGGCTTTATATGGCTTTTATGCACCGTCCTTTACATTGGAAAGTATTGAAACGAAGCATGAAGTCAGTGTAGGAATCATCCATAAAAATGATGATGATCAAGAACTAGCACACTGCACACACATCAGATCTGTTCACCCTGCTGGGAGCATGAAGCTTTTGATGACGTACTGTAGCACTCCAGTTCCCTGACGTGCACCATGTGTGTATGTGTGACGTGCAACCTAACCTACACCATGACAAGGTCCCAGTTCAGAAAGACAGTCAACATACTAGATATAATATGTTTGCTATTTTTGTCCTGACCCTGACTGTGACCGCAACTCTAATCTCCTGTCAACACTTACCAAAAATATACAGAAAACCCAACAACTTTGGCACTTATTTCATGGTTAGTAAAATTATTCAGAACAGCAGGATAATCTAATCTGTGGCTCTAAGCAGTTGTTTATCACTATAACTAAGAACATTGGGTTGTATTTAGACTTGGTCATGTCTGAAAAAGTAGTCAGACAGACGAGGCAGGTTGAGCCAGACAAAAAACATAATGATTCACACCTTTCACTTTTTACCAACTATATATATTGGTGTAATAAATCTGGTAACCAAAAAGAGAGAGAGAGAGAGAGAGAAAAATATGACCTTTCGAAAGCTAAATTTTTAAGTGTGATAAAATGTATAAAACATAACCACTGGAAAGCAAAAGTGATTGTGGAAAATCAAAACATTTCAAGCAGTTTGCCTCCAGTAAACTGGTGCTGAATCCCAGCCAATGTTGCCATCCTGAAGTCCTTGATGCTCACAGACATTGCAAAGACCATCGAAGGCATCCTACAGATGGATGCTCCAAATCTGCTGGAGTACCTTGACATAAACGTTGGCTGTACACCGAGAACTTCACTTACTGATGCTCAGCAGGCTCATCCAACTCATTGCATTTGCCCTGCAACTCCAAGACACCTGCCGCAGTGGCTGCTGGCAGAAGAGTGCACAGCCGATCGCCGATCACGTGGTGTGGGAGCGATCCGTCAGCCCACTCCTAGCTGGCATTGTGGAACGGGTCCAGTGCAACTGTCCGGCATCACTCAACAAGATCATAAACCTGGCCAAAGACTATTTGTCTTTGTATCTGTCGGCAGGCAAACCCCATCCTTCTTCTTTCTCTGCCTTTCCCTCTCTTTCGCCTCCCCTGATCCCAACACCACAGAACTGAGGTGACCCTGACCCCCACCACCAACCTGGTTCGTCCCTGTTTTTCCTCCCCTGTTTCTCCTTCACCACAGATGTCATCTCTAACTCCCTCTCTCTCTTTCTCTCTATACACATGGAAGATTTTATGCCCACGAGGATAGAGGCCATGAACCAAAACCATGAATCAAACTTTTCAGATGTCACCAGCCTGCCGACTGACCTCACAAAAATGGGAACTGCAGTCTGGACAACTCCCAGACCTGGTGAGATAGGTGCGAGCAGGGGCGTCTTTGATGTGGATTGAAAATGAGAAGGTCAAAGTATCCGGTATCATGTAATGATTTGCACATTTTGCATATTACTTCAACTTTATTTACCTATTTATTTAAGTTAAGCCTTAAGCAGACAGGTATGTGTGTGTTAATAAAACAAAACCACTGAAAAGCAAAAGTAATTATGGAAAAAGAAACATTTTTAGCTACCCCCAGGCTGCCTCTAACCTCCTCATTGCAGACCAACTGCTTAAAATATCACAAAGGTTTACATGGCAATGATTATTCTGTTAGAAAAATGCAAGCAAATATAACTAGAAACTTTCTTGTTTGGTAAGTACAACTTACTTGGATTTAAATGTAATTCACTATATAATTCTCAACACTGAAAAAAAAAAACACACACACACATCAGCTAGACATTCTCATTATTCCAACAAACAGTAGCACACCAGGAGGTAAATACACTTAGTGAAGCCTATATAAAGCCTTGGCTGGCAGAACCTAATATAATTCATTGAAGTTGTGCGTGTGCACACCATTCACCGTAGTGAGAAGGGTAAGAAACTGCTAAAGTAATCAACTTCGGTCTGTTAAGTCACACTGATAATCACAGTAATTTGCCATAGTTGTCATTTTCTATCAGTTTAGTGTCAGGAAGCTGGAATCCCTAAATTCCTACACTCCACGCAGTAACCATCCTGCCAACACCCCCGGGCAATTATTTTCCATCATGCAGACCAGGCCCCAGAAGGGGTTAGGAAACCATATTTCAGAAACTGATTGACAAGATGCCCTTTCAAAGACGGATTTGCTTTTAAGATCTTAGAAATACAATATAGTCTAAATAACATGTGGTCTGTTGTTCAATAACATAATGAAATTATTTTGTTTCCATTGTGTCGACTTAATGTCTCCGCAGGACAGAGTTTCCTCATTATTTCATGACAGATTAAGGGAATAAAAGTTGATTTGTCCAAAGTGTTTTTCATTTGAGAGCCAATTGGTGGTACAAGTAAAGGAGACCATTATTAGGCTGAAAAAGCAAAACCGAGCTCGCAGAAACTTTAGGAATAACCAACTCTTCAGGATGAATCCACTGCCAAGCTCGGCAACACCGAAAGACCTGGATGACCATGCAAGTAAATTAATTATTGCCTTGTGGAATAAAAATGCCACTCTGTAGGAGATACAGTACAGTACGTGTGTCAGTTTCTTTGTTAGACAGACGGATAATGGCGCAAAATGTGTGCTGCCAAAAGCAATCCAAGGAAAAGGCAAAGAAAAAAATTTTAATGTTCTTAAAAAGCCAAGTCAGTCCAACAGAGCATGCTTTTCAAGACAAAACCGAAGGCAGGAAGACCAACAACTGAAGCAATGACTGAAGGTGGCTGCAATAAACTTCTGGCAAAGCATCTCAAGTGAGGAAGCAACATTTGGTGATGTCGATGGGTTCCAGACTTCCAGCAGTCATCGCCTAATCCTTATATTTATGATTATGTTTGTCCAGTTATGTTGCCACTATGTAATTAATGGCTGTAATTCCTAAATCATTAATGTATTCATTTAAGTTACATTAAACTCTGAAACTCTATATATTACATTGACATTATGGCATGCATGTCTGCATTTGGCAGACGCCTTTATCCAGAGCGACTTACATTTTTATCTCATTATACATCTGAGCAGTTGAGGGTTTAAGGCTTTGCTCAAGAGTCCAACAGGGAAACTTGGTGGTCATGGGATTTGAACCTGGAATCTTCTGAACCATCGTCCAATGCCTTAATGCATTTGTATGGATTTATTGTACACATTTATATCAGGGTGAAATATGGGTCCAACAAATTGCCCGTCTGTGGTGCTGGATATAGAGTGAATGTCAAAAAAAGTCAACATGCATAAGTTCGAGACTGGAATGTCATAGAAGTGACACATCTCTCTTTTGTGATCTACTGTATAATAAAACTGTTCAAGTTGAAAGCTTTCACTTTGGCTTGTTGTGCAGCGTGAGCGTCTGTGTGTGCTTTTTTGTGGAGACACAGAAAACCCAGTCCTCGGCTTAGCCGTAAAGCTCCACTTTGCTTAGAAGTCCATTTTCAAAGAAAAGATGTTTTGAGATTTACTCAGAAAAAGAAATCGCTTTGTTTCTTTGTGCGCTTGGTTTATTGTGCTTTTCTCTCTGATTTGTAGATGTTTGGTCAAAAACCAGTGGCATCTTTTGTTGAGTGCAAATTTAGGTATTGATGGAAGGTACTAAGCTTTCTCTTTCTCTCTCTCTCTCTCTCTCTCTCTTTCTCACATACACACACACACACACACATACGGACACACTCGCCAGCTGTGGTAACATATGCATGGAATAATTGAGTGCCAATGGCAGTAACCCAATCAGCACTAATGACAACAATCACTGCGTGCCTACGGAGAAAAGCTGCCCGAATGCTAGAACATTCCCCAAAGCATCACTCAAAATCTCGCGTCCTTTAGTTCTCCTATTCACAACTCCCTTACTCTTTTGATATAAAACCGATGAAGTAAACCCCCTTGAGGACTGTCCATTAGAGATAAACACTCATACAGATGGTCTGTGTCTTTAATCAGGTTTAAAAATATAACTAATTGGGCAGCTGAGAGAGACGGAGAGAATCGTTAGACTGGTTTGACTGTGACAGGACAGATGGATAGCACATGCTCGGTGATTGGATGTTAAGACATAGATTTTTGGAGGGCACCGTGAAGGGCTGCTGAAACTCAGGATTTCAATGTTTCCTTGATGGGACGCTGTCACAGTGATGACAGATTGCAACCTACTGTATAGTAGGGTTCCTGTGCAGGTAAACTGAGGCATGCTAAAAAAATTTATCTGACTATTGTTTGCATGCATTTGAGATATTGTCCGTTTTTTTTTTATCCAGAAGTAGATTACCAATTGTTGGTAATTGGTGATTGATTTGAGGGAGATTTTGCAGCTCTTTAAAGCTGTTGTTGGCACCAATAAGCCTACACTGATCCAGGGTTGTATAATGATCAAACAATTTTAGATCACAGATTCTTGGCTGGCAGAGCCTAATATGATTATGTTCTCAGTCCAATTCATTTCTTTTTAAGCAACTGGCATTTTGGAACATTTAGATCATTCCAGATAGAACTGCATTCCCAGGACATGCACTAAAAAAATCAGTGCAAATGTTACTTTATAGTCGTAATATTTCATATCCTCCTTTCCTTCAAATAAATCTTATGTGTGTAATCTACCCTTCTAGAATTCTATACAGAGAAATTTTGCTCTGAAAAGGTGGCAGGGTTCAAAAGTCATGAGTGTAGAAGTGCATACCCCGAAGTGCACATACAGTACGCAGAAGTACTGTGAGCCAAGCTGCTTGCAGCCCTCAAGGTCTTGAAGCGTGTAGAAAATGCGTGTTTGTCTAGTAAATGAGGCAGAGATTAGAGAATATTTCTCTCAGGGAAATTTAATATTTTTGCAATCTTAGACCTAAATCAACATAGTTTTTTTTTTTTTTTTTGGTAGCTCTAAATTTCGGGTAAAATATTCCTTGCTTTTACTTGAGCAAAGCAGAGATTTAAAAAAAAAGCACTATAAAAGCTTAAAGTAGCATTAGGGCAGGATTTCTCAAAAGTCTAAATTAGGTCTAATTGTTAACCCTTAATCAGGAGAAGAACCACACATGGTATCTGTGTCAGTAGAAAAGCAGAAAATAAGTAATATTTTTGTCATTTTTATGTTTCAATAAATGTGTCTTTATCTGTTTATTTCTTTTAATTATAGATGGGTAAAGAACCATATATGGTAAAACATCATTGACCAAAAAGTTTTATAAAATATATAAATATATTTTTAAAAAATGAAAAAATAAGTATTTCAATAAGTGGAACAAACAAAAGGGAAAACCTTTTTACTTTTTTTTTTATTAGTTTTTAATTTTGTTTTCCCATTTCTCCATGTAGGAAAGTATTTTTAAAATGACTCTCAAGAGGCACATTTAACATGAGCACTCTAGGGCATAACGCACAACGTACATGTAAGTGTTCTCAGTGACTGTATGTAATAATCCAGAGGCTTAAACTATTTTAGAAATCAGGTTTTCCAGGTTCTCTATATAAGTATGGAATGATTCTAAGATAGGAAAGGATGATTTCTAGCTCAGCAAATCTGTTGCTGCCTGGATAAGAAGCATTGCACAGGTGGCGTTGTCAGCATGGTGTTTTCTTCATGGGCTCCATCTCGCCTACTCAGACATCTGCTGCTTTTGTCTGTGGGGAGGTGTCATTCCACCATGTATGGCAAAACAGTGATAATGAAGCCTGGGTTGACCTTGTTCCTGCGGTTTGCTTGATTGAGAGAGCTCTGTGTTTCTTCCGCAGCGAAAGAAGGAATAGATAGTACCTCAAAAAAGTTAGTATTCTTTACACTATAACCACCCACATGCACTGCTTCACCTGCAGCAGATAGAAGCAGAGGTGTTTGGGAGATCAAATATAGCACCATTTTCCAAGCAAACTGCAAAGTAAAGCATGTCCTGCCAAATAGCACATGAACTTGAGTCCTTTGAGCAGAGCTACATACTCATGGTTCTCTAAATTTATTAGAAATAAAGGTCTGGGTTTTCTGTAAAACAATGTCAACTGCATTGCAAACGGATTGGACATACCAATAAGGTGCAGTATCTTTCTCATCATGCCAAAATGTATGAGGCACAATGTGCCTGAAAGCTGATCCAACTCTGCCAGCTTAAAGATTTCTATTGCTGGAGATATTTTCTGTTGTACTTACAGTACCTCTCTCTTTTACAAGGTATAATGAGGTCCCTTTCACAGACCCAAATGTTTGGGGGGAACGTTAGTTTCAGGCTTTTAATTATAAGGGCTATCAATTATAAGATATATACAGGGTGTCCCAAAAATATGACATAATTTTGTAGTCTAACAACTTTAAATGTTTTCCATTTAATTCTGTGTTACAGAAACTTGTAGAGGAGCGTCTTTATGGGCCTTTTTTCTTTGAGGGAAACGTGACCGGCGATGTTTATCGGCAAATGCTACCGAATTGGTTATTTGATGAGCTCATTGCAAATTAACATAACCACTTCATTTTTCAACAGGATGGGACTCCACCTCACTGGAAGCTGACTGTGCAGGTTTATATCAGTGAGAATATACCAGGGAGATGGATCGGACAATGACAATGGGCTGTTAAGATGGCCACCATGTTCACCTGACTTGACACCTTGTGATTTTTTTTATGGGGCTATGGGAAAGGACTGGTCTTTATCCCAGCCTCGTCCTACAAGCCTAGAGGAACTCAAGCAGAGAATCATTGAGGTGCTGGAGAATAAAGCAAGATATGCTACAGCGTGTTTGGCAGAAGCTGGACTACCGTCTTGACATGTGTCGTGTCACAGGGGGTGCGCATAGTGAACATTTGTGAAGCTTTCTGAAATCGGTTATAAATCTATATCTGTTTGACTATGTTCTTGGAATTTTGATAAATAAATATTTTCTTTTTCAACATAAAACCTATTTAATTTCATTTGCCAAGGGCATGTAGTTACTCAGATATTGCTTCATCATTACTACGTATATTTAATATGTATAGCAAAAGTTTAGGCACTCCTTGATAAATAACAGATTTTGGTGTTTTTTTTACTTGAAAAGATGTTACCACAGTCTCTCTTGGAAATGTAAAAAAAAACATCATTTTATAATTATCTTTCATAATTTTTCTTTCATATTTTTTTTTTTTTTATTTTATCTTTGTTCAAATTATGACATAAAAAGTAACTATGCACCAATGTTTGCTGAAAATATTGTGCATTTTTTTCCATTTCCAAGAGAGATTGTGTTTCAATTAAAAATCACCAAAATCTGTTATTTATCAAGGGGTGCCTAAACTTTTGCAAAAACTGTAAAAAATTGCAAAAATGCTTGCAAATGTTTTGGACTGTTTATACTTTACTCTAGTATAAATGTATATATGAGGACATGATATTTTCTCCCAACCTTATTGTCTATATATCCTTGTACAATCCTCATATGTATAATAGCTATAGATATAATATTTTGCCAAACTTCTTCCTGTTTTATAATAATAATAAAATAATTATTATTATTATTATTATTATTATTATAATAACCATCATCATCATCATCATCATCATCATCAGACAGCATCATTTTCAACCAAAGGCTGTTCTTTAAGCTTGCAAGTTGGGTGCCAATATTTTCAGTGAAGTATAATTAACTTCAAAAGGAAAATGGTAGACTGGTTGTTTCATCAAATAGCTAAAAATAATTTGTTCTCTCTCTATCTCTGCGTTTTTTTTTTTTTTTTGGTTCGAAATTTTTTTCCTTGAGCAGTTTTCCCTTGGGTTACATTAGCATTTTCTATTTTATGCCTGTATTTCTATTGCTGTATGAAGCACTAATACACATAATGCCAAAAGTACAAAAGGTACTTCAGTCAGAACTTGTGTGACGTATAGTATAGAAATAGTTCATAGCCTCTCTTAATTCTATCAATGATAACTCCTCTTGGTGTATTACTTTCTTAAAATAAATATATATTACTGTTGAAATTTGCCAATATATTGTCTATATGAGATGCATATATACATATGAGACATAAGTCCAATGTCTTAACCACTGTCCTACCCACCCTTGCCCTAAATCCTCATATGGGGACCACTTACTGTTTGAAGACCTTGATTAAGTTCATACTTATCAGATTCTAATAAACATAAAACATTAAGAAAACAATTATAATATAGATGAGTAGTGTCTATGTTTCAGGGGTTTAACACGAGATATTATTTCTTCATTTAATGACTGTATTTAATAGTCTTATATAAGTGATAGAGTTGGTTCTCTGTGAGGACATTTCTATTCAAGAAGCTCCTCTTTAAATCAGTTCAGCCTTGACTGAGCACACAGCCTGATGATGCCGTCAGCAAGTTTCCCCACCTCTGCTTCACATAAAACCTTAGAGATGGGCAGAAATAAGCGAGAAAGGCCAATCACAGGGCAGAGATTTTCCCTAGACTATTCAGTACTGATTTGATTAGAATCGAGCCACTTCATTAAACCGGTTCTGTGAGGGACAATCCAGAACAACAATAAACGTTAATGAACCCTAGACTTTATTCCCACAACACCAGAGTCCAGTGTAAGGCCACACGACGTAGAGTCAGATTGTGCTTTCTCAGATCGTGCTTTCTTTATATCATATATCATAGCTTTCTAGGAATAAACAATGCCACTATGGATGCATCAATCAAAAGACATTTAAATTAAATAAGTGCTGAATAGTGCCCATTGACAACCATGCCTAATAAAGATGATTTTACATTTGCTATAACAAACAGTTCATTTATATCCCTGTTGTATGCCATGCCACGGGCCCTTTAATAAACCCATAATTTTGACTGCTCGGTGAAGCAAACATTTTTTTAATCTAGTAGTAAACAGCAAGCTGCGCTAGATTCTATTGCGGTGCGAAAGCAAACAATAGGTGGATGTCAAAAGAAATTTTATAAAAATCACATGGGAATTGCATGTACAAGATGAAGAAGATGAATTGAGGAAACTTTATATCATAATAAGGCATTTGCTAGATAGGGTAATATATAAAATGTAATATAAGGTAACAATAAGGCATTATATACTGTAATAATAATAACAATAATAATAAGGTATAAGAATTACAGGCTATAATGGATACGAAAAGCTGAACTGATGAGCATTGGTGTTAAGCTTGTGTCAACTGCTTAACACCAAAGGTCCCCCTTCCAGCTCATTCCTTATATGGTATACCATAATTCCTATGGCTCGCTGGAATCGTTGTGTCGCCCAAATTTTGATGCATATTTTTATTATTGATGTAGTAGACCCAGGAAATGAATGAAGTGCTTACATTCATCTTTTTTTCTGAAAAATAAACCTGAGAGAACATTCAGAAACTGTCATTATGCATGCTGTGTGTATGTGTGTGGGTGTCGGGCGGAAAGCGTTGGAGCCAGCCTGTAAGCGTATCGAGGTACGGCGGACACTTCAAGCACTCCTTCCTTCATTTTAAACCTAACAATCTGGACGCTCAATCTGTTCTCAACATTTTAAACTTAACAACCGGCAATTTTCAACTTTCCAAAACAGGGGGGCCGAGCAAGGCAAATCAAATTCAAATCACATCGAGGTCTTATTAGTCATGTCCAGAGAGATATAAAGTGTATAATCTGTGCAGTGAAATTCTTAAATGCACTTTGCCAAACTGTGCCAACATTATATTGCAAAGAGCAGAGGCACATAACCTTGCAGGATAGTAAGGTTGGAAGAAAAACAATGCATATCTTAGTACAGAATGCAAATTGCAACATGCAAACCACATGTAAACAAATATTGAACCTTATATTAGGGCTGAACGATTTGATTGAAAAAAAAAATCGCATTGAAATTATTTTGAGACATATTGCGATTGCGATTTAAATTTCGATATCGATACTGTCGCCTTGCACCTCCAGGGTCCCATGTTCTCCCCGTGCCTGGTGGGTTTCCTCCGAGTACTCCGGTTTCCTCCCACAATCCAAAGACATGCGGATTAGGCAAACTGGTGTTCTCAAATTGCCCGTAGTGTGAATGTGAATGAGTGTGTGAATGTGCGTAGGTGTGTGCCCTGCGAAGGATTGGCACCCTGTTCAATTAAGAAAGTGTCCTGGGATAAGCTCCACCCCTCCAAACGACCCTATGTACAGAGGAATACAGTAGATGATGAGTGAGTGGTCGCATTAAGAGGATGTTTGCTAATATTTTTCACTAACATACTACATACATTCCTGACTATGCGTATATAGCCCGATTAATAAATTGAGCAACACTACTATATATAAACATACTGATCTGGTGTATGTGATGTGTGTACTGTAGGAATGATTGAGAAGTACTAAATGAATTCTATATTTAGTAGGGTATTGCTAGTTACAGTAGGTAACTGGCTTGTGCAGTATCTTTATAATTATTTGTTCAGTAATCTTGAGTAACCAAGATTAGTCTGGGCAGGGTCATGATGAATCTGGAACCTATCACAGCAAAACAGTTTGAGGCAAAAATACACCTTGGCTGGGATGCCTACCCATTGAAGGGCTCTACAGTATGCACCCATTCCCATCAGGGGTAGTTTACTGAATTTCTAGTCTAAGCAGCTTAACATACTGTATTTAGGTAGTTCATTATATTAAAATATTTTTTTTTGTGAACAGTACAGCGTACAAACTCGCACGCTGCCCCCTCCATAAAATCGCCTGTTTACGTGCTGCTAAAGTGTCACTGATATGAGAAACTTACCAGCTGCTTCTGCTGCCCCTCATGCTTGGTTGTGATATATTTGGCTTCACACACCCCATAAATGTTTCCCCCCTACATTTGCATCCCTTGTTTTCCTGTCATCGTGCCAGGAGGTATGCTGAAAACATGGTTTAAGGTTAAATGCTTCTCACAGGGAGACCCAGAGGGATGGGCTGCCAAGCAGCGAATTGACTGCAGCTGATGGAAACTTTCCTGAGACCACCATGCTGTGACAGAAAGAAATGAGCACCACAGGTCCACTGTGGCTCAATCCAGCAGGCAAGCTATTTAACTCTTAATTCCCAAACGGGCCGGTCCTGGCAGTGCTTGCGTTGTTCATAATCTATTCACTATGCAACATCCTGGATCACTGGTTTCGGATAAGCCTGAGGGGCCGTGCAAGAGTCGAGGCATTTAGTATTCTGCTAGTTTCTTATAATCAAACGATGCATAGGCATTTAGGAGGCAACTGAAAACATAAATGGGGGACTACAGACAAATTTGGGTCTGAGTCAAATCTGATGATTTTACAAAATATTGATTTTCTAGCAATGCAATAACAATACAAATGTCATGCTTTTAAATGAATTAGCAGGTTAACACAATTTTCCTTTTTGTTTCTATAGGTGTGCAAAATTAATACACATAATGAATTTACATTTAGGCATTTGGCAGATGCCCTTATCCAGAGTGACTTATATCTCGTTATTTCATTATACAGTACATCTGAGATCAGTTAAGGGATAAGGGCTTTACTCAAGGGCCCAACAGTGGAAATTTGGTGGTTGTGGGGTTTAAACCTGGGACCTTCCGAACCATATGCCAATGCCTTAAACACAGAGTTATCCCTGACCTAATTTCTTTACCAAGAAGCATACACAGTACAGATCAGCCATAATATTAAAACACAAACCCAATATTATCCCCTTGTGCTGCCTGGGCCCCTCTGGCCCCTGTGGGTGTGTGCTGTGGTTTCCTGCACCAGGATGTTAGCAGCGGATCCTTTGGGTGCAGTGGGTTGCGGGGTGGGTTCTCCATGGATCAGACTTCTTTCTCCTGCTTGATCGGATTGAGATCTGGGGAATCTGGAGTTCAGATCAACACCCTTGAACTCTGATTTGAACCCTGTTAAGCCCCATAGGCATCAGGTTCTGACGCACTGTGTGTTCTAAAACCTTTCCATAAATGGCAAAAACTCACTTTTAAAAAGTCTGTTTAGACTAACAAGGGATAGCTTATGGGGGTTGATCTTTGTCACCCCTTAGCTTTACACACTGTATCCATGGCTACAAAGTGAGACAAATTCTGCGTGTTCTCCTAACAAAAGAGTCTGCAATTAGAAGCATAAAATGAAAAAAATGAAAAAATAATAAAAACGTCAGGCCCATCAGCCAGTCTGAGTAAAAGCTCTTCTTATCCAAAACCTAAATCAGTGATCTTTTCTTCCTAAATAGGATCGTGATCACGAAGATGATAGGAATCTGTCACAATCAAAAAGTCTGCAGGAATTCACTCCGATGGCTTTTGAGTTTCTATACCAAGACGAATTTCCATGTAAAACTTTATGGGGGATCATAAAAGCACTGTAGATCCTTTTACACAGATGTAATAATGTATGCGAACTTTCCCATGCCTCTGTGTCCATAACATAACCCTCTCACTACACTTCCTCGTTCCTCAAAATGTAAAACATCCTATAGCCTGTGTCCAGATGAATATACATGCGAATAACGGAAACATCACTCTCACTCACTCATCATTTATATCTCTTGATCCTGTATTCAGGGTTACGGGGGGCCTGGAGCCTATCCCAGAAGACTTAGGGCACAAGGCAGGGTACACTCTGGACAGGGTGCCAATCCATCGCAGGGCACACACACATACACACACTCACTCAATAAAAGGGTTTTTATAAAAATCCATATATATGCACACACGACTAGATAGATGCACGACTAACACCATGAGTGCAGGCAAATAATACAGGATAGACAGAATTACAGGGTATGGGCAATTCTGTAACATCGACAAAACCTTTCACATTTCATCTCAGAGTAAAGGAAAGACACACAAAATCATAAATATTATACAGTTAGATTTTTGGCTGCCTGTACTGATCAAAAGTCACCATAGACACTTAAGCCATATATTGATTATAATTTATCAAATCACTAAAAGTCCTTAGGATTATTTGATCAACCACATCGCCCAGTGTAATGCTCTGAAATCCCAACAGCCAATAAGACTGAAAGAAGCCTGCTTCTCTCCTGGTGCATAAAACTAATGCAGGGAAATAAGGCGTCCTGCTTACTGATCAATATATCAATACTGATAGATTTTAAAGCATGGTCGGAAAAAGAACAATAAATCATTAGTCTCACTATTTGGAGAACTAAATAAAGACCATAAAGCATTATGCATCAGGGAAAGGAAAGAAATGAATGAATCTTTTACCATCAAACATCATAAATGATTAAATTGTCATAATAATTATGTTACGGCCAGGACGGGTGTGAACATGGTTCCTCATGCTCCCAGAACTCCACAAATTAATTCCACATATTCATTCGGTATATCCATTATTATTCAGGTCATCAGCTGACTTTATTTTGTTGCCACATAACGTTGCTGAGTCTAGACCTGACGAACTAAAGTAACCCCAGATCATAACACTGCCTCCAGGGGTTTGTACAGTGGCCACCATGCGTGCACATCAGGTGCTTCCCTTCATACGCTGATGTGTTCTGGTATAAGAAATATCAGAAATTGTCTTTACTTGATGCAGCCCAATGATTTGACTCCGTCTGATATGATATGGTGACGTTTTCTTGGCTTTTGCAAGTCATTTTAAGGTTGCTTTAGATATTATACGTGCATGGCGTCATAATGCCGAGGAAATAACCTTCATTTTATGTTGAAAGTTTGAATGTAGCGGAATGTTAAGGGGTTTGATTTCATTCCACAGAATTTCATTCAGTTGTGTTAAAATAATCCTTTTTATGTCTCTGGAGCTATTCTCACCCGCAAAGTCCTTTAAAGTGTTTGACTTTGCCAAAGAGTGCGATATTCGAAATGTTGTCTAGACTTGCTTTTTTTTTTTTTTCTACTACACCAATAATGCTTCCTGCAGAAATGATTTGGGAGAGGTACATATTCTTCCCAAAGTGTCTCGAGAGACCTTAGATCTATTTTTGAAAGTGTATTTATTTAATACTGACAAGCTAGACAGTTTACAGCAAAATAGAAAACCTCAGACGTAGTCATTTTGAAAATGGATTTTCGAGCAGGGACACTTCTCTGACAACAAGCCATAGAATCTTGAGGGTTGCACCTGATTGCTTTCTGTACTTCAACATAGCGAAACTAAACTTTTGAACACTGAGATGCGATGGGCTTTTTGCAGGAATATAAAGAAAGTTGCTGAAAGTTTTAGTAACCAGTACAGTAAAAGTGCTTAGCCAGTGGCATTGTCATTCCAGTGGCTTTCTTCTTGTGAAAGTGGGCAGTTCTTAGAAGCTAAGAAAAAAAACTGTCAAAACATCATTGTTGTTTTTTTTTGCCGACATTACGTTATGTTACGTAGGAATGACGCCCCCATAAAACCCTCACTCACTCACTCACTCACTCACTCATCATCTATACTGCTTATGCCTGTATTCAGGGTCACGGGGGGCCTGGTGCCTATCCCAGGAGACTTAGGGCACATGGCAGGGTACAACCTGGACAGGGTGCCAATCCATCGCAGGGCACACACACATATACACACTCATTCACACACTACGGCCAATATGGGAATGCCAATTAACCTAACCTACATATCTTTGGACTGTGGCAGGAAACCGGAGTACCCGAAGGAAACCCACCAAGCACGGGGAGAACATGCAAACTCCACGCACACAGAGACGGGACTCGAACCTGGCCGGGAATCAAACCCAGACCCTGGAGGTATAAGGCAACAGTGCTAACCACTACAACACTGTACCGTACAGATACAAGTTTTCCTTTTTTTCCCTCAAATAAATGGATTGTGGCTCAAAAAAGCTTATCGGGAACTAAATTATCACAATACCAATCAACGAAACGACACAAAACTTGGTCAATAGACAGAACGCATAGCCACACACAACCAAATGACATCTAGAGTTACTGGCTGCATTCTGCTATATAATCCCATGCTTTACACACAAATCTGTTGGCCCTAGCTGCGTGAGTGTGGATGGGTGAGTGTGTGTTTCCAAATCATAGCTCCTCAGCTGGAACACCATGTTCTGTTTCTGCAGGCTCACATCTGCAAAGCACGTTAACATTTCAAATAGCATTTAAAGTTAAAGTTATTGCTGGGAAGGTCAAACATTTCCAGGTTACACACAGCCTCTCCCTGCATCAGTTGTAGCTATAGTCTGCGACACGCATGCACGCTGTCATAAACTCTGTTACTACTTTGGGAATAGAGTCTATTTCTATCACAACAGAGCTGTTACCAGGCAGGTCAGTTATTCGTATTTATACCTTACATGCAAATGCCCTGTGGATGAACCAATGCACGTATGCACACACACACACATACACTTAAGGTCAAGGGCTTCATCTTCACACTTATTGAGTAATGCAAAATGTATTGCTGTACTGTTAGATAGGATTTGTTGGGAATTCTCTGTCGGCATTATTCGTTCTTGGAGAAATCTTTCGGCTAGAATTTTACCACACTCTGCATCTGTGGTCAGTTTGCAGAATGAGCAACAAATTAAAAAACATGCTATCAACACAGCAGTGTGTTTTCCACAACATAACACCAATCCTTTTGCACTGTCTTCCTAAAACTCAAAATGCAGTCATGTGCTACTCATTTCAGAAAAAAAGAGGATGAATTTGATACGGGTGTGGACCAACGGAGAGTCTATCTGATCCAATCTCACAAAAAGATCTCCAGACTCCCCAGATCCCAATCCGATCATGCACCCATTTGATGCACCGGACAAACAAATCTGATCCACGGAGGCCTCACCTAAGCAACAGATCTGTACACAGTAGCAAATATGGACCCAATCGTTGATACATATATCACTGATTTAACTTTAGACAATAAAACCTGATCAAAGGTTTGTAGACACCTGACCATCACACCCACATGTGGTTCTTCCCTGAACTGTGGCCACAAGTAAGAAAGAAGAAAGACGCATGCAGTTCTATAGGATGCCTTTGTATATAGGAGCATTGCAGTTTTCCTTCACTAGACAAAAAGCAAGATTGTTTCCACGGTTGGGGTAGAAGAACGTGAGTGACCTACACAGAGCTCTGCCTTCAACCCAACTGAACACCTTTGGGATGAGCTCTCGTGGCTGAATGAGTGATCGCTGATCACGCTCCAAAACGGATGGAAAGCCTTCTCAGAATATTGGAGGTTATCATAACAGTAAAGGGCAGCTAAATCTGGAACTGGATGTGAGGGGACTACAAACTTTTGGCCATACAGTATAAGTATATTTATTATAGAAAACTCCAATATACACTACAAAGATCAATTAGAATGATGGTCTTTGTTGTTGTCTGTTCAAGCTATGTATCAAAAACTGCTCAAAACAGGGATGTGGGACCTGTGCAACTTTAATCTCTACTCCGTACTCCATTTAATAATGGGATCATTTCTCCATTATGAAGACCCTGCACAGTCACCAACTCAGACATCACTTTCTCCATGTGTTACCCTGGTAACATAAACACCTTGGATACCTCTGGTTGCTACAATGGAATTTCACTTCAAAAATAAAATATCGAGCATACGTTGTAACATATACAGATATATTACAAAATATATATTATTATATACAGTACAGACCAAATGTTTGGACACACCTTCTCATTCAAAGAGTTTTCTTTATTGTGTTCTTTATTGTGTTCTTTAGCCCAAACAAGTCTCTTCTGCGTGTTGCCTGTCCTTAGCAGTGGTTTCCTAGCAGATATTCTACCATGAAGGCCTGATTCACACAGTCTCCTCTTAACAGTTGTTCTAGAGATGTGTCTGCTGCTAGAACTCTGTGTGGCATGGACCTGCTCTCTGATCTGAGCTGCTGTTAACCTGCAATTTCTGAGGCTGGTGACTCGGATGAACTTATCCTCCGCAGCAGAGGTGACTCTTGGTCTTCCTTTCCTGGGGCGGTTCGCATGTGAGCCAGTTTCTTTGTAGCGCTTGATGGTTTTTGTGACTGCACTTGGGGACACTTTCAAAGTTTTCCCAATTTTTCGGACCGACTGACCTTCATTTCTTAAAGTAATGATGGCCACTCGTTTTTCTTCACTTAGCTGCTTTTTTCTTGCCATAATACAAATTCAACCTCTTTAAATGAGAAGGTGTGTCCAAACTTTTGGTCTGTACTGTATATACTTGTGAATAAATGTAGTTTGTTCAGTTTACAATATGGATGCTGTCATTCCTAAAGAGATTAACATTACACGATTTAATAGTTCTCCTCATGTTTATAGACACGTTCTTTGATTACATCCAGCAAGAGCTGCATGAATCTTTGGAAAAATGTCACATAATACAGGCTTCAGCCTGCTTTCCTGGGAACTCCTTACTGTACTGTGGCGAAGTTTCTGAATCGCTTCACAAATACAACAATATTTTTAAGGAGTTTTCTTCATGTGGTCCAGCCAAATGTCTCCCCAAGGTCACACATGCCAAATATTCCTATCATTGTTGGGACATTTGGTCCACCAAGATATAAAAGTACTCTATGCATACATGCATGCACACCCGGGTTATGATAAGGCAATGCAAATTATGACCTGTAAAATAATATGGTACGTGGCACAAATCAGCCCTCGTGAGGGGGGAATTTTTTAATGAATAACATTAATGCCCAGTCTAATGGCTCAAAGAGTTAAGGCTCTGGGTTACTGATTGGAAGGTTGAGAGTTTGCGCCCACTCCACTGCACTCCAGCGAGTCGCAGTGACTGATGGGTAATTTCACTTGTCCATTTCCGGCGGAGTGATGAAACGTTCTTCAGTTGTTCCCTACACTATTCACGGTTCCTTTTGAACTGAGCAGTTTTGCTCCCTGTAGATTGAGATTGACCTAAGACGGCTGAATACCCTGTGCAGGGAACTACCAGCCAGTGGGAAAGCAGGGTCTTCGGTACAGTATGCCACTTAGAAGTGAGAAGTGCTATTACCCTTGACTCGACTTAGTGACTTGACTTGACTTGACTTACTACTCAACTCCTCAACTTATCTGTTCAGAGATTTTAATTCGCCTCTTATCACCTGAACCGGTGTCCCTGACCTTCATCAGGTGTGTGTTGTGCCCAAAAAGTATTGAGACAAAGGTAAAATCCTTTGTTTAAACTTTTTTTTTATTATGCTAATAAAGATAATGAGTAGCATTTATGTAATTAAATTGCTACACAACAATTAATATTTAGCATGAAGTCTTCTTCAAAACCCGCTGGATTCGCTGGGTATCAAGTCAAAAAGACGTCAGTACTCTGGTGTCACTTGCTCAAACCATGCCTGCATGATTACTTCCTGAAATCATGTACAGATGTTTGAACAGAAGTTCACCATTCACTTGATAATTCCCTAGTGTTAGCCATTTTTGTGCAGAGGTGGACACCCTGGCTTTAGAAAGGTATCCATGTTCTCTACTGCTTGTCCTGTATACAGGGTCATGGAGGCCTGGATTCTATCCCAAGAGACTTTGGGCACAAGACAGGGTACACCCTGGACAGGGTGCCAATCCATCAGAGGGCATACACACACACACACACACACACACACACACACACACACACTCATACACACACTCATACACACACTCATACACACACTCATACACACACTCATACACACACTCATACACACACTCATACACACACTCATACACACACTCATACACACAGGCAATTTGGGAACGCCAATTATTCTAATCTGGGAGGAAACCGCAGTTCCCAGAGGAAACCCAACAATTAATCAAACCCTTGACCCTGGAGGTGCAAGGCCACAGATTTAACCACTGCTTCACTGTGCCGCAAAGAAGTAAAAAATCCTGTCACATACTATTTCCTTTTACTAAACTAAACCGGCTTCAGACACAAAGGCTCAAACTAATTCATGAAATCAACTATTTTGTACACAGGGAGAACTATAATACATAACATACAGTATGTTGTCTTGATACTCTTGACCACCACTGTATCTGGCAGTGGTGCAGATAAAAAAGATTGTTCTTTACTCAACAGATGAACTCTGCCCACTTGTGCAAAGTACAATTTATTAAAAGAAAATTGTTACTGTCTCTGAAAGATGAATCCATAAAAGCATTTCTCTGTCTGACATGCAGGAAAACATTTCCCTTAGCGGTTTAGTGGCTTAGTGGTTAGCAGTGTAGCCTTGCACCCACAGGGTCTGGGTTCGATTCCCGCCTCGGGTCTGTGCGCATGGATTTGGCATGTTCTCCCTGTGCTTGGTGTGATTCTTCCCAGAGTCCAAAGACATGCAGATTAGACTTATTGGCAATTCCAAACTGCTCGGATTGGGTGTATGTGTGTGCCCGGTGATTGACTGGCACCCCATCCAGAGTGTACCCTGCCTTGTGCCCTGGGATAGGCCCCCTGCAACCCAGTATACAATATAGAAGATGAGACAACAATGGCATATATAAAAACTGATTGACCCCAAAGAAACCCAGCAAATTCTTTTCAAGAAATTCCAGGAGATTTTAAGAACATTAAGGAGCAAACAGATCAAATTACACAATGGGTCTACAGGATTACTGATTTTAGTTGTTTGTCTTCTAGATACAGAAGGGAAAGAGCATCTGACTCAGCAAAATTCAGAGTCATCCTCAATAAAGCAAACTGAAATATAATAGATGACATTTGCAAAATAGAACTTTCTTCCTGTGCTTCTAAATGCCAGTATGAGCACACAAACCACACAAAGCCCACAGCATTTTCTACGCACACACACACACACTATCCTTAAAAGCCCTAAAGTAACAGTTTGGTGAGACATAAATACTGCTTTTAGACAAGCAAATCAGGCAACCGCACAGAGGTCCAAGCACTAAGGGGTACTCCAAAGAAATTTCCTCTCAATGTAAGTTACTATTTCAGCTAAATATTAGCCCAGAGGTGCTGCTTAGGCCCATGTGACAGTTATAGCAATCCTAATTTAAGAGTATGAGAGAGATCTGCGCACTGACTTACGCAGGGTTTGTTTTGCAACCCGGCAAAACACAACTGTTTTTTTTTTTTTGCCTGGAGCACTCACTGTTCCCAGAATCACCTTATACTGTAACCAGCTCTGTTTAAAAGAATCTAAACAAAGAGAAAACAGCCAGCTTGTTCTGACCAGCCACAAGCTGTGAAACCACCTGCAGAGTTGGTCAAACTGGAGGACCATCTTTTCCAGCTTACTAATTACTTGATTGATTCCGCAATGAGAGGGTGTTGCATTATTTCCTTGAACTTCTTTAACTGAGAACTTCTCAACAGTGAGCACTGCATGGTGGCTTAGGGGTTAACCTTGTCACCTTGCGCCTCCAGGGTGGGGGTTCGATTCCCTTCTTGGGATCATGGAGTTTCATGCATGTTCTCCCTGTGCTTGGTGGGTTTCCTCCAACAGTCCAAAGACATGCAGATTAGGCTCATTGGAGTTCCCCGTAGTGTGGCGCTGAGCTGGGAACCGGACCCCTTAAGTAGCTGCCACAGGAACAACACCTTTGCCACAGATAGTCCAGGGTGGGGAGCACCCGTTGCCCGACGTGCCAGATACCAAAAAAAAAACAGTGAGTAGTGACCAATCTTTTCTTTCTACCAGGACTAGTCAGCTCGATCAATTCAGTTGGTGGCTATTCAGATGGCATCAGATTTTCCTGCAATTTCGTACAGCCACAACGTATCTTCAGGACAAGCAAAGCGCAGCAATCCCCGCACCAACTCCATTGCTTAAGCACTTAAGTGCAAAGAAATGTCAAACGTTTAAATGCGGTAACCCTTCCTTACTACCATCTCAGCATGATGGTAAAGAATTTGAGCTCATGTAATACTTGTGGAATGTTAGTTCAAAAAGTCCACCAGGCATTCGACACTTGACACCTGACCCCCGGCCTACGTCTCGGCTTGGCATCCTGGCGAAAACCTTTTTCCTTCTTTCCTGGAACGCGCAACATATTAAACTGCAACTTTATCGTACATAATGTAAATCCTACAGCCAGAAAGATCCTAAAGTTAAAAGAGGAACTTCTTAAAAAATGGGTTTCTATCAAAGCGTTGCTTTTGGGGGAGTGGAGGGGAGGGGGGGGGATAGAAAAGTTGCAACAGCACCACCTAGTGGACGTCCATTGCATTATTTCACGTAATAGGACAAGTTAAACGTATAGAACGAGTTTGCGGAGTAGTATAAACAAATCAGTGCGTGTAGGTACTTAATGAATTGTAAAAATATACAGTATACTTGAGTAACATGCAATACATTTAATTAGACTTTTTTTAATTGCTTGATGGCGACGTATATTCATTGAGACGACAAACCTTGTCTTTTGTTTTAGACTCAGATCAGGTCGGACTGATTGTCAAAGATTAAAGGCACACAGTTCTAGCATGTAAACTTTACATATAAAGTATCAAATTTATGAGTTAAAATATATATTTTGCATTATTGAACATTACCTCTTCCACGGTGAGCGGCATGCAGATTCTATATTCCTTCATCAACATCCTCCTCGTGTGTGTGTGTGTGTGTGTGTGTGAGGTTGGGTTCGACTTCAATGGCACAGCTTATCTGCACGGCTGAGTTGGAGCATTTGTCGGTATGAGAAGCACAAGCAGTTCAGCAATATCAGTGTTCCCGAGTCTGGAGATGATTCCCGGCTGATCTCTTCATTAGACCGCTCACGTCTTGTTGATTCGCCTAAAGAGGAGAATGTTGCATTAAACAGCATTAAAGTGACAACTGATAAAGTAGAGATTATTCCTGGCTTTAACGCTCTTTCCAACTCGGATCGGTCCTGCCACTGCTCACCTGTCCCGTTCTGGGTACGATGAAGGTTTTGCGCGAAATGTCAGCGAACAAATTTGCACTGCTTTCTGGTCAGTAGACGAACACTGAGACTTGCTTATTTTATCGCCCGGACTGGTGTAAAAGCAGTGTTGTCAGGATGCTCCTTGTGTGTGTGTGTGGGAGAGAGAGAGAGAGAGAGAGAGAGAACACAACTGCAGCCGCGCTGTTCAGCAGAGTGCAGATACCACAGTAGCCAGCAGGCGGCGCCAAAATCTCTTTATTACACAGCTCACACGCAGTACATTTCTGAAACACGGCTCTCTCTCACCCACTCATCGTCTATACCGCTATGTCCTGTATACAGGGTGACATGGGGGCATGAAGCCTATACCAGGAGACTTTGGCCACGATTAAGAGAACACAATGGATGGGGTGCCAATCCATTGCAGGGCACACGCCCTCACACGACAGGCAATTTGGGACCGCCAATTAGTTTAATCTGTATTTCTTTGGAAACCAGAGTACCTGAAGGAAACCCACCAAGCACTGGGAAAACATGCAACCACCAACAGTATGGGGTGAGCGTAGGGTTAAGAGTCATCTCCAAGGACCCAACAGTGGCAGCCCACTGCGGGGCGGCGGGGCTCAAACCTGGATTCACCGATCAAAAGATTAAAGCCTTGGCCGTCTGAGCCTCCACGTATTATTACTCCATCAGTCGGGGCACTGGTGTCTCAGTGATAGGTTTCTCGCCTGCCATGCGTAAGGCCTGGGTTCAATTCCCAACCAATACTCAAACCCCAGCCACTGGATAAAACATGAGGGTTGTGTCAGAAAGGCCATCCTGTGCCAAAGTTGTGTGCGGATGGGATGGTCCGCTGTGGCAACCCCTCGACGGAAGCAGCCGAAAGACTACCTCCATCACTCACTTTCAATAATCGTTCAGTCTGAGTGGATTTGGAATCCATCCCAGGAACAGAGGAAACAAAACAGGAATACATCCTGGATGGGATGCCATTCCATCACAGGACACTATGCATAAACACATTCACACACTCATTCACACCTCAGAACAATTTTTCCGAGCCTGTTATTAATCAATCTACTGACTGGTTTCTGGAAGTTGGCACATAACCCTAATCTCTTGAGGTTTAACACAAGCATAGGGGGACCATGGACCAGACAATACAATTCATCATCATTATCATAGTCGTTGTCATCACACAGAAACTGAGACATCATCATAGTATTAAACTTTACATAGCACTTTTCTCACATTTAAAATGCGGAGTGCTTCCCATCCATCCATTCAGGCCAACAACAATAAGCAACAGCGAGCGATAAAACCTATACAGCTAGCAATCATTGCTGTAAGGGTTGGTGAGGTTGTTGAGCATCTCAAACTCTGGCATCCTACAGACACCCACTCACACACACCTTAGTGTACAAGAGGACATGAAAATCTCCAGCCACACAGACAGGAGGCAAAATTCAAACCCTCAATCATAATCAGTGATAGTAGTCATCTGGAAGGTAAGTCATGTCAATTGGACTTCTTTCTTGTTAGGTTGATATGTTTCACTACTCATTCAAGTAGCTTCATGGAGGAGTAGTGAAACATATCTACCTAACAAGAAAGAAGTCCAATTGACATGACTCAACTTCTAAATAACCTTACCTGAGAATCTTTACAGACATAGTGCAAGCAGTGCTAACGACTATGCCACCATGTGGCCTCAAAGAACTGTGGGGAAAAAAATCCCTATGAAATAATAAAAAGCAGAATCAAAAATATCATAGCAAATCATATTCATAAAATAATAATAATTATTATTATTTAGATACATTACCTTGCAATATAATAATAATAATAATAATAATAATAATAATAATAATACATACATACATACATACATACTGTACATACATACATATTTCTAGATATTACTGTATAGTCGTGCATTATATTACTAGAGTTAGTTTTATACTGCAAATCGTAATAATACATACAACAAAACATACAACAAAACATGCGACATACAATAAAAATGCAACACATTGCATCAATATTGTCTGTACTAAGATGTTGATGTGTATGCTATGTACTCACTCTCTCTCTCTCTCTCTCTCTCTCGCTCCTGCTGTTACAACATTTGAGGAAGTTAATATAGGGAACTAAAATGAATGTATGCACATACAACAGTGATTTTTGGTTTTGCTTGTCCAATACCACACCTTTCATTAGATGTAAATTTGTCACCTTTGTGGCTGTAATAAAGACATAAGCAAAATGTTTGCATTACTAATTGCACTCCATGCAGAAGAATGATCAACCAATAGCTCCCATTATGTAGAAACAGCATTTTGTGTTCAGTCCTAGGATGGCTTCCGATTTCTTTACAGGAAGCCTACACATTTCACAACAGAGGAGCTAATACATGTCCAGTTTTTCTGAGAAAGACAAAGTCATTCTTTCAGTTGAACACAATTCTGATATTAATGATATTATTTTCTGTGAAAAGACACACAGATAATCTCTGGTGGTTGGTATAGAAGACAAAAACAAAAGTCCACACAAGGCTCGATTTTCATTTTAATAAATGTCTTATGGTGGATTTCTTGGACAACTATAGGACAAAGTGATATAGCTGCACTGATGGTATAAACACTGGGCTTGGGCTGACTTTTCTAGGCCATACTGTAGATTTAAACAGCCTATTAGTGACATTCATCTAAATGTATAACACTAAGTTTAGTGTTTATAGTCTGCTTAGTGTCGATGGTACTCAAAAGAAACAAAGCATCGACCCAGCAGAGCATTACAGACATGAAACTCTTAGAAAACAAATGAATGCTGTCTGTTAAACTGATTATGCCATTAATGACCTAATAAAATAATGCATTGTTCAATATTAAGCGTTTTGTTTCCTGTATTTGGTTTCCATGCAGTTTTTAACATTACACTACTTTGGCCAACTAAGTAAATTATCAAATGGCTGATCAGTTTGAACTGAAGAGCTTACTACTATCAGCTGAATGGAAAAACTTTGAACGACTATTTTTGGTTAGAACTGCTTGGACCAGTGCATTGTCAAGCTATAAACCTAGCTTTGTATCACATGATGTGTGAACACTATAGACACACTCAACCACTCTTCGCTTACTCATTCTCTATAGCACTTTACAGGGTCATGAGAGATCTGGAACCTATCCCAAGGCACTATATGAGGATTGGCAGATTGGCCATGTACATACATATTGAACTGGGTACCAATCCATCGCAGGGCACACAAGCACACACTACGGGCCATTTGGAAATGCTAGTTGCCCTATGGTGGGACTGATTAAACCAACGTACCCAGAGGAGCATGCAAACTCAACATACATGCACCCAAAACGGGTATTGAACGCCTCAACTCTGGAAGTGCGATCAGTGCTACCTGTTACATCACCTTGCTACGCTATAGATACACAGCCTTGCAAATTATTATCAAGGACCAGTCATCGCTGCTCATCATTAGAGGTTAATACAGTTTTTATTCATAGATTTATAGGCCACATGTTTACCTTTCTGCCATTTCCAGTACCATTACAATTAAGGTCTGTTTACTATTATACACACTTTATGCTTTTTTCCTATATGGGAGTGTACATCACATTTTCATGATTGTAATAAAATATTGCTGTTGTTTATACTGCTTTATTCTGTATACAAGGTTGCAGGGCGCCTGGAGCCTATTCCAGGAAACTTATGTCACAAAGCAGGGTACGCACTAATACTCATTCACACACTATGGGCAATTGGGAGTGCCAATTAGCCTAATCTATCTAATCTACATTTGTATAATGAAACACGTAATGGTCTAATAAAGGTCTAACAAAAAGAGGCGACAGTCACATAACACTAGTCCTTAGAGGTCTAATAACACAGACATAGGGAGAACATAGACTAGACACACAATTGATCATCATCATCACTGTCATCTTTAATCCTCACACTGAGATTGAGACAATATTTATTCATCTTCTATACAACTTATTCTGTGTACAGGGTCACAGGGGAGTGGAGCCTATCCCAGGAGAGTAAGAGCGCAAAGCAGCTTACACACTGGACAGGGTTGCAGTCCATGACAGAGCGGGCACACACACACGTACTACAGGTAATTTGAGATCTGTCCATCATTGGACTGGAAGGAAAACGGAGTACCCGGAGGAAACCCACCAAGCATGGGAGAACATATAAACTTCAGGCCATTATTAACCCTCAGGACCCTCAGTGCTGGAGCTATGAGGCCACAGTCCTAACCACTATACCACTGTGCTGCCTAAGTATGACATGCACACTCACGTCGTAGTCACACAACCTTCAATTATAAATTTGTGAGCCAGCTTTCTGACAGTTTTGATACTCTCACAGTTTGGGTACATTTACAGTTAAACACAATTTATGTTGTTGTTGTTGTTTTTTTACTGTATAGACGTGTACATCGTCACAAATCAATGTCATACATTTCATGAGGGTAATGAAGCCTGTACAGGTCTAATAAAGGCCATGGGGGTGACTTTACCCTGTGACAGGGTGTTATAACGCTACATGACGGTAGCAATTCCAGGAAGCCGCGCGCAGTAAATATTTGACCATAATGCCGTGCGACAGGCTGACAAGTGGATTCAAGATGGCGTAGAAAGTGAAGCTAGGTAAGTGCAGACTTCCTCCGAGTCCTTTTCTCTGCTCTCCGCTCACATTAGGAACAACGACTTGTTTGGGTTTGCTGCTAATATTACAGATGTCGGGTGCCTGAAAGCGCACGAAAAGCCAAATAAGCACCGTGGCGAGCTGCGGAACGACTCGGTACACAATAAGGCCAGAACCGCAGCCCTACAAAACTAAAGCTAGCTAACGTTAGCTAGGATAGTTAGCGTCAGCTAGTTTGGCTAAGCTTATAGCGTGCTAGTTCGCGCGTCCCGTCACTTTGTACTTCGACGTAACAGGTTGCAGGTACATGTCTGCAGTTGTTTACGGCGCTCCGACGTCTCGGACACCGCGGACGTTCCTGGACGCCGTGCCAGACATTGCGTAAACACGACTACACGGGGGCGTTAGTCGCTCAAGGCCAGCTAGCGGTATTTTTCCCACCTGTTTTCCGGATAATCCCGCCTCTCTTAATGTGATTGGCTAACGCGCTGCCGCTTATTTAGCTGTTATTGCGTGGTCACGAACTCGGCGCGTGTGTTGACGAAACACTAGCCAATTACCTCACAAGAGGCGGGATTTTTCTAAATATAGGTGTGGAAAAATAACGCAGCGAGCTAGCCTTCTAACAGGCGACATCACAGTTGGGAAAAGCAGAACTGTAGCCAAACGTCTGCTCAGCACGGATCGGTTTATTATACAGATCAAGAAATGCACGCCGTGATTTCTGAGAAGTTCAGAGCTGCAATCACGTTCATAATTTAGTGTCGTGTGCTGTGCTTTTGTGTGTCCCGTTACAATGAGGCTAGTTGTTGTTTTTCCTCGCCAGATGATGGGACATCTATTATTAACTGACCCGGAATCCAAATATAGGCCCTTTGTGTTTTTTCTTAGTCTCCCTTTCGCCTTTTTTGGTATGTTCCCCGTTAATTAACCGAGATATAAGGTTGAAAATGCACGCAGGAGCGGGGAGATGTTCAGACTTGCCTTGCCTTTGATATCAGAGCCAAACCAGAGCCACGTTGTTTTTATCAGAGCTAAAGATCCCTCCTTCAAGTAATGATCTGCGTCTTCACTTTATTATTTTTAAGTCAAATTTTCAGGTTTTATACATCCAGCGTGTGATTATTATTATTATTATTATTATTATTATTATTATTATTGTTCCAAGCTTTGTGTTAGTAACACCAGTCATAAACTTTAAAAGACAACTCTGTTTATCGGGACGCACAAGGAGCATTTATTGTGTACATGATGTACAGGAGATTCGCTCAAAGTTGGTTTGTTACAGAAATAGGAATGATCCCATATGTTCGAATTGGATAGTTAAAGTCCTTGGCAATATGAGACGGATAAAAAAAAAAAATCAAATAAACACACAAGGAGTATGTTCACTGTTTTAACTAGCATGGTCTGTAAAGTGTCTGTAGACTCGACCATTCTTTATCTTCAACACGGATAGAAAAGCGCATGAAGAAATGTCTAGTTTTAAAATATCACAAAACAGTGCGGCCCATGTACAAGACGTACCAAATGGATGTATGCGTGAACAGAGTAATGTTGATTGGTATAGCAGTTATCCATCAGAAAGTGTGGTACGGCTGGACATGGTTATAAATACTAAACACAGGGTTATAGCTCACATTTAGTTCACGTTTCAGATGAAAACAAATAAAAACTTAATGTTGGCTTCTGGGTGTGACAAAGTTCTCATAAGGACTTGTATTCTGCAGCACGTTCAGTAAAATGAAACAGCTGTTGTACTTCTAAAACTGCACAAATCTGTATCTAACACTGCTGAGTGTCATACCAAACCTTGGTGTTTATTTTTATTACTCTTTAGTGGCCTTTATAGAAGTTTCTTTTATATGCATATGTCTTCAAAAGCATCTAGTTTGAACAGTGAGACAGATTTTTTTTTTTACTGTAAGAGAAAAGGCTGTTAAGTTTTACTGTGCGTGCTGGAGAATATGACAGATTTCTGGTAACTTTGTCACACCTGCTTCTTTCTATTTTAATGCAAAACCCAGGAATATAAATTAGGTTTTTTGTTTCTATTTGAAACTAGTTCATCACATGATATGTTGCTTGCTTTACAGGCATACATGTATTCTTCTGTAATGTTATTTATTTATGAATCTCTAAGGTAATTTTAGTTATTGTAAAGGCTTTTGTATGTAAAAGTACAGACATACAGTAAACATAGATTAAAGTTGTATGAAAGATAATATGGTGCCTAGGACTTTTGCACAGTGCTGTATATCTGATCTCGTTTAGATCTGAGCAGGGAGATGAGGTCATCATTCAGCACCGGAAGCACAGGGATTTAATTTCAACAGTGGAGGAGAATGTAGTCATCAGAGGGAAAGTGAAATCTATGATTGAGTAGATATTTGGGGTAATGGTTCTGTTCCAGCAAAGCTGGTGGGAACCGACAGAAACAGAGCAGTGTTTCCAAAGGAAAAGACAAGACCCGAGCAAGGCCAATCAGCTCTCTCCTGGCCCTCATCTGCGAGAGTATACAGCATCACACGGCAGTCGAACTCGTGATCCCCAGATGATAGGGCGAGCATTTCTCCATGGGAGAGTCAAAGACGCTTTGATTTAGTGTCACAAAAGATAAACGCTCTTGGGGAAACAGGTTTCTATTATGTCATTTTAAGCCACACCTGGAAGTGCAGACTTCGCTGAGGGTCAGTGGGTGTGTGGTAAGGATAGGTTTGCATATATATATAAAAAAAAAAAAAAAACCCTCAGTGGTTACTTGGAAGTGTGCCCTTTGCTTGTCCTACCCGAAGCACAGCTTTCCTTCTGATAGTGTAACCAAGCCATGGACCCTCATAATCAAGTCCCAATCACTAAAACGGAATAAAATTGACTGATGTGTCACGCTTAATCTTATCAGCACTAGTTTGAGATGCGGTAGTGGTGTGACTTGTAAATACTGTAAATAAACTGTTAATTTAATGATTGTATTGATTGTTTGCAGGCATTTCTGAGATTTGTTGTTTAAACGCGTAGCTGGCTGTCACTTCCTAGTTCAGTTTAGCTGCTTGTTTTCAGTTACCCTCTCCGCCCCATGTTTTTTTTTCTCTAAACTTGTAAAATAATATTTTCTCCTCATACTTACAATTAGACACTGAAAATGAAATGTTAATTTAATGTAAAACTAGGGAAGCTAGTACTTATCCGTAATCGAAAGTTCCTTGTTATAAAACAAATAAAGAGGTGCCGCTGCTCTGTCCTTACACATAATTGTGTCCAAAATATGTCACTCTATATAGAGGTTGGTGAAATATTATGATGTAGCTTAGCATGTCATTTTAGTTTTAAACTTCTTTTTTTTTTGTCTGATCCTTATTGGTTATAAAACTATCAAGTGTTTTATTTTTCTAAATTGATCTGCATAAGATGTTTTGTGTCATATGCTAAGGTGTCCTCTAATCCTCAAGCAAGCAATATTTCTGATATTGAATTATTTATTTTTCATTTGCAAAAGCCTAATAATGCTGCTAAACACAAGATAATGTGCTGTTAAACTGCTGCAAATTTATTCCTTTATTTCAGCTGATCCAAAAATACATTGCAATTCTATAATCTATTGAGAGATGTGTAACTATGAACTGTTGCATGTAGTATTCGAAAGTTTTTTCCAGTCTTAACTGCAAATAATGGCACAAATTATTTCATGAGTAGGATGAATACTTTCCCGTATTTATATATCACCTCAAAATTATTAAAGACAAAACAAATACTTGACAAAATTATTGACAGGTTCTACATAAATTCTCAATTATTTCCAATAATAAATTGCAGCATTTTGTGATAAATCAATCATACAGGCCCCGTATTGAGATTTCGATGTCTGTTTGTTGATTATTGTGCAGCATTAATTTTTACTCACACATTTTTCATGCATTTTTGAATTTACAAATATTTTTTTGTGAACCCCCTGGCAAGACAATTTTTAAAAATGTAAATAAAAAAAAAACAGCACAAATTTTTAGACCCTCTGGTAAACATGAAACGAGACACACACAGTGCTTTTTGGGACTGTAAAGGTATGGGATGAATACAATGCAGGACATGTAAGAGTTGCACGACTCTGCAATATTGAAAGTCTTTTTAACACGTGATTGACATGTTCTTTCATTTGTTTAACCCAAATCACATTTTAATTATTCAGCCATCAAAATGATCTTATGTGGAGTGTGATTCTTTTGGTAAAATGTTTAATGTTTGTAGGTTAAACAGATCTGTCAGGTTCTTCTCCTCTCACTTTGCTGTTTTCTGTTGGTTTTGGCGCTCGGCTGTAAAATCTCATTCCCTTCTCTCCTGCTCTTTTAACTCTAGCCGCAACCCTGAACTTTGTAACAAGAATGTGATCAGGTTTTTAAAATTCATAAAACATCATTGGGCATTAATGTATTTTACTTGTAGTGTAACCAGACCATATGTTTGAATTTTATTTATTTATTTTTTTTGTGCGCGTGTTTTGTTTTCTTTTTAAACACACTTATGCACAAAAATGGTCTCTTGATTCAGGAGGAATTATTGAAGACCAAACACAGCGTCTTAGTTGTAAAGGTGGTGAAGGACAAAGCCAAAAGTGCCAAAATTGTAAACATCCAATATGTGCAAATACAGCAAATGTTCATGGCACATTTTAAGAGGCTACATTTCATCTGATGTTTTTCTTATGTTTCACCTTATGTTTTAAAGACATGCACAGTGAAGATGGCAGATTTTAGGCAGATCACAAGTTTACTAAGATATATGAGATTTCTTAATTCATCTTCAGTAACCAGTTTGCTCTGGTCAGGATTCGATGTAGAACCAGATCACATCCCTTATATGAGACATTAGTCGATTTAGGCCAGGGCGCACACACATTCACACTCTCAATTTAGAGTCGCCAATCCTTCTACCACCACGTTATGGAGAGGTGAGAGGAAACCGGAGAACCTGGAGTAAACCCACGTCGACACAGAGAGAAGTAACCCGAGCTCGGGATCGAAAAAGATGTTGCGTTTAAATCGGTGTCAACTAAACTAATCATTAATTTTGGCAACATTTTAAATGCTTGCCAAAATTGGTTTTTGCCGTTTTATGACTTGATAAAACAGTTAGATGTTTTAGAGAAGGTCATGAAATCTAGAAAAAATGCTGAATGTGGTTACTGCTATAACACCTCGCTCTGTATCTCCTCCTCAGATACTCTGTCCCAGAGTCATGGAGGACAGGAGGCCCCAGAAGTCATGTGAAGAGGCCATTGGATCGTTAGTAAGGCAGGACTATAATGCTGCTGTGGCCCACAGCACAGATGCCCTGCTGGCCCTGGGAGCGACCCCACCCACCCCCAACGCAACCCTTCTCCACAAGTGTGCACTCCTCTACCGCATAGCAGCCCTGCTACAACTGGTGAGCTTCCAACATCTTTACCACTCATTTTTATTTTGGCAGAAATTTAAGCCTGATGTCTTATTCTTATTTTGATGTGTTTCATTTTTAAGTCTGGATGGTGTTGAGTAATGAGCTGCACATGTCCTTTAGGAAACAATTTTGAATTAAATTGAAAAAAAGACAAAAGAAAAGCCAGATCCACTGCCAGCCACTGTACACACTTATTTACACTTTGTACATTTTTGTGCAGATTAAATATAACCAAAGACAACTGTCAAAATATTAAATATGACCTAATTTGATGTTTCTCATTTCTACTCATGGAGCATCACTCTTGAGGTTTTAGGGTTTTCCCTTTTCCCACTTTTGCCCAGTTTGTCTTTCTTCATTAGCTAATGAGCTGCAACTAGGGAAACCAAGAAAATGTTAGAAATGCTGAACTAAATTTCAGATTAAGCCAGGTTTGCTATAAAACTTCAACACTTGTTTTGCAGTTGACCAAAAATTGCACATTGTTGAGAATTCTTCAGTTTCAGCTTGATAGTCGGTGTTTAAAATGCATAATGTGACATCCTCATCAGCAGCTGATTTTTAGTGCCATTGTGACCAAAGGTAATGGCTTAAGATTTTGATTGAAAACTTAGTGTGAGTGCATAAAACTCCTCTTCTTTACCTTTTTTAAAAAACAGTTTTTTTTACACTTAAAATGATCAGGACTTGTCTGCCACATCACTTTTTGCACAAACCCAGCATCATGCTGATTATTGACATGGGCAGAATTCTTGCAGGCTTATTGTTAAAGGATTTTTGTCATATTGTCAAACACATATGATGTCACGCTGTAGGAGATTATTATAGATTATGATAAGTACAATCACACATCTAGTGAGATTTATAAAATCTGGATGTATATATAAATTAAAATATTATATTTCAGTTAAAAGGTTAGCTGTGACATGACACCACTTTTTTAAGCCAATGGGGATCTAGGTTAATTATGTATTTATAGGCTAAATAATATTCTTAATTATAACGGACTATCGCCAATGCGGGTATGTTTTCAGGAAGGTTCCAGTAGGACTGTGCTGTTAGTTGAGAGGTCCAATTTTGAAAAAATATATTATAGTGTATTATTTCAGTGGCAATATTTTGATGCAATAAAAAGTTATGGCGTTTTATGCTTACCTGTGATATCGTCATAGGGTTTCAAAGTCTGCTTCTACATAAAATCATATATTTCTATTCATAAAGGAAAAGTTTGATAATTGACATTACCATCAAATCTACTCAAATGCTATGCTATGATTTAGCTGCCTCAGATAGAAATGTAAGCATCTTTATTAATATGGAGAAAATTTCAAGTCACACTGGAGCTTTGTCTGGCATAAAACTGATTAACGTTCACAGAAGATTTCAAGCACAGTGTGGCACAGACACTTGGCCACAATAAAACATTAGAATGGTACCAATGTTTTAAAAAAGGCCCTACACCCTTGAAAATTGATAATAAAACTTCTTAAGTTTATTCAGCATACAAGTTTATTCAGCATACAAGTTTAATCCATTCTGGAGGCAAGTTCTTAAGGTGAAAAAATTTCTATTACAAACCGTAATTTCCCATAGGAAATAATGTAAATGCAGATAATCCGTTCCAGCCACTCAAAAATATTATTAATTTCCAAAACTTAAAATAATATTTTTTGCAAACAATCAAAACTTTGAATTAAGTAAAATACTCACTAAACCTTAACTTATGATTTTTCTTGGCACCACCCGCCTTAAAAATTAATTCTTTGGACCTATAGTCTATAGACCTATTTCTTCACAAAATCTTTCCCCAAATGCAAAAAAAAAAAAAAAACCCACAAAATAAGTTAAACTTTCCACTGATGCAAGTTTTGAACGGCTTCCGGATGTACACACGACTTGGCTGGCTTACGTCCTATTCGCACAGGACTAGTATTATCTGGGGACCTCGTTTGATTTGTAGTAATTGCGGAGGTTGTCTGTGATATTAATCCCACGCGAATCAGCCATGTCTGTAATTTGTAAAGTAAAAATTCCCCACGCAAATGACCTACCATATTTCGCAGAACACTGAGGTCCTGTGATATTAGTCCCGTGCGAATCAGCATGTCTGCGATTTGGTCAATATTTGGCGGGGTCGTACATACTTTTTCAGGGTTTTTGTTTTCTGTTCACCTTTTTCATCCATCTCCCGGGAAGAATAGAGTTGGAGTGCTTTGAAAGTATTTTGGGTGCTGGGTCATAACGCTACACACCAAACAAGAATACAATGTTCAGAAAGAGAAAGCTAAAAACCATCAGAAGAGTGAACGCAAAAAGAATGATTAGATGGAGACTGATGACGTGTATAGCAGTGTTTGTTTTTATCTTGACCTCATATCCAGAAGTGGAGTCAGTAAAACAGAGTAAAATCGCAGTCCTTGCTTATCACGTGCGAATGCCCCACACAAAATTCTGATGTGTGGAGGGGTAATTTCTAAATCACGCGAGGTTTCTCAGATAATACTCATTAGGACATTAGGCAGCTCAGTTAGTTTGCTCGTATGCCAAAAATGCTTCTTTACGCCGAGGCAAATTTCGGTTACTAAGGGAAAAATTCTTAATGAGCTAGGCTCGTATGCCGAGGTACTACTGTAACTTGTTGCCAACTTGTAGAAAAGCTGCATCTGTCTGTGAGAGCAGTACACACAATTATTCACCAACACCACTTGCACATTACAGGGGTTATTGCCACATCTCCTGTACAGTCCTGACCTCGCTCCAAGCCATTTCCATATGTTTAGGCCATTGAAGACGTTCCTGGGAAAACAGCATTTTAGACATGAAGCAGGCAGTCCGATCATGGCTCCAGCGTACTGAGAGAAATTTCTACCTTGATCGTGTCCAAGCACTTCCGAAATGCTAGGATGGGTGCATTAGTATAGTAGGGGTTTATTGATTTGTACGATTTCCTTTTGGGATTAATAATGTAGAGATAATATAAATGGAATTATATTATTCTACACAAATCAAAAGTCCCAGTTTGACTTGAAATCCCCTGGTATAACCTTATAAGATGTAAAAGCAAACCAAATTACTGTTGTTCTAGCAGACTCTGAAGTCCCAAAACATTATATACATAGACTCTGTATAATTTCTCTGTTTTATACACAGATCTGAAACGAGTAACTCGTGCATAAACATAAATGCCTTGCTTCTCATTACTCCACTGATTTCCTGGATCGCTGATGATAATCCATGCAGGTTCCCTGTCCAGATGGTTCACAGATTCTTCGGAAATTGATGGATAATCCACCTTTATCTAACCAAAATACCTGATATAGTCTTGCTTACATATACCCAACTCCTCATACAGACCCAGTTCACACTTGTGCAGCACCAAACAATTAGAAGTAAGGGTGCTTCCCCTTTTTGTTTGGTTTATTGTCCCATGGATTTGCATAGCAAAAAATATGGGTGACACGACCCTCTCATTTTTATCCGGGCTTCATCAGTATTAGGGTTTTGGAAGTTAACCCGGGCCTTCTGTATGGCAGGTGAGAAGCTTCCACTGAGCCAGCACTGTAATGTACAGGGGTTTCACAGAAAATTATTAGGTTTCTCCCTGGACTGAACATTAATATAGTCATTCAAGTATCATCTGACTTGTAATGTCTTTGTTTTCGCACTACAGAAGAAGTACGATCAAGCTGATGAAGACTGTAAGCATGGTGAGTTTTTATTTATTCATTTATTATTATTACTATTATTTTTTTTTATATATAATAATGTCTACATGACTCTAATTAAAGGAAGAGCTTAGAAAAGTCAGATTGTCTGCAGCTGGCCAAGGTTTCCTCAAAGAGTGTGTGTGTTTAGTGCTGGCTGAGGAGCTGGGTAAGGACAAGGGAAGTTTCAGGGCTGGGCTGCAGAAAATGCTGCTGGATGGAAGCCTACAGGAAGTCCGAACCATTCTTTCTAAAGCTCTGTATGGAGAACCACTGGTAAATGAATCCTCCTCTTTTTTTTTTTTTAGATATATTGATGTGATGTGAAATATTAATCAGTGCATACAACACTTATGATGTACATTGAGTTTAGATTTAAAAAAAATCATAATTGCAATATTTAGTGTGCCGGATTATATAATTAACAAACAAACCTTTGCTTTGTTGAAGAATGGAATCATGACTAAGGATATGACGAGGTTGAAGATGCTTTTGTCTGAATTGGAGGTAAGTGTTGGTCTTTGCCTTGGCCACATGAGGACATGTTTAACAATGTTTCAGGCTGTGTGCCCTGTTTGCTTTCTTTTGCTTGTAGAGAGTTCCCCTCCTTGTTATAATCAGTGACCCTTTATTAAAACACAAGTTGGAGTAATCATGTTTTTCTGGCAGGCTGTAAGCAGTAAAATGGTGACTGAGCCGCAAGGAGAAACAGAAGAGGGTGAGTTTTTCTTGGTTTGACCAAGGAAGGTATCATTTTGATCGGGGTAGTTACTTGGGTATATATGATGATATGTTTCAACAACTTTCTCTTTCTCTTCCACTATGCTGTCCGTATCTTTTGTTCGCCCGAACCTGGAACAGGCATTCAGGAAGGTTGGCAGTTTCGGCCTCCTCCTCGAGGGGTCACTAGCAGTGAGGAGTACACGTTATGTAAAAGGTATGCTTAATCGCTTATTCTGGTACCGGTTTTATGTGTGTGTGTATTAAGATGGTGTTTTTGCTTTTAGAAAATTAAGCTGATATTTCAAGATAAAATTTCTTGATCAGATTTCTATAATGCCTTTAAAGCATTATATGCCTTATAACGTTATGCGCCTATAACTTCTTTAAGGTATCTTTAGTATTTAGACAGGTTCTAGAGCTGTTAAATCTTTATTATAAGACTTCTGGCCTTTGTGGTGTTTCATACCTTTGTATTGCCTTAATAGTCACAGGTGTCAAATCTTCTCCAGAAATTTTTTTCAAACACTTGCTTTTTCTTTTTAATTAGCTTTTCTTGGCTTTCAATAGGCTATCAACTGTGACTTCTGCTTGGTTGGAATGAACATGTACACACACCCACCATGACTGGAGAACATTTGACACCTCTGGGCCAATGGTTCAGAAAATGTGCTTTTTGTGATTATACTTAATAACAAATGGAATAAAAGTCTCAGTGGTTTTTAGAAGACCCCCAATATATCTGTGTAACTTTCTCTAGTATAACTTCTTTATATATTTTTTTTATCTGTATGCTCTAACTACAGTGTTATATCCTAGAGCTGGGCAGTGTAAAACTCCTTTTTAAGGCGTATCGATATATTTTGAAACGAGATCTAGGATAGGACGACACCATTCGTATCAATACAGTTTGCTGTTGCCTTACATGATTTGTTGCTGCTGTGCTAGTGCAAACAGATAGCATTCTATTTAAAAGTCAAAACATCCCTATGAAAATATGATGAGTACTTCAGCACACAGTATTATCAAAACCTTAAACTTCGCCACAGTGCGTGTCAGTTTGCGCTGGAAAATCTTTTGCCCCGAAAGAAAGCTGTTTCAAGCTTCATTTGTCGTGCATGGCCTTGGAGTGGTCATAGAGAGGGAAAAAATATATATACAGTGTTTAATTAATAACAACACCTTGACTAGCAAGAGTTGAACATACGCCTCCATACTGCACCTCCAAACTGAAATAAAACTTAATCAGCAAATCCTGAGTACATAAATTGTTACTTAATCTGTTATCGTTGTTGAACAATTAAAAAATCATTCTCAGACATGGGCCTAATTTAATTTTATATAAGCTGTTTTCTTTTCATTATATATATTTTTTTCCCATGTGTTGCAGCTTGTTTTAAGCATGTTTGTGACTTCTCACTTCTGGCTTTAATTTACAACTTGCACAATTTTGTAGAAAAATACTGAGACCTGTATCGCCATTTAGGCCAAAAATACCAAGATATAATTTTTTGGTCTACATTGTCCATACCTATTCTTTGCACATTTCTAGATCAGAGTTTTATCATGACTATCTTTCTTTATATGAGGAGTCAAGTCAGGGTTTTTAGTGCAACCTTTGCTTGTTGTGTAATGCTGATTTTGTGTTCATGTTTCTAGATGTGAGCGTTAGTGTTAACCGTGTGTTTCCATGCAGGTTCCTAGAGCAGGGGCTGTGTAGGTATGGCGCACAGTGCACTTCAGCCCACTCTCAGGAGGAGCTGACCGAGTGGCAGCAGCGCTATGCTTCCAGACTCATCCGCCTCAAGCAGCAGCAAGATGGGAAGCATTACACCGAGAACTACACGGAGGCCCTCATAGAGAAATGGCTCAACTCGCTTACGCCAGAGAAAGTGGTAAGGTGTTTAGCAAATAGTCAGTGGTTATGTTAGGTTTTTATGGTGAAGAATACGAACATTATTCAGATTGAAGGAACTTACCAGAAAGTTTCACATGGTTTGTTCGCTTAAAACGAACTCTGGTCCAGTTGTCCTGGTTCTTAGTGTGTTTCACTTGAACAAATGTGAATGCTGTCATCTAAACCTCGGTGCACACCCTGCAAGTGAACCGAAAACCCTTGAAAATGTAGTTTCTGAAATTTTTTGGTGGAGTTGAAATATGAACACACCAGGGACTAACTATATGTAAACAAACCAAGTCTGCTTTGCTAGCCTTATCTGATAATCAGGACTGTACCTGAGAACTTTCACTGTTGAACTCTGTATCTGTGACATCCGAAGTAGAAGAGGTGTCGAACAGGCAGGGAGGGGGGGGGAGTCCTAGCTGCGTCACGTGAGTTACTACAGCACTGTAAAAGTTTCGAAAGTTGCCGAGGAAAAAATAATTAAGTGCGTAAACGCATTAATAAATTTAACTCAAATTAAAATGAAACATTAAATTTAACGAGAATCCAAGGACATTCAGTAAGGACAGCGCATGAAACTGCAGGAGCTCACATAATGGCACAGCAGGGCTGCGCTCAGTAACAAGAGTGCTCATGAAACGTACACGAAAGTACACAACAGTTAAACGTTTTATTGAAATGTCAAGTTTTTTAGCGCACTTGTTACCGAACACAGCTCACACATGCTCATGTGCTCTTGTAACAGGCAGGCAGATGCAGGAGAGGAGAGAGAGTCTATTAAAGGATTAATGATTGCTGCTTTTTTTTGTTTGTTTTTTTGTGTCGTCTGTCTGAATAAAAGTTAGTCACAAAATAAAAACATGAGGCGCATCGGCAACTATTTTATTTGCCGTCTGGTGCCGTGCTCGGGTTGTTTAAATGTATAATGTAACATTTTATGATCTCTTCATTTTCAGATATACCACCATATATAAAGTCCACATGCATTCTTATGTATCTTTTGGTCTGTTGTTGAAAATGCCAGTGTGTCATTTCTGTATTTTAAGTAACCTGTTACCACTGTACGAAGGGTTTTTTATGTTTGATTTATAATGTTTTTTTTTTTTTTTTTTTTCTTTGCAGCTTAATGACTGTGTAGATGGAGTCACAGTGGAACACAGCTCAGATCTTTCAGTCATCGTCAACACCAAGAAGTCATCCCATTCCTGGACATTCTCACTTTACTGCAAGGTAGGAAGACTTTTTCATTTTTATTACCGACTGTGTTTAGAGTGACTGCCTCATGTGACGTGTTGGGTTAGTTTTAATTCGAGTAATCACACACAATGTTAATTCATTTCTTAATTACAGTTAGAGTCAGTAATACATACACTCATCATTAACACCATGGCGGGTATGGGGCTTGCATTAATTAATTAAAGTTTTAGAAATCATCACAGTGTCAATAATGTACAGGGTCAGACGTATACACACGGCAAGTTAATATCTTATCGAATGTCCAAATATTAAAGTTTTACTTTTAGCCTTCAACAATCTTCTTGGCAGTATTGGTACTGTTTGATTTAAATATGTTGGTTTCTATGTAGCTTTTAAGCAGCATGTGCAAATTTTCCACGGATAATTTTTATTCTTCCATCCACTTTGTGTAATATACTAAATCCACGATGGCAAAACAACCTCAAAGTTGCTACCCTGATCTTGGGGTTGAAACATACCTCTTATCAAAACTTGCTTGGCCATATTGACATGATTAAGAATCATATTGATTGAAACTGCTTTGTTCAGTATGTCCCAGAATAATAAATCCTCTATTTTGTGTTTCATGTCCAGCCTGTCCGCTTGTTGCACCGCATCGTGTTGCTCTATGATGCCAACCGACCACACTTCTTCATCACAGCCGTGTCCGCAGGCGACTCCTCCACCCAAGTACCCCAGCAGGTGTATGAGGGTGGCTGTCAGGAGTGGACTGGAGTAGGCCTGCTGCAGAATGGCATGGATCACTGCCTCTACACTGTGGAGGTGGGGTTTATAACCGAAATCTTTGGCACTTTCAGCCAGACTGTAGTCTTCGATTTCGGCTCTGAGCCCGTGCTGGTGCAGCGATTGACGGTGAATGCGGGGTCTGATGAAAGTAAGTTTCAAGTTACCTTCTTTTAACTGCATGACCTCAATGAACTGTATTCCTTAGACAACATAACCAGTAAGGTTATTTTTGTTTTGTGTGCAATATTTGTCTTGATTTATTAACCTTTTATATTTCAAGTATAATCAAATGTAAGACCACAATTTGGAGCAGGTCCTGTTTGTGGGGGATTAGAGTACAAAACTTTGTCGCACTAGTTCACAAATGTTGGACAGTAACAAAGTATGTGTATTTTATGATAATATTTAAAAAATGGCAGAAATGTGACTTACTGTCCTGTAAACGTAAATGAAGGAACACAGAGAGTGAAAAAATGTCATTGATGCAATTCTCATCGCCAAATGCAAAAAACAATATATATACCCCCACCCCATAATATTTAATTTTTTAGATATTTTATATTTTGAAACATCTTGCACGTACAAGATCATCGCTGAACGCCTACACAGATTATCACTGCCCTGCAACTAAAACAGTGGACATGTCCATTCTTTTCAATATAACGCCCACTACTACTACTCACCCTTGTGGCCTTGCCTCTCTTTTTTACAGACTTGGAGCATTTGAATCAGGCAAGGCAGAATCTCCTGATGACAGCGAAGCCCTGGGACACCTGCAAGACCATCGTGGAGTTCACTCCCAATGAAAACACCGAGTTGGAGCGCAGTTTGCTCAGCCGCTATCAGATCCCACAGTCCGAGGACCAGCTCTTCACCCAGTCTGTGTTGGACAAAACTCTCACACGTGAGAACTACCAGTCCCGTCTGCATGACCTGCTCTACATTGAGGAGCTTGCACAGTACAAAGAAGTTAGCAAGTGAGTACCGGGAAGCCCAAACCAGTGTAGCTCCAGCACTGGTTTCCCCCTGTCATTATTTGCTTGCTTTTTAACGAATGTGCTGTCTGTAACCACTAGAGGTCACACTTGAATTGTGTTTCGGGTATTAAATAACGCTCTTCGTGAATTCTTTCTGGATTGTCATTGGTGCTAATTAAGAAACACAGTTAAACTTATTGAATTAGAACTTATAAAAGATATCAAATAACTCAGTATGTATGTATGTGGATTTCAGTACTTTGAAAGCTTTAATGTAGACCTCAGATGTAAGAGATTTCCTGGTTTGCACTAAAATTTAAAACATGTCTGAGCAACCTTAAGCCATTTCATGACCGTGGTTCTTCAGTATCTAAAAACCCTCAATTAAGTTTGTTGTTTTTGTACGTTTTGTGTGCATGTGATTGGTATTAAAAACAATTTTGTCTTCCCAGGTTCAACATCAAGGTAAACCTGCAGCTGGTTTCCAGCTTCATGCTGACGGGATTATCTGGTGGTGCTAACTATGCCCAAAACGGTCAGTTGTTCGGCCGCTTCAAACTCACGGAGACGCTGTCTGAGGACACACTGGCAGGAAGACTGGTGATGACTAAAGTGAATTCGGTGCTGCTATTGCCTTTGAGCCCAGATGGGACGAGTCAAGGACAGCCTGCCGGTGCCAGGGAGCGTGTCTTTAAGGCCTTGATAGAGGAAAAGACCAAGGACTCCATATTCCTGCGCATCTGCAAGGACTGCTGTGAGGAGCTCAATCTGATAGCTGACACGGAGCTGCAGGTGCGATCATGAATAGAGCATCAACCACATTTTGTGTATTGTTCCAACATTTAGTACAGACATCGCCAGGCTTGATCTAGTATACACCTTTCTACTGCATTTATCTACTCAACTCACAAGAACGGTTTAATTCCTAGTTATAGTCTCCTAAATCTCAGGATTGATTGAGTTTTGCCATTGTACATTCTAACACTGATCCCACTGAAAATAAGCCTCATTTCGTTACAATAAGCCAGCATTTAAACAGGTTGTATAATTTAAAGCTGTAATTGAATTGAGACAGCAGAATCCCATAGCCCGTTTGTCATAGGTCTGCCTCTATGTCCTCCGCACATTTGATTTAAATTACTTGTGCTTTCTCCCTAAACGACAGCATGGAGATGGCATTTGTTACAGCCGTTTCCCCATCTCGCACGTCCTCTACTGTACTGGAGCACTATTAAAGCTAGAGAGACAGGCTCCTTTGTCTTGTGGAATCCCCATGAAATCTTCCACAGCTGTCTGGTGTAATTTGAAAAGGCTCATTTGTGGATCATCAGATTCCTGCCGAGTTTTGCTTATGAGCTTCTGGCTGTAGTGTTTGCCAGTTCTGCTAGTTGGAGCATTGAGTAGACCGTGAAAACTTGCTTGAAACTAGCTTTTATTAACAGATGATTGCTTTTCTGAATTGCACAGACATAACGGATAACAGATCACAAAGAGCACACAGGAGCGCACGTGTAGTCCGTTGGGTTGGTGTATGTGTTAATCATGTTCCTCACCGATCTGCTAGGTGGAGCTGCAGTTTCAGCTCAACAGGCTTCCACTGTGTGAGATGCACTATGCTCTAGACCGCCTACGTGACAACAGCATCCTATTTCCTGATGTTGGCTTAACTCCCATAATCCCCTGGAGCCCCAACAGGTAATCACTGTACCTTTTTCATATACACACACATTAATTTGCTCGACACCTGTGTTTTAAATACACCTTGTGGCCAAAAGTTTGTGGACATTTATCCATCACACCCATATGTGCTTGTGTGGTGTAATGGGCACATTCCTAAAACCATGTTCCACAATCTAGTGGGAAGCCTTCCCAGAAGAGTGGAGGTTATTATACCAGGCAAGTCGAGACTAACTTTAAAATGGGATGTTTAAAAAATATGTAAATGTTGTTGTTATTATTATTATGATTAGGTTCTCACAAAAGTTTGATTGTACAGTGTGTCTTATTTTAAGGCAAAGCGAATATATAAATTTGTCCAAATATTTGTGCCACTGTATTCAGGCAGTGGGACGAGCAGTTGGACCCTCGTTTAAACGCCAAGCAGAAGGAGGCCATTTTGGCCATTACTACTCCACTGTCAATCAATCTTCCTCCCGTGCTAATCATCGGACCCTATGGCACAGGCAAAACATTCACGTTGGCTCAGGCAGTTAAACATATCCTCAAACAGCCTGACACGCGGTGAGAGCCTGCATCAAACCTACACTCTCTCTCACTTTTTTTCTTTCAACAATATTTTATTGATTTTAAACAGGGATATAACAGAGTAAACATGTAATATTTCATTTATGTTACATTTTATAAACCCCTATACCACCCACCACACCCCTCCCTGACTCCAAGGCAGCTTTACATGTATAAGAAATGCTAGACGGCAGGCATATTTAAAGAAGGGAAGGAGAGAAACAAAAAAACATGGAGCTGTAATTTTTTGGTTCTGCGTACACTCTCTCACTTTTAACCAAGGTCTTTAGTTGAAAAGTCCCATGTCCGCTCAGTGTCTTTTATTTCACTTTGTATTAAAATTTCTAAGGTATAATATTTCTAGTTCACAACTAGTTTGTTTTAGTTAGTAGAATCATTTTTAGGATTTGAAAAGGATTTGTACAGATGTGCACATATGTAATTATTTATTTGCCTGTCTGATCGTTTCACAGGGTCCTCATCTGCACTCATTCAAACAGTGCAGCAGATCTGTACATTAAGGACTACCTTCATCCATATGTGGAGGCAGGCAATCCACATGCAAGACCTCTCAGGTATCGACCACAGCCCAAAAAAGGGCTCAATAGTGTTTAGGCTTGTGCAGTAGTGATGATGTAGATTTATTTTTCACACAGACATGAAAACCTCAAGTGGTGCATTTGAACAGCTGCTTTACATATCAATAGATCAATAGCCATGTTTACATGGACAGTATGTGACTCGATATTACAGTGTAGCCGTTTACATTAATGCTGATCCTATAAGACGTGCATTCACATACTCAAAGCATTATCGTAATACAATTTTCTTTAAGTTGGGTTAAGTGAAGCTTTTAATCTACAGAAAATGGAACCGAAGAGGAATTTTTTGCCCCAGCTTCAAAGTTAGCTTAGGCTTCCCATCTTTCATCACATATCTGTTATCTGTTTTACATTTTTTTGTATTATGATTGCTTAGAAGAATTTGTTTTCCTCGGTGGTTGCTTTAGATGAGCAATAGATTTCTGAGAATGAAATACCAGCCAATCAGTTCTCATGGAGGTCATCAATCTGGAATGTAGTCACATGTTACTCCCACATCGGGCAAACATGTCTAAAAAGAATATATTTCTACCAAAAAGAAATGAACAGTCTAATTAATTGTTTACATGACTAATATTTTTGTGTTCGATTTTACCCCACCTCTCTTGTGACATTTGAAAATTGTTCCGATTTGATTTTTTTATTTTTGTTTTTTGCTTCTTCTTTTTTTAATTAGTGGAATATTAGGGCTCATGTAAATGCAGTTTATGACTGGGGTATCACAACAACTTCTAGATGGCTCAGACAGTTGAGACTTTCGGATTCTAATCAGGTCAGAGGTCAACAACATGCCCAAGATGGCACTGCCTTAACTCTCTCTGTGGCTTGACCCCAGCTTGCTAACAAGCTCCAATATGCCAAAACCAGAATTTAACTGCGCTGTAAATCATATGCGACAACTAAAAGTTTGTCTTTTAGTCAGTTGATTACGAAACAATACTGTTTTAATGAGCATACACTTTGTAATTCAGATTGTACAACCTTGAATAGACAAATAAATAATTGGTTCTTAATACTCATTATTTGACAAGAACATTCTGGCATGTGTCATTTCACTATAAAATAAGTGTCATTCTCGTATAAGCGAGTGGATCTCCTTCACTATTAATGACCGTTCCCCACGACCGTGCGTTTAACAGAAGTGATGTGCATAGTCCGTCATTTTCTTCAAGCAACAGATTGACTTTAAATGAGATTTTGACGCTTAATTAGCTCATCATTTTACAACCCAATAAAGAAAATATTTAATCATGTAATTAGAGCGGCACAATTATATTTTGTACATTTAGCAAGCAGTATGAAACTGGTTAGAGACGATTACATTGCTGGTACGAGTTTCACCTTATGAATAGGTTTGAGAGTACTTGAATGGATACTTGATTTGGTTCAACTCCTTCCTAAACCCCAGGAGCAGTGTTTAACACCTAAATGTCACTCTGAGGATGTGTGATTTATTTTTTTTTTCCCAGTGAGGTCATGTAGTGATTTATCACAGACATCATCCTCTCCCTTTCTCTGTCTTGCCTGGGAGCATGTTCTGCTAGGTGTTATAGGTCTTCGCAGCTTCTGACTACTGCCAGAGTGACAGGGATTTTTTATTTTCTTATCCAAAGCTTCTTTGGAAGAACATCATCTTCTAGTTCCTTTTCAATGTATATGCTTTTCTTCTGATATTGCAGCTCTTTGAAAGGGTCAGCCCTCGTGAACATAAATGCCCTGCATTTGAGCTGCACCTGCCACTTATTTTTCTACTGTGTTGGTTCTCCCCTGGCATTTTCGTCTTTGAATGTCTCTCATTTTCTGTCCACTATCATACGGATGTGTTGCTTGCATTGTAAAGTGGATACTCCCATGACATATCACGCACTGGTAATTTTTGAGCCTGATTTTAGCAGCTGGATTTGCTCTAGATCTCGGGTCCAGTGGCGACGAGAACGTTCTAGGGAGTGATTAAAACGTACAATACCTTGTTGACAGATTTGTTTATTTAAGCATAGGATAGTTTTAATGACATTTCTGTTGCCTTTTATTGAAAGAATGTATTCTGGAATATAATGAATGTTATCTAGACACTTTGTATTGAAGTTGAACTCTGTGTGTGTGTGTGTATAGGGTTTACTTTAGGAACCGCTGGGTTAAAACGGTGCACACGGTGGTTAGGCAGTATTGCCTGATCTCTGAAGTTTACGGCACCTTCCAGATGCCCACTCGGCAGGACATAGAGCGCCACCGTGTTGTGGTAGTGACACTCAGTACGTCCCAGCATCTCTGTCAGCTTGATCTGGAACCTGGTGAGTGCACGCACACACACATGCACATACACACCTTGTCCTTCAAATCACTCGTTAATTCTTGCATGGATGGGAACAGTCATTTAAGTCCTCTGTCAAACACTTGACTACCGAATATTTCTGATTTGAGAGTGTTGGGTGAATTCTCTTCTCTGCCCCATACTTGCAATAATGATGTAACTGCAAAACGTCTTTTGTCTTCCTGCACTGTTGCTCTTTCGTTCATTCTCTCTTCTCTTCCGTTCTCTCATGCTCCCTCATGCTCTTTCTCCTGAGAGCTTACTGAAGCCGAAAACCCCCGTGCTGCAACTAGCTTACATTTTCACATCCAAACCCATAATAAAGACATATTTTTTTAAACAGTACCCTACAAGGCACACTGTGAAATCTCCCTCCAGCTATGAAAGAAAATGAAAAAAAAAAAAAAAAACTTTTCCCAACGAGTGGTGGGGTCTGTAACAGTTTATAATGAGAAGCTAATTTCTGCCATGTAAGTGTCTGCTTGCAGGGTCATCTGTTGCTAAGAGACCCAGCTTGCCTGTCTAACACGCTCAGCATCATTAGCTTCCACTGTCATCTCTTCTCCCTTTTTATTATTTTTTTTCTCTTCTTTCCTCGCCTGTTTTAACGTTCAGTAACAGTCAGCGCTGCTGGAGCAACATGGCAAACAAGCCCTCGAGTTTGTGTTAAAGGTGTTTAAGGTGATAAAATCACAGCGGTGTGAAACCTGCTTACTGTTTTTTCTTTTCCGAGTCAGAGATGCTTGTTGTGTGGGTTAGCAACTGTAGGTCTTGGAAGAAGGCAAACAAAATATATAATAAATATATAAAATTATATAAAAATATAATTACTTACAATCATATTTCCCATTAGAAGGCCAAAATTTCATGCTGTTACCAAAAAGTAAAGGTGATGGGCATTTGCTGATGTCACATGCCTTCTGAATTCTCATACCTGACCGTTCAGATCCTTAAAGCATTGTTATAACATGCAACTTAATATAATATGGCTGACTTCATTATGTAAACTGGTATCACACCACATATGATATCAGGACTGTAGTTAAACCTTTTGTAGCGAACAAACGCCTTAACAGCAAAGCCATGTTACTGTGTTGGTGTTGGGTGCCACATTTTAATCCAAAACAGCCTAGACAATCCAATTATCTGTTTTTGTACCAACGTGTGATATCGTCCTTGTTGACGTACTGCAACCTCCAGTCACCCAGTGTTCGTTTACATTGCCTGTCTAATTGTTCGGCAGTGTTGGATGCACAGCATTCAGGATGCCAATCATTTTGCTACAGTGTTAGCAATTAATTAACATTACGATGCCTGGATATCCTTGAATTGTGTGTATACTGAGAATTGTGTGTAGACTGTTTAGCCTTGTCTTCTCACACTGATCCGGAACAGGTGTTTTTACCTTGCCATACCCAGATACCATCCCTGGCTTGAAGCAAGCAGGCTGATTTCCAAAACAGAACTTTCTGGTCCAGGGCAAGAAACCATAATGTGGCCGACTCATGTTCATGTAATCTAGCTAATGTAGCAGATCAAACGTAACTAGATATGCTTGTTTTAGATAAAGTTTATTAGAGATGATGACTATGCCCTCCACTATACACTTACTGTCACCTGAGATATATAATATGATATCATATGGTCTTTTGTTATTGGAGTCCATTCACCTCTTCATTCGCCACAGTTTTAAAGATTGCTCATTTGAATTGCTACTGTCTTCCAGTTAACTCGAACCAGTCTGGCAATTCTTCTCCAACGCCTCTCATTTTCACCTATCAAAACTAATAATTACTGGAATTTTTTAAATGTTTATTTATAATTGCAGTGGTGTGTGAATATCTCGGGAGATAATCAGTATGTGGTGGAACACTCAAACCAGCCCATCTAGTACAACAACCACCACTGAGATAATGCTTTTTATCATTCTGAGGGTTGATGTGAACATTAATGGAAGCTCTTGACCTGTATCTGCATGATTTTATGCATTTACTGCTGCCAGATAATGACTGGTTGGAATATTACATTTGCAGGTGTTCCTAATAAAGTGAGACTACAGCACCGTGAGCTGTTCATTACCTTGATGGGCCTTTTTTCTTTACTCAGTTGATGTGCTTATGGTAGCCTCAGTCTCTGTAGGTCACATCTTGCCACTTGTTGTCTTCTATAATAAGGATACACATTAATACACTTGCTCTTTTTATGTTGAACCCTGATCTTTCTGCATACTCTTTGCATTAATAACGGCCTAGGAAAAACACGGGAATATATGCTTGAATGTCCGTCACCAGAGTCATTATGTCTGTGTTTATTGTGTGTGTGTCTTTTGAAGGGCTCTTTACACACATGTTGCTGGACGAGGCAGCTCAGGCGATGGAGTGTGAGACCATTATGCCATTGGCGCTGGCTAATAAGAGCACACGCATCGTCCTTGCTGGAGACCACATGCAGGTATGAAAGCAGCTGGTCACTTTTGAATGCAAAGTATCATGCACTTTTTTTTTTCCATGATCGATAGTTAGTTTTACACTAGGTGGTGTGGATGCAATGTATCCTGGCCTTGTTTCAATTACTAGCAAGATACTGCAATCAGAATTAATTTCTCTGTGAATGTCATCACATGCGCAGCACGCTCTCTGTATATTTTAACTCCATCACCGTGCAAATTTAATTTATTGTTTGTTTGGTTTTTTTGGCATGGCTACAACTGTAATTTTTTTGTAATGTGTCACAATACTGTCCATCTTTGCCAAATAATTCACAAAATATAAAATATATATTTTTTTACGATTTTGTCTAATTTACTAAGCTTTCTTTCCCCATTATTGTCAGGCTGTCATCTGCCACACCCATTTCCCGGTTCTATTCATAGACTGAAAATTCTAAAATATTAATTATATTTTAATAATAATCCCTATTAATTCTGGGCCTTTTGTAAAAGGTTTTAAGCAGTAAAGCAGGTCAGAAATGGCACATGGATCTGAATCTGTGGCGCTAGAGAAAAATAAGCCTTTTATATTTTACTTCATACTTTAGATGGATTTCTGAGAGTGAATCACACGGCTGGCCACGTGAAACATTAAGTCATATGCCAAAGCTAGGAAGGAGTTGCTCCTCAGTCCACGTGTTGCTAGGGAACCATGTTATGTTAAGTTGTCATATTTTCCTAATTCACCATTTAAATGAAAAGGATTTTTTCCCCCCAAACTCGCATGCAAAACATAAAACTACAGTGCATAGAATTATTGACTCAGGGATGAAAAAACGTTACATAATGTTGCTGAGCTGCCTTGAGTCTCCCTGACTATACTGCAAGAGAAATTCATGATCCGTTTTATGTAGGGGTGTTGACGTGAGGAATTTGTAAGCACTTATGTATGCATTAATATATGAAAAAACTGTCTCCTTAATGATAGGCATGATTAATAAAACGGTTATTAGCTAATACAAGTGGTCTTTCCAAATTTTCAAAAGCTCTTGTGTGCTTTTCTGTTCACCATAGTTGTAAAGAATGGTTATTTGAGGTATTAGAAATTTCAGGTTTGCTCAAACCAGTCTGGCTATTCTGCTCTGACCTCCCTTATCAGATAAAAACGTTTACTATATGATGATACTTAGCTGGTATGAACAGCAGCCAATCAGGAGACAGAGAGAAAGTATGATGCTATTGAAGAGATATACTGTATATATATTTTTTAGCCAGTCATTTACTCATTGTATAATACATCAACAAGCTAGTGAATAAGAGATGAATTTGTATCACTATTAAGTTTCTTTTTTTAATCTGACAAACTCATGACAGCTGGATCGTGACAGTCATGAGTTGCTGGTAATTTTCCTGTGTTGTTTTTATATAATTTAATTGCTCTAGAAGTGAATAGAGACAGCTTTTTCATCTAATCTGTCTTTTACCTTTAGTCCACTGAGTGGCACAGAGGAGACAGGAAATAGCCCCCCCCCCCCCCCCCCCCCCCCCCAAGCTTTAATTGTTCAGCCCTCACCTCTTGCATGTCTGTCTGATTCCTTTTTAAATGATATTGTCCATGTGGAGTGTGTGATTACTGCTGGGTAATGTGCTACTGAATAATCACTTGTAGAACGTATACAGAGGACTATATGCCTGATGGTGCAGTACAGCTTTCCTGAGAATGTCACAGGTATCCCTGTACGTTTGACGTTGACAGACTCTGTGTAATCATCTACTAAATACCATGATTATCAACACTCAATTTTTGATTGCTTTTTCTTTGGTAATGAATTACATTTCGTAGAGTGTTTTATTTATATTAACCCACTTTTTATTTCATTGTTTCTATAGTAACGGTTAATTCACAGGGACATAATCTTAGGTTGATAATGAGTGCATTTAAAAATATCAGGAGTGTGAAATGTTCTACAAGGAGATGTTTAATATTTATTAAAGGAATCTGCAGTGTCAGCACTTTTCAGTGGTCAGAAAGTTTTCATTTCAAAATCACGATGGAGGACCTTGTAGTTCGAGAGGAGTAAGGAACTGGTGAGGAACTATGTTTCTCCCTTCCATAACACGAGTAACAACAGGAAATAAGTTGCATTCCACAAAATTTTATGTAACTCTAAATTAGTACCGCCATCATTCTTTAATTATAATGACAGTGTAGTTTTGTTCAGCATGTGCGATGTCATGAGTAGATGGTTTTAAACCTCATCAACAGAGGTGGTAAAGGTTTTTAACATGCTGCATTAGTTTGCACGGCTGTTTTTGATCGTATCTTGTGCTCTGGTCTCTGCAGCTCAGTCCATTTGTGTACAGCGAGTTTGCACGGGAGAGGAACCTACACATGTCCCTGCTGGACCGGCTGTACGAGCACTATCCCTCCGAGTACCCCTGCAGGATCCTGCTGTGTGAAAACTACCGCTCCCATGAGGCAATCATCAAGTAGGTGTGAACTTTTTCGCATCGCTTTTCCTGAGGAGAGAGAGTTGGAGACCCACTCACACGCGCGTTTGTGTGAGGAAAATTATACACAACCTCAATATGAAATTTTTGTCTCCCCCCCCCAACTTTGTGATCTGTCTGTCTGTCACATGCACGAACTTGAACACATTTCGTTATATTAGCTTGACCATCTCACAAGTAAGGTGTTTTTGTGGATTGATGGCTAACAAAACATGACAGAGAATTTAATTCACAGAGCTCAAACCTGACTATTGCAGGTGCAACAAAATGTTCAGCCGCCTTGTGAGAATGAGCAAACTGTCCTTGATGTGCTTGGGTGCTGAAATGTTAATTAAAGGAGATAACTTGAGTGTCTTCTGTAGAAGAATTTGCATAGCATCTGGTTGTAAGGAATCGTTTATCATAAAATCTACATACATTGTGGTGCAGCAGATTTTTCTCCAGTTTAATAGGGAAGATGAACAATGCATAAAGGGTGAAGTTAATGGATTTGAGATCTAGTACTAAAAAGCTTCTTTTCAGGTTTCCTTTCTAATTAATATTCTCATTGCTTAAAAATTCATTTATCATTTGTGTTTTGTATGTTTGATTGCTTGTACAGTGCTGAAGAAAAAGTATTTGCCCCCATCCTGAATTTTACACTTTTGGATATTTGTCACACTTAAATGAGTTAGATCATCAATCGAATTTTGTTATTACATAAATATAACCCGGGTAAATACATAATTGTGCAACCCTTGGTACAAATCTCTGTGGAGGAATTTTTCTTCTTTGCAGAATTGTTTTAATTCAGCCACACTGGAGGGTTTTCTAGCATGAACGCCCTGTGTAAGGATCTAAATTAGATTTAAGGTCGGACTTTGACTAGGCCTCTCCAAAACCTCAATTTAGTGGGTTTTTTTATAGCGGTTCATTCAGAGGTGGGCTGGTGGGTTTCGGTGCTGCTACATGACCCAAATGCTCTTGAGGTCACGAACTGATGGTACTCCTTGAGGATTTTCTGGTAGAGTGCAGAATTCATGGTTCCATCAATTAAAAAAAAAAAAAGTCGTCCAGTTCCTGAAGCTGCAAAGCAGCCATAGACCATTATACTGTCACCACCAGTTTGACTGTTGGTATGTTATATTTGCTCAGAAGTGTTGGGGAAAATCAAGATACTTTTTGGCAAATGTTAGACAAGCTTTTGTGTCCTTTTTGGTCAGCGGTGGTTTTCGCCTTGGAACTCTCCCATGGATGCCATTTTTGCCCAGTCTCTTCCCTATTGTTGAATCATAAACATTGACCTTAACTGAGCAATTGAGGTCTGCAGTTCCTTAGGTGTTGTCCCGGGTCCTTTATTAAGATTTGTTCTCCTTAATAAATGATTTAATCGTACTTGGGTTATCTTTGAGATCATTAAACAAATTTTATTATTAAACAATCATTTAAGTGTGACAAATATGCAAAACAACAAAAATTCAGGAAGGGGACAAACACTTTTTCATGGCACTGTATTCTTAGGATGTGTTAGAACAGTATGATGTATAACAGGCTGCTAGAAAACATATGAGACTTTATAGTTTAGTTAATTGTGTGTAGTATAGTATGGGGAGGATTATTTGAGCCTGTTGAGTGACCTTTATGAAGCAACCAGTGCTGACTCTGTAGTTTGCTCCTGGTGGCTGCAGCTACACATCAGAGCTTTTCTACGAGGGCAAGCTGATGGCCAGCGGCAAGCAGCCCGCGCATAAGGACTTCCACCCTCTGACCTTCTTCACGGCTCGTGGGGAGGACATGCAGGAGAAGAACAGCACGGCCTACTACAACAATGCTGAGGTAGCCTCCCAGTGTACTGACACATTGCACTAGTTTACCAGTTAAAGAAAAGCTTGTAACAGTTGTATAATAAAAGTGGCTGAAACCATATACCTACTCAACAGCAGTGATGTCATTTATCTTTATAACTGATTTTTTTTTTTTTTTTTTATGGATGTAAAAGCAGATATTTTCAGTATGTGTAATTGTGCATGCAGGTGTTTGAGATTGTTGAACGTGTGGAGGAAATGAGAAAGAAGTGGCCGGTAGCGTGGGGAAAGCTGGACGAAGGCAGCATCGGCGTGGTCTCCCCCTACTCGGACCAAGTGCTACGCATCCGAAACGAGCTCCGCAAAAAACGCATGCCTGAGGTCAGCGTGGAGCGAGTGCTCAACGTCCAGGGTAAGTCTATGGGCCGAACACGTATCTATACTGAGCTTTGATTTGTCTAGGGTGGAGAGAATAGGATTTGTTCAGCCATAGTTTCCCTGAGTTTTTAAAAACACAAATCAGAATCACAAAAAAGAGGTGGTCACAGTGAAATTTGGAAGATTTTTGCTATTAAGAGAAAATATAAAACCAATCCAAGTAACATCAGGAGTTAGATCTTTTTAGATTTAGAAGTTAAAAACTATTTTAATTAAGCTTTGCAAACAAGTCCACTGTCATCATGCTAGAACCTCTGAATCCTAATGTTAGAGATGAATTTTCTGAATTTTGGTGGTTTGTATCGTTGATTTTTTTTTTTTTCCCCTTCTCATTTACAGAAATCTTTCCCTCTCATTTACAGAAAAAATATTTTATTGGGGCCAATCTAACACATATTACAGAATTTTCTGGGTAAAAAAAAAAAATGTCCGAAACTGCTTTTAGTGACAAATGTAAGGACATTCCATTATTTGTGTGATGTTCTTCCTTTGCAGTTTTTGTTTACCATGTCCGATTGTTCTAGTCTTGGGGACCAGATGTCGTGCACAATTTTAAGTTTTCCTGCACAATTATCCAGCTGTTATTAAGAAAATAAATGACTGGATAATAAGCTGCAGAGCTGAATGTGGTGGATTAAAGAGATGAAAATTTTTACAGTTCAACCTCTGACATTAAAATTTTTAAGAATTTTTGTTGGTTATTCAATGTAAAAAAAAAAAAAAAAAAAAAAAAACTTTGTTCATCACTCGTTTTTGTGTGTTCACTGTTGATTCTGCGTGTTGTAGGTTTTCTAACAATGGGATAAAAAGAAAGCTGTTCCAGGACACAGACTATGTGTAAATTAGCACAAAGCATAAAAAAACGTCTGGTGATTAAAATATGGTGCAAATTATATTGTTGAACCCATTTATAACGAACCTCATGTTTATTGACATGTTCTGCACCACTGAGTGCACTTCGTTTGCCGTCTGTATGGAAACGAATGAATGTGGCCCGCATTGAACACTAACAATCACCTAATTTTAGACCCGCATGTAAAGAGTCGCCAAGAGGGACGAGAAATCGGGGACTGAAAACCTTCTAAGCTCTGCAAATTTCATCACACTAGCAGGAGCAGTGATGGTTGAAGCTTTAGATTAGTTTGTGCATAATTGATGAGATGTTTGACTACCTGGGCAATTTCACTGAAATTGCCTTGTGAAGGAGTGCAGGTCCTCAGGTGCTCATTCCCCACAGTGATTAATGTGAAATAATCCTTTCTTTTGTCCTGTGGTAACGAAGTCCTGAATCAAACTCAATCAGTTACTCGCTTGTCTCAAAGCTTTGTCACTAGACAAACAGTCTTTGACGCAACTGGTCCATTTGTATGGTAAAGGGCATCTCTCATTCTCAGCCTCTTCTAAACACTTAGAGTGTCCCATTTTAGAAGAGCTTGTTTGTTTGCAGTACACTTGTCATAAGGACCTGTTGTCTGCAGTAAGGTAGGGTAGTTGATGCATCAGAACAGCTCGAGTCGTACGTATTTGCGTACATTATCAGCCGTTCATATTTTCCTATTCATTATTAAACTTGATGGTATACCTCTACATGTTGTGTAGTTCTCCAGAAGGCTACATTTTCCAGCTTTTTAAATCATACCAAAATAAAATCCTAGGTTACCAGGTGCAGGTTTTTTTTTTTTTTTTTTTCAGATAAAACATTCAGAAATCATATCAAGATATCTGGATCAATATCTGGATCACAGTTTTAGACTCCTGAGTGATGCAACAGAAAACCCATTTGACAGTAGAGATGAGGGGGAAAAATCTATTCAGTTATGAATAACGATTCTTTTGTGTGACGAATCACGTTTCACCACACTGACTCCAAAATGGATTAAAAAAGGAACCAAAAACCCCCCCTACTTTTACATTTATAATAGAGGTGACCCGGTCGATCAGCCAGTGCCCAGAATTGTCTGTTTTTTCACTCTTTTTTTTTTTTTTTTTTTAATAGTTTGATTGGCCATCACCCTCATGGGTGATGGATTCTGTAACAAGCACAGAAGGTTCCCAGTGGCCCAACAGACATGCATTTTATAGCATTACATTATCAAAAATCATGCATGTTAGGAGGCCCCAATCTGCTTCTTTCTCCATACTCCATGAGCGAATTAGTTTCAAACCCACTCATTACACACACTTGCGCAAGTTTCGAACAAGTCCAAAACGTCGCCTCTCTTCATGACTGTTGACACATTTTCATGTGGTAGGAGTGAATTATTTGCAAAGTTTGTTTAGAAATAACAATTGTGGTAGATGATGTAACTGAAATGCGTGCTGCTCAGTAAAAATATAGGTTTACGCTTTATTTACTTTTCAGTTAAACTCTTGTATTTGAAATAATTTTGTATTGTTTGAATAAAAAAAATGTTTTATTCAAAGGAATGGGTTTAATTTAATTAATCATTAAACTTTTTGTAAGGTTTTCTCCTTCTATCCCTGCTCACACTGCTAATCACAGCAATGCTAGCTGCAACATCTTCAGCATTTGTTAGCTCATCTATGTAAAAGATCATATTTTTTCCCCCTTCTCTCTCGCTATGTATTATACAGACCTGAGTTCTGTTCAGTACACGAGTCTGGTTTTTACAATAACTTCCCATCTTCTTTCTGTAGGTAAGCAGTTCCGTGTGCTGTTCCTGAGCACCGTCCGCACTCGCCACACCTGTAAGCACAAGCAGATGGCCATCAAGAGAAAGGAACAGCTGGTGGAAGACTCCACCGAGGACCTGGACTACGGCTTCCTATCCAACTACAAACTCCTGAACACTGCCATCACACGAGCTCAGTCCCTAGTGGCTGTGGTGGGAGACCCCATAGCGCTGTGCTCTGTGGGCCGCTGCAGGTAATCTCACACTCTCGGCCCACAATCAATGAAATTGCCTTTAAGTCAGTGGACCAGTTTATTAATGAGAGTTAATATTTAAAAGCCTGTTTTGGTCGGTCGACTGAGCAGTGAATAAAGATGGCCAGGGGGTGCTATGGGTCATTGTGTGTTGTGTGGAGATGTGTGAGGAAATTCTCTTGTGCAGGGATATGCAGATTAAATTTTTTCTTGTTGAGTATGAGTACACGCCAATACAAATAATATTGAACTTAGTAACAAAAACAGGTGGGGGGAAAAAGATTATAAATATCGATCGATTCCAGATAAGTCACTGTCTTGTCCTGCTATTCCAGATTATTCATGCCGAGTTTAATGCTTATGATGTGTTGTTTAAACAGTGTCTGTAACAGAGTGTGAAGTTGGCAGGTCTGAGCATACAGAGCAATGTCAGTGAGTGTGGGCATAAGAAAATAGTACACGGTGCAGTGAATCTAGTGAAAGTTTACACGCTGGTGAGAGTAAGTGTGCACATCTTAGTGCTTGCACAACTGAGATTATTTAATATGATGATGATTTCTTTGCATCCTTGCTTCACATAAAATGTTATCGCATGTTCATAGATGCTATAGTTCCTCCTCTTCATTTGTTGATTTTTTCATAGTGCAGGGTTTGCAGTCGGCTTTGCATCGAACATTACCTGATCATTAACTAGATTGCACTTGGTTAACATCACTTGGCATCATGTAGGCATCATGAATGTACTGTAGATATCAGAACATCTTTACGAATACGAGTAAATGCTTGATTCCGTTATTGGTACTGATGTATTCCTAGTGGCATAATTTGATGAAAAGCGATTAGTGAACTCCCTCTTACAGCTCCTATGGTGTTTGTGGCTTAACTCCGATGCAGCAGGCATGCGTACTGTAGTGCGCAGAGTGATTTTCTCCATTAACTTATTTCATTCTCGGGGTGTAATGGTACACACATTTGTACCATACCGTTCTCTACAGGAGGTTCAGTTCGGTGGATGCTGTGATCCAAGTATCTAGCTTGAACTAGTGCTAGGTCATTTTCTCCATTAAGACTGTTCATTTGAATTGATGTTTCAACTTGATTTTTGAAATGTTGATTTTTATTTATTTATTTTTTTTTTTTTTTAAATCAACACCTTTCTGAAAGCTGTTTTAAAATGTATAGCAGTATGTCTTCTACAGCCAGTGCTGCTCCCAATCATCGCACAGTTGCGTAAGGTAGTACTGTACATGACTAAGGATTGAAATTGTTGCCAAAGTTTCAAATACCACTCCAGAGATATGGAATTGGTACAGGTTTGAAAAATCAGAAGTGGATGTCATCATGTTTTGTTGGAAACGTGCTAGGCAGAGTAGTTAGGAGAGTTATGTATATTTCAATTTAAAATATATAGTCAGCGTTTTAGATTGAACTGGCATACAAGTCCCTGTATGTTAATAACTCTAAAGCTAATACTTGTAAATACAGTGTTACCTTCACTGTAGCCCAGCAGTACACATGCTCTTTTTTTTTTTTTCAAATACCTGATTTTAAAAACCAAAGCTGCCATTTCACTTAGTATTCTGTTTATTGTAATTTGTTAATATGTTCGATTTATTCATGCTGTTAATTGGGCAGGCCAGCGGTGGAGCTGCAGCTGGTGGAGCTTTGAGATGAGCTTTAGTGCTTTTCGAACATTAAGTGTTATCTGGCATCAGCCTGGGCTGTGTGCTAGTCTGAAGATGGCCAGGCGCTCACAGCTTCCCCAGAGAAAGTCCCAGCTTTCAGTCCGCCTGGCACACTCCAGCTTCACGCTGTGCCCTTTAGCGCCAGGGGATAGTGAGGAAAATGCAAATGCACTTGGCACTTTTTCCTGGCTCTGCGTGGGAGGGAGATGGTGTGAAGCTACTGCACTTGCTCCTGATATTGTATTTGTTTGTGTGTCCATAGTCTTGTTCAAACTGAGAAACAGAATTAATGGTGGAAAGCTTAACATGAAAGCAGATCCATATATTCAGCGGTTAATTGGAAATGGCAAATTCTCTCTATCATCATTGCTTTGATTTGTGACTCGAGGCAAAAAAAAAAAAAAAACTTGTTGTGCATGTCGTCAATACATGCTTCCTGAGAGCACTGCCCATCAGCCCCCTGCTCCCCAATCCCTGTCCTCCTTAGCTACAGCTCTGCTGTCGCTATGGTGACTGCCTCACGTCAGCCTTTCACTGGAGCCCTGCTACAGGAAATGTCAAGCCGAAGGGCCCAGCAATTAAATCAATCTGTTTCTGTGTGCTTAAACGTTGGGGTAGGAGGGGACGCCATGATCTGAGCCAATGATCTAATCTGTTAAACACATAGTTATGGAGCATCAGTAATCTAGAAATTGAACCTGTCGAAGTAGAAATTCAGCCTGCTTTTAAGAAGTGGATTACTTACACCAGAGTTTGTGATACCCCCAGTGGACCAGGAACATTCCTGGGGGATCCATGTGTGACAGTTGTGGAATTAAATGCCACTGTTGTTAACACAGTCGTTTTGATGATGAAGCAAAAAATCTTCGTCTGCTTGACTCAAAAAAAAAAAAAAAAAAAAACCGTTCTACTGGAATTTTAAAAGAAGGTATTAAAAATGGAGAGAAAAAAACAGTAATTCAAATAAATGAAGACAGAAGAATAATCCTTCTTTACTTTTTATATTACTACATAGTGTAAGCCAGAGTAGAATCTTACATTATGGGATAAAACAAACTCTTGCAAATATTTTAGGGTAAATAGTGCGAATTGTCAGGAGGAATGTATAATTAATGTGAATATAATTATATCATGCATAATGATTTATGGAAATGGCTTTTGTGTTCTGCCAGTCACCTGCAGTGTGTCTTGAAAAAATGCACAAGCCGAAGAACTCGCCAAAACCAAACTCTGATGATGCTCGTCGCCATTAGTCATGTCTTTTAATTTTTTTAATTAATTTTTTATTATTCATCCAATCCTATAATCGTTTTCTACTAAAACTTGTATATGCCGGTTGTCTTTCCAGAAAATTTCACTCAGTTTTGATATGCAGATATATAAAGTTATAAATATGCAGATTAGTGCTTGACACCACTTAGCAGCTTCATATGACTTCAGCAAGCATTATCTGCTTTGCTTGGCACAGACCGACCGACAGACAGACACACAGGCACGCAAATTATTCTGATGTGAGACGCTGTTGTGTCGATTTGACCTGGTATTAATGAGTCTGCTCTCCTGAGCGGCTCTAATGTGCTCAGAGAACATGCAGGATGATGCCGTCTAGACCGTGACGCAAACGTCCCTGATTCCCTGCATTAGCGTAATCAATTACAACTATTATTTTCCCAAATTGCAGCACATTTTTTAACCCCCCCCCCCCCCTGCAATATAAGCCCAGGTTGCTTTTTGGGAAGCATTTGATGCCCAAGAGCACTTAGTTTGAGTGCTTAGTGCCTTTTTGCACATTTTGAGTCCTGATGCCTCTCAGTGCGGGATAGAAAGGAAATTTGCCTTTTTTTTTCTCTTTTTTTGCTTTCTTCTTATAATTAGGTTATTGACTTTGATATTTGCAGCTTGTGTGGTTTTTGATTCATCATTGCAAGATGTGGCTATGGAACATTGGACATGCCTTGTTACACTGTTGCTGACCTTTTTCAACTGAACGCTCAGCAAGCTGGGTTTCAAAACCCAAGAAAAAGATACAGGGATTGTGTTCTGTTGTTGTCCTCCCTTGGTTTGATCTGTGTTAAATAGCAGTTTAATAATAAAGTCACACTACCTTAGTGCTTTAATAATTTCAGTTCACCTACCTTCTTCTGCTTTCAGCTTGAAGTACTAGAAAAGGCCACTGAACATAACAGTTTGTCTGCTTTTTTTTGTGTGTACTAGATGTGGTACACACAAACATGCAAGATGTGGATAGTTACACAGTTTGGCTCTGCTCCTGGGAGCCAAATTTATTTATTTTACATAGCAGCTTGTCTTCAAAGTATATTTAAATGACCGGTCAGCCACTGTTTTTTGTGACCAAATAGTTTTATTCTTTTTCTTGAACATTTCGTTCAGCATTCTTTTCGAGAATGGTCTTAGCTGTTGCTTTATTTTTCATCCATAAGCAAATAATAGCTTGTGTGTGTGTGTGTGTGTGTGTTTAGATGTTCTGACTAGCTAATCTGTCTAGCTGGGTGAATGTGATTTCAATATAAAGTTCTGTATACAGTAAGCACAGCTGTGATTGTAGACCATCCCACTCATTGTACACATCTCTCTGGCCTTGTGCAGAAAGTTCTGGGAAAGGTTCATCTCCATCTGCCATGATAACGGCAGTCTGCACGGAATCACATTCGAGCAGATCAAGGCCCAGCTGGAGGCTCTGGAGCTGAAGAAGACCTACGTGCTGAACCCACTGGCCCCTGAGTTCATCCCTCGAGCCCTGAGACCCCAGCAGCCCCCGGGACCTGGCAAACACCAGCACTCCCCACCTAAGGTTTGAACCAACTACTGTCCTGCTAAAGCAACACACCAGAGCAAACATTAAAGCAAACAGCCTTATGCTGTACTTGCATCAGCGCTTTCTATTTTGCAGTGATCAAATCACTTTACTAGTACAAATAAACAATATCCTTTCCACACATACTTCCTAAAAACATGTATAAAGACACACCCATTTAGCCCCAACTTTAAAATCTCCCAGGGATTGGTTGAATGAATACATTTAATTAAATGGTGCAAATTTTTTACATAAAGTTGTGGATGACAATCCCAGCTGAGAGTCTTATCCTTGAAAATGGATGGATAATTCGTTGCCAATTTGCTGAAGAGACGCATCAGTCTGTGGCAACTGTACACATAAGCATTCACAAACAGCACTTGCACATTACAGGAACTTGGCTGGGAGTTTATGCTACATCCCACATGTATGGGCCATTAAAGGAGTTCCTGAGAGCCCAGTGTTTCTGTCTAATCACAGCTTCAGAGTATTGAGAACCATAGAGATTGCTGAAATGGGCCTCCGAGTGGCGCAGTGGTAAAGTGCTCACCCTATCATCCAGAGGTCTCGAGTTAAATTGCCAGGTGATGCTGTAACCTCTCGCAGTCGGAGGCCTAGATAGAGCGTCTGTGAGCTCACGCAAGTAGAAGGAGCGGATAGCGCTGTCCTCCGAATGTGTTATGCCGCTCCCAACGGTGCGTAAGCAAGCAGTTCGAGAAAGATGTCGTCGGCTGGTGACACGTGGAGGAAACTTGATAGTCTTCGGCCCTCCCGACTGAGTGGTAGTAGTGGCCTTAATGTGGGAGCCCTCTAGTGACTGGGAGGAATTGGACACGATTAAGTTAGGGAGAAAATCTCCCTAAATTAGGGAGAAAATTTTGTAAAAAATAAAAAAAAGAGTGAGAGATGACTAGAACTGTGTAAAGATTTGTCCAGCACATTACCAAATTGTGGGAGTCAAGTGCTTTACCGTCTACTTCACGGGCTGGAAAAAACAATCTCAAATTACTTAAACTCTTGGTACTGTAAATTTGCATCATGATATGATGATTTCTAGTCAAAGCTAGAAATCATAACCCATGTTTAATATTGAAAGTATGTGGATTGAAACCGAACAGCTGTTTGGCCTTAAGAAAACATCTAGTAAATGAGACTAATAAAAAAGCGTTTTTTTTTTTTTTTTATTAATTTGCTAGGAAACATAAAGATTGGACTTTGAACCAACAGGAAAGGGTCATGCGGTCTGATGCTGGCAGTGAGCACAGCTCGGTGTACTTTCAGACATATGTGAATGAGAGACGAGTGCTCACCTTCTGCCCGTGTGACATTAATAAAAAGTGCTTAGCTGGCAGGGGAGGAAAATGTGTCTAAGCATGAGCCAAGCTGTGGCAAACCCTCACATGAATAATACGGCAATCAATCCTACTCCCCTGGAGAAGACAGATAAACATGCTAGAGAAGATGATTGAGATAGAACGAGGTCCTCTCAGTCTATTTCTCTCTGCCGTACAGTGAGTTTCCCTTCCTCCCCATTACCTCTGTGGAAGCCTGCCTATTTCTTTCTTGCTCTTACTTACTCTCCAAGTTTGATAATTCACTTTCCTCTTCTTTTTTTTTTTCATTTCAACCCATTTTGTCTTTAGATTAAAGGAGACATCATCTATCTTTTAGCTGTCTGATAGCAGTGTTTGGCTGTCTTGGTAGTATACTGTTAAGCATGACCTCCATGCAAGCTTTTTGGGAAGATTTGTTTTTCCATACGAGACTACTAATGTGATAAACGATTTGCTTCAAAGACTACTGATATCTGAGATAAATGCAGTTTGTGATGAGGCTTGAATGCGGCACCGCTGTCCTCCCATTGTTTGTGTTTGCTAGAGCTACTGAGTTATTCCTCTTGAGAGCTGTCTAATAGCTCAAACCTTAAAGTGCATTGAAAAAGTCTCTCCAAACCTGAACAGAAAAGGCCACCTATCTATTTGAGGTTATTTGATTGTGTGATTAATGTGCTCTGTTGCTATGGGAACTCTTCTTGAAAGCCAGAGTAACTTTTCTTTAAAAAAAAAAAAAAAAAAGCATGAATGAGCATGAAGGGGTTGGGGGGGGGGAGTCTGTAATGGATGTCTACTGTATTAATAACTTGAAATCTGAAACAAGCTTCAATGCATCAACACAGTCAGAGCTCTCATGGGCAGCATATTCCAAGTGGCCTTTCAATAGTTCAGGGCTGCCTACAGTTATCCTCTGAATCACACCACTTCTTCTTATGCAGAACAATAACTATAATTTGTCCTCTAGTTATTTGGTGAATAAGGGTTTTCATGTTATAAGAATAGTTTAGCAATTCCATAAAATAACAAATCCACACTGTTAATTGCTCTTTGATTAAATTTAATGCATACACTGCCTGGACCAGGGGTCGGCAACCTTAAACACTCAGAGAGCCGTTTGGACCTGATTCACACAGAAAACACAAAGAGCCACAAAATTCTTTTGACAAGATACTCCATATATCGTATTTTACCTTTATGGTGTGTATAAAAAAAAAAAAAAAAACTGCAGTGTGTTGCATTTATGAAATGAAATCAATGCTACAGAGAAAAATAAAAGACGCTGACTTGAAGGTTAATTTCAAATAAAATACTGAATGTCTATTTGAGACGTATTTATGGAATAAAAGACCTAAATTGTCCACCTGCAGCAAACCAAAAATGACGTCTGCTTGTGTTTGCATGCTCCAGTACGCGCAGTAAAAAGATGACGGCAGTCAGCCTTCAATCTGAATAAAACCGAGGGTCGAAAAGCTCATCGGCCCCTGTGATGGCGGTTGTGACACATATTTTGAGCGACAAAAAACTTAACACGTTTTATTTTGAGATCACCATAATGTTTAAATTTAGCATTAATTAAAAAAAAAACTAACAAACAAAAATAAAATAATTTTTAATTACAGTGGAACCTCGGATTGCGAGTAATGTGGTTTGAGTGTTCCGCAAACCAAGCAAAGATTTTTAATAAATTTTTAATCGGAAACCGAGCAAGTATTAGTTTGCGAGCGCCGAGTTTCATGTAGCACGCATGTGACTCTTATTTTGACACTGAGCGGCACTCTTGCGCTGCGGAATTCTTTCAGCGTCTCTTGTGTGCGTGCGTGTAATTTGACACCGACACACACATGCAAACACCCTGACACACGCACAGACGCTCTCTCGTCTTTTCACCCCCTCCCTGGCTTCACAAACAGACAGAAACTCTGCTCTGTCGCGATTCTTTTCAAAGGTAAGGTGCTGGCTAATTTGTTTTTTGTTTTTTGTTATTACCTTACTATGTGCTCACGCCAGTGTTGGAGAGATTCCTTTTTTTCCTGTTAAAACGGTGTTTCCGCTGTGTTTGTGTGTCCGTTTGTTGTGAAACTTAAAATGCGAGGTGGGGAAAGGGAGGAGGAGTGTTACTGTGTAAAACGAGGCGAGGGAAGGGGCTAATTCCACACACACACACACACACACACACATGGCGCCTGCGGGCACCAACGGAAAAACGTATCTGTCGGGATTTATTGTACTTTTTTTTAAGGGTAAAGTGCAGATTAATTTGTTTTATTTTCATTTTATAGATTGTATTAATTATTTTTATGTATTAAATTTTTGGGGCTGTGGAACGAATAATTTGAGTTTTCATTATGGGAAAATGATGATTTGGTTTACGGAACGAACACTCCGGAACGAATTGAGTGTTTTGAGCCCACTTCCGGGATGAATTATGCTCGTAATCCAAGGTTCCACTGTAAATACATATTATTCATTTTCCAAAGCCACAGAGAGCCGCAGGTTTCTGACCTGGACAAAAAAAGTAATTTCAAAAGGGTCAAATTATTAAGCAAAGAAAACAACTAAGGAGATTTAAAATTAATAGTGAAAGTAAGAACACTCCGATATGAACACAATGTGATGAGTCCTTACAGGAGTGGTACTAAACAGCTGTGTGTTCCTTAGAAAATCTGCTAGGGAGCGTAAAGATTAATGTGGAGCAGTGGAAAAAGTTCATGGCTGTGAATTACATTATTACACATTCACTTATACCTGAGTGGCAAATGCCAAATATTAGTTCTCGATCTCAACAACTTCACAAGTACTTGATATTACAGACTACACAATGAGAATTAAATTGGGAGATTACTATCTCTTACTCACTGGCTTCCCAAAACAAAAAAAGCATTTTAAGAAAGAAAGAAGAAAGGGAAAAAATGCATGACGACTCAATTCTGTCTTTCTCCTGTGGTATCGTATCAAATCTTGCACACATCCCCCTTGCACACTGTATCCTTTGTTTACTCTCCATCTCTCCTGAGTGACAGCTGGCTCTCATCTGTCACTGTGCAGTCGTCACACTTTCATGCCTGGAGTTGTGGCGTGATGATGATTGATGTATCCGAACTGACGTATGACATATTCAAACAAGTTTGAGTGTAAAAAATCCTGACGTATTTTTTTTTTTTTTTTTTGGTGTAACAAAAATCGATTCACAGAAGCTTTAAGCGCATGAAGAGATTAATGAAACTTAAGAAGATGTGAAAAACTTTAAAACAAATATTACTTTTTGTCATTATGTATTGAGCAACATTGTAGACCTGTTAAATAAATAATGTCCATATGACTACCAATCCATACCCCTAATTCAGTTTAGTTAAATTTTAGTCACCTTGACATTATGAAATCTTTTAGATGTTTCAGACAACATATTACAAATAAGCAAATTATTACAAAAAGCACTGCAATCTACAACCAGTGAGTTGCTGAAATGGGGCTGCCATTAAGGTTTAATCACTAAATTAACCATTCACGCCTTGGCACGTAATTCTTCATGCACACAAATGCTGTTAATCTGTTGAAAAAAGGAATACCTTCCACATGGATTATATCAGTGGGCTTTGATTTGGGAAGTTGTTGCCAGCCCTACAAATGCAAGCTGCAAGAGCCCCTGTGCTGCCTCTGTGCAGTTACACCATGAAGAAAGGAATTGTTCGACATGTAAGCTGCTAAACGAGGCAGCGCTTTTGTCATTGTTCCCATTTCCAACTCTTCGATGTACAAAGTCCATTCAAACAATTCATGTCCCAGTCTGTTCTGATGATGTGCTTTTGTGATTGCCACAGTGCTGTATTGAGGACTGGGTAAATGGTGTTTTAGGGGTTATAAGGCGCTCTTGAAATTGGGTTGTGCTGCATTGTTGCCATTTGTTTTCTGGTGTAATCTCTTGCTGCATGGCTAAAAGATACGACTGATACCCATACTCTATTTCTAACAACAAGCATCACAGGTACATGCTTGCCCTCTTCTCCTTAACACGGTCTCTCTCCCCTTCTTGGCAGGTGAAAGGACAGCTTGCCAATCATTCAGAGCACTTTCCTCCTGAAGGTTTCGGTAAGTTTTACACCCATCCACATTGGTTTCAGGATCTATATAGTGTCTATTTTAGGCAGTTGTTGACCTTGTGAGACCTTAAACTAAATGCACTACAAATCAGCAGAACTAATGGTACAAATAAACATAAACATATCCATTACCTTCTGAAAACACTAAAATGTATATTACTATAGCATGACCAAAAGTCTGACCAAATGTCTGCTGCAGTCATGTGCAAATGTCTATAATTGCGGCAATTTCTTCTTGTTTCTTTGTAATAGTGTTGGTGCAAAACTGATGATATTTTTTTCCAGACTCTGCACTTTGATGGGAAGTATTTGGGAATGTTATTGTCGTGGTTTCCGAGCACTGCTCCTACAAATCGAGGTTGTTCGTTTGTAGATCATTAAGTGGCCATTGAGGCAGAAAAGGGTAAGAAAGAGGAGAGCATCAGATTGTGTCAGTTATTTAGGGAAAGAAATTGTGTTGAGATCAGTCAAGTGGATCCAGCTTCATCTCAGCCCCACTTCTGTCAAATCACAACATCACAGCCATACGTTACTGTGTGATAGCGGCTTCTCCTTACTCAGAATTACTCTTTTGGCTGCTTCAAGTGGTTGAGTAAACCTTGTTTGTGTTAAAGTATATGTTGCAGATAGACATAAAACCTGAGCCCTCATGTTAAACGTTATAAAACAAATGCTGGATAAGATATATGCCAGACTTACTAATCATGAACTATCATAAACTATCATGATCATTTCAAACGAGCAAAACTGATAGAGTCTGGAGTATTTAGAGTGAGATTTAGCTACTTTATTTATGATAAATTTGCTATTTTGGTTAAGTCAATTATTAAATTGTATTAAATTATTATTGCTTACCTAAAGAGAAAGTTCAAATTCTTTAACTTAATGAGGTGGAACTCAGTGTTCCTTTAAAATTGGAGCCATGTGCCAGAAATAGATTGTAAGTGACAGCATCCTGCCAAAATTTTGTGAACACCTGACCATCAATCCCACATGAGGTTTTGCTGCACTCAATTGTATGGTATGTTTTAGCTTTAAAAGTTCCCTTCATTGGAGCTAAAGGGGCCAAAACTGCTCCAGTGTGATGGTGCCCCTGGGCACAATGTGCAGTTCATGAATCCATGGTTTGCCAAAGTTGGAGTGAGGGAACTCTAAAGGCCTTCACTGCGCACAGAACTCAAAACCTCTAGGATGAACTATTGTCACAGTATAGACAACATAATACCTGGCCTCACTAATGCTCCTTAGACTAAATAGAAAAATCGTTAAAGCCATGCCCAGAATCGAATGGAAAATCTTTCACTGAAGATTGTAGGTTATTGTAACAGCATTGGGAGAGAATCTGGTTTGGGATGTTAAAAAGCTGTGTGATATGGTCAAGTGTCCAAATACTTTTGTCCACATAGTGTATACTGTATCATATACCCAAAAACTTGAGCTGTAAGCCTTTAGTCAAGTTTAAATCATGGGCACAGTATTTGAGCAGATTTAATCTATTCTGGGACGAAGTTGCAATTGATTGTATCAAAATCAAAGTGTGTTCCTTTTCGTCAATTTAAATTTCTTCACTACAGTTTCATGACATCGAGTTTCTTCTGTCAGCTAAAGCTGACTGTGCAGTTTAGTTTGTGTATACAAGTGTGGTGTTTTCACCCAGCATCAGCAGTACCATTAACATTTGAGAAACAAATATTGGGTAATTGTTTGGATCATGTTCTAGTACTGACCGTTTTATTGACAGTTTGACAGATCGCTCACTGTTACATACCATGTCAGTGGCTGTCATTACTATCCTGATGTGATGCTACCTTCAGCATTCTTTTGATTGCTCTGCTTTTCTTCTGTGTGTTTAGTTCAGCCGAGTCCTGCTGTTTTAATGGGGAATCCCATCCAGGCTTTTACTCCAACAGGGGGAGCAGCACCTCCTTCTGGCAAATCCCCCAGCCCTGTACAGCGCATTGACCCTCACACTGGAGCCAGCATCCTCTACGTGCCCGCTGTCTATGGGGGCAACATGGTCATGCCTATGTCTCTGCCAGTGAGTGATGCCTCGACATAGCTAATATGTGCTGATGGACAGGTTTCATAACATTTGAATTGTGATTACTTATTGGGTTTCAATATTGTTAAATGAATACACGTACTGTCCACGTTTATTAAGACATTTATTGGTTCACCTGCCCATTCATGCAGTTCTCTAACGCAAAAAAAATACAATGCAAAAGAACCTCAGAATGACAACCTTAAACATGGCATGGGCAGTGGGGTGAGATGGGGTGGTTTGCGTATTCTGAGATTGCTAATTTTCTCGTATTTTATCACACAATGTTGTCTAGAGTTTAAGTAGTCATACAAAAACACTGCCAGAGTGACAGTTGTGTGGGTGGAAACACCTTATTGTTGGAGAAGGATGGGCTACAACAGCAGTAGACCATAGTCTGTTCTACTCCTGTTTGGCAAGATCATGAATCTCTGCCCGTAGTGTGAAACCTGATGGTGGTCTTCGGTTGTTGTCCTTCCTGAGATGCATTTCTGCTCATTATAAGGGTGCTTTTTTGTTTTTTTTAGTTGCTTTAGACTTCCTGTCAGCTCAAACCAGTCTGGTCATTTTTTCCCCCTCATCATTGCATGCTCAAGAGACAGTTGTATGTGACAGTTGCACAAGATTAACCATTTCTGAAATGCTCAAACCAGCCCATATGGTACCATCATCCATGCCACAGTCCCACAAGTCAGCCCAGAGATCACACTTTTACTTCATTCTGAGGTTTGATATAAACATTACATGAATCTCCTGACTTGTATATGCATCTTGATGTGCATGGTGCTGCTGCTTATCTGATTGATTGACTGATTAGACAACTACATGAATGTAAAAGTGTATAGGTGCTAGTGAATGTATACTGCTGTAGGTTTGGTAACTACATAGAAATAGGAGAGGAAGGAGGATTCTACTGCCCTTTTTCCCCCCTTTCATTTTCACAGAATTGACCAATTTGCTGGACAGCTAGCATATCTTGGTCATCTGTTTAAACACAGACCCAGGCAATTAAAACGGTGTGTTATTTCCAGTGCATGTTTGGCCAGTATTAATGATCCAGGTGACTGGGTGTGTAAACAGTGATTAGAATCCTCCAACCACTCTCGGGAGTTGGCAGCCAGGGTGAGCAGCACAAAAAATGGTGTTGTGTCTGACATTTGAATAACCCAAAAATAGAAAACGATCAATATTGGTATACAAAGATTTGGGGTTTGACATTTTCATAAGTGAAAAAGTAAAAATGTAAAAAGGGTAGAAAAAAAATTATTCCTAAAAAAAAAAAAAACACATGCACAGCCTAATTCTACTCTATTACACCCATGATTCTTAATTTGTCCTTTTGAATGCACCCATATTGTATGAGCTCTGCTAAACCTCTTGTTTTGTGATATTTTCTAGTTACCATGGGCAGGCTATCAGAACCGCTTTGCCGTGGACCCCCGCATCATGAGCCACCAGGCAGCCATGGCAGCTTACAACCTAAACTTGCGGCCTGCCGTCAGTCGGGCATCACCTGTGCTGTATGGTCTGAACCAGCCATCCCCGCTTGGTATTGGCCAGCTGCCATCCACTGACAAGGACCTGCTGCAGGAACCTACTGCCAATGGTACTGTGTTCTCAAATGTTTTATGTCCTTGTATTTCAAAGCATTGTCCACATGTATTTGCAGACTCTGTACTGTAAATAAGCATGCATTGTGGTTTGTGAATGTGTGATAATGCGACTTACATAAGGTGTTTGCCTCAGCATGAGCTTTCATTACACAAAGGTGTAGCCACTTACTATGTCCATTAAGTGAGGCTGACATGGGTCTTATGGTCTTCGTCATAATATCTTTTACAGCTTTTCCACAGCTTGCAGTATTTTTCAGTTTTCTGCTTTTAAATTGCAAATAAGTAATCTCTATATCATTTATATTATTTATTTATTATTTACAAGGCTAATTGTTAGAATGCAACCATGTTCTTTAGAGTGATATGTTACTCTTGGTGGAAAAGACAAGAACCTGTCTTATTAATAAAATTATTTATTATTATTTTTTTGGTGTAGCTTTCATGCAATGATTTTTTTTTTTTTTTCCATGGGGTGCTGGTTTGAGGCTCAAATGTCCTGATGCACCATGTTTTTGTTTTTTACAGGAAAGGTTGACATTAATGGGAAAGTGGAACATGGCAGGCTCCTGACACCTGAAAGGAAAGCTGCTGACCTGAAAGAGAAACGGGTATCCATGCATTTAATTTTATCAATCATTACATAGAAATATGTTGTACATATGCAGGTTGTAACAACCATCTGATCACTTAACATGGTATATTGTTATTTTCACAGTTTTAAGTCTTGTTATATTACCTGCTTTCATTCATAGGGAGAGCCTGAGCCGGTTCAGAACAAAAGCCCCGAAACGCATGGCAGCCTGGTGTTTCCCTCCGGCCGTCTTCTGCGTAAGGACCCAACTGCTCAGCGTCCTCCACTCGGCTTCCCTTTACCCCCTCCTCACCCGGCGTTTGCTCCTCATGCTCCTCCCGGCCCCCTGGCACACTATGGCCTTCCCAGACCACCCCTTCGCGTTCAGACCCAACAGCCGCAGCCCTCCGCCTTCCCTCCCTCATTTTTCAGCGGGCACCCTCTGGCCCAGCGCGCCCTGCACTCACCAGGGCTAGACGGTCTTGAAGGAGGGGAGAGCCTGATGGGCACTGTGCCTGATGAAATGAAGAACGTTGTGAGAGGAATGCCTCCCCAGCACCAGCCTCATCAGCAGCCGATGCGCCTCAACAGCTTTGGGGAGGAGAGTCTTGACTCACTGCTTGGCGACTCTCTGGGTATGTACGCTCTCTGTGCTGTTTTTAGATTCACTGTTGGCATCCTCCACTTCAACCCAGAATCAAAACGCTACTTGTGTGGAACTGAGAACTGACAGTGTCAGTGGCCTGGGGTTGGCATCATTTTATCACCATGACAACTAGTAAAGCATCTTGAGTTACTTGCATGGCTATCATTGAAGAAAAGACACACAATTTAAATCTAACCATAAACATGATAATACCATATCTGCACTGACTTATTAGCTGCTCTGTGTAGATACCAAAATATCTGGTACAAAGTCTCAGTATTTGGTGATAATGTTGATTAGTTTAAGTGCTTTTCCCTAGATCTAAACCACTTCCAGTATGTCTGTGTGTAATGCATGAACATTTTGCTGTTAAATCTGATTGTCCATCTGCTTGCTAGTTTAATGAGGAGCAGGTTTTCTGAACCTCGCCAAGCAGCTTCTTCTGGTATATTCTCCATAAATTCTTACCAAATTAGGCTATATTGTTTTAATGAGAATAAATAGGCTCCAAATTAGGCTATATATTGTTGAGAATGAGCATGAATAGGCTTGTATGTTTTCTTTTTCATGCTTAAGCTGACGCCTGCATGTTGTTTGTAGATGGTCAAAGCTGTTCTGGCTTGGAGTCCCTGGCTCCTCAACCGCAGCAACAGCAGCCACCGGTGCGTCTAAGCCAGTGGAGTGAACCCGCACCCTTCCTGCAAGGTGCTGTGCCTCCTTACCCCTTGCCACAGCAGTTGGCACACCTGGCTCAGCCCGGTATGCGGATCCCCCAGCAGCTGCTCCGTGCCAACTGGGGCCTGGGTGCCACTCCAGAGGACGAGCACCGAGGACCCCTGCCCAGGTCAGTATGCAAAACTGATCATCACGGAATGATTAAAAGTGTTTTTGTGCAGTATATTCTATTAAGTTTGGAATGACCTGTTATAATGTACTGAATTAATGTAGTTGCACAGATACACAAGTAGTGGCTATACAGTCTACATTCCTTTCCTATTTTTCCACACTGGGTTATTGAGTCGGAAAGCATTGTTCTCACTTTAAAATTGTCATTAGAACTTGTTTTGTGCTTGTCCAGTTATGAATTTTTTTTGTGACCTGTTTATTCTACTCCATTCATCGGCAGGTATCCTGGGCTCCCACGTGAGATGCTCCCTCAGGAGTCGTATGAGCCTCGTGAAGCTGCTGAAATGCCCCCTCCTCAGTCACGCCTGCTACAGTATCGACAGGTGCAGCAGCCCCACATTGCCGGAGAGCTGCCTTCACCTTCTACTGCCACCTCTGTCCTCCCCTCATCCACCTCCAGCAGTTCCAACACCCACAACCATACTCTAGGCCCGGGGCCTTTCCCTTACCCAGAGACCAGCCGTGAGCCCCCTTTTCACCAGCAACAGGCCTTCAGCCAGGCCGCCCTCCCTCTACCCCACGAGCACGTGCCAGTCAAGTACCTTCTGCCTGAGGCTCACTGGCATCATGCCGGGACACAGCAGTCCGCGACGTTGGCATTTGGCTTACAGCAGGGCCCCTTCACACAGCTTCAGCTTCAACAGCACAAACAGCAACAACAGCAGCTCCAGGCCCCACACAATGCCCTGCACAGTCTAGAAGAGGTGTGACAAATTCATCCATCCAAGAAAAGGGAATGTTGGTTGTTATTGAATAATTGGGATCGAAAACAGATTTTATGCTTTAAGTCATTTAGGTTATTCCAAATAAATAGAAACTTTAGGCTTTTCCAGGCAAATCTCTCCATACTATTCTATTTGTATTCTATGCATTATGACAAAGAGGAATTTTGTCCGCTCAAAAAAAAAAAGAAAAGAAAAAGAACAGGACTGTTTACTAGCAATTTATTTTTATTTAAAGTCTAAAGGCAGATATTGTACAGATTTAGACCTTAATTTTCAATTACTGATTTTACAAAACTGTTTGACATAAAACCCATTATCTGTTTCTCAGTATGAACCGCGAGGGCCTGGACGGCCTCTGTACCAGAGGCGGATTTCATCCAGCTCTCCTCAGCCATACGGGGAGAGTGTGGTGCAGTGTAAGGAGTCTCAGGATCCCACAGCCTGTTTCACGTACCCCCCTGCAGACCTGTGGCCTAGCCCAGGCCCCGCTCCACTCCACAACATTCCATGCAATGGAGCGAGTCACCTCGTCCCTCAGAGGGATATTTTAGGTGAGTTTGTGCAGCACTGAAATCTTTTGGAAACTATATTAAATTCTCATTCTTTTAAGGAGAATACTTCAATTTAGCTAAGGAGCACACACTCTTTAATGTGTAAAAATATCCAGTCATTTTAAATTCTTTCTTTTTTTTTATTGTAGCCTTAACTTTTAATCATTTCAGTGCAGTGTGTACTAATTCAGTCATGACCGCAGGCATCAGTAGCAGGGCTTGTAAAATATATTTTTTCTTTTAAAATTCTTGACGTATTGGGAGGGAAAAAAATCATGTCTCATGTTGTATTGTATTGTGAATACATACATACTACATACATACAAGCATACATGTCATTCATCACATATATACTTTTCAATATTTGTAATTTAATAAAAAAGAAGCAAAAGACTTGGTGTTACAGTTAGCTATAACAATTTCAAACATGCACTTCTGTGGATGACTCACAAAGGGGATTGAATTGTGTGTATATAGTGTACAGTGTAGGTTCTGCTACACCTTGTGTTGTACATTGTGTGGTAACAGTATGTCGTTAATATCAAGCCATGAGTTGTTTTTATATTAAAGTCGAAACCGGTCACCTGCCGACACAACAAATCAAACAGATTATCGACTCGTCTATCTTCCAGTCTTCACTTGTTCAGTTCTGGTGAGCAGTTGCCCAATGTAGCCTCAGATGTCGTGGAACCTCTGTTGTAGCCTTCAGCTGTAGCCTTAAGGTTCAGGATGTTACCACCATTCGTTTCACCAACAAGCCAAGCTCCCACTCTCTGTATGAAGTTTTTTTTTAATTCTATTTTTTTATTACTATTTTGTAAACTCCAAGGCCTGAAAGTAATGTATAACGTAATGTACCACTTTTAAGGAAGCTCTCTGGCATTACTTTTAGAAACACGTCTAGCAGTCAAAGTGTCCAGAACTGCTGCAGTAGACTGGAAAAACTTGCTAGTCAATTTCCCTTTAAAACTGCACAACAATCTGTCAAAGTGAATCGATGAAGTTTTTAAGACAATTTTTTTCATGTTTTCTGCTCTTCTTGTCGAAATTTTTCATTTCTTTCTTTTCACTGCCTATAATTCACTAATTCTGTACTGATCCTTTTTTCAGTTTCTAAGGCAGTGAATGCTGCAGAGGAACATACCCAGGCTGAGTGTGTGCAGCAGCCTCCTCACTCCGCTGGCCTTGCAGCGCTTCAGCAGCATGGACAGTTTCCAGCCCTCCTGCCCAGCAAGCAGACCCCACCAGACCCAGGAGGAATGGGCCCCATGCCAACCTCAGGCCACAACAAACCCCCTGCCATGTCCTATGCCAGCGCCCTCCGAGCTCCCCCCAAGCCCCGCTGCCCGCTGCCCGAGCAGACCAAAAAGAACAGCGACCCCATCTCTCTGTTACAAGACCTTAGCATAGGGAGTTCCAATAGTAGCAATGGCTATTACTCGTATTTTAAGTAAGTGAATATATAAACATATATGAATAATCTACACCCTATTGAGTGAAAATGATTTTAAAAAAAATTGAATAACAATCTACAAAAAACCGCAACAAAAAAAAACAGCTTTTGATTTTTGGTCGGATAGTTAGCCTTTTGTGTTTTATTATTTTTTACTTAATTTAGTTAGTCTTTCTTTTACTGTTTGACATCTGTGGTTTTACAAATGGAAATCAGCATATATGAAAATACCAAAATGTTGGAGAAAAACACACAAAAGTTCATAAAAACCAAACAAAAAAAAAAAGATTTTTAAAAACACCATGAATTGGTTGACCACTTAGCTGCCTGTCTTTTTTTTTCTTCTTCTAATTATGTCTGCTCTCTTTGTACCTATTATCTGAAGTAAAGTTGTTGAAGTGATTTTTATTTACCAGCTGGCTTTTTATTGATGAGTTCATTAATCATTATCGGTGTGTTTTCTCGTGCCAGCAGCTGAGTGGTGAACCGACTCGAGCAAAAAAAAAAATTATTATAAAAAGTTGTATAGCTGTAGACAAACTTTTCTCAGACTGTACATAAGAATAAATAAATAAAAGATGAAATCTGTGCGTTTCATTTACATGACCACAGTAAGTCCTTCTTTTATGTTCATTTCTAAAGGTAGGATGGATGAGAAAGTATAGAATGTTCTCTACACAATAATACAGTTTGCTAATCTATAGACTAAAACATTGCTCATATGAGACTTGGGCAGTGACTTGCCTTGATAAAGATTTTAATTTTTTTAAGGGTTTGGGGAAATTTCTGGGAAATTATTTCTGGGGGGGAGGGAATACAAATCAGATGCTGTATCATACTAAGCAATGTATGTTCACTTAATGTTCAGAGGATGATGTTATTGCAGCTGATTCTGAATAGGTGATAGGAAAATTATTCATTCATGAAACTCTTATTATTCTATTATTACTTGCATATGACAAATGCCATATAGCAAACCACAGCAAAATGAACACATTTCTGTTGTTTTAGACTTTGGGTACTGGTTGTTTATCACTTAAGCCATATGATAGCAGCTTGTCTTGTCTTGTTTCTCATTTGTGCTGAGAACTGGGAGAGAAATGGCGACTTTCATTTGTAACCTGCAGTCATGGACTTGGTTTCAGCTTTAGAACCCCAGCTCTGTTTGTTCATTGAGCGTAGACATTATTATTTGCTGATGGAAAAACATTCATTATTCTGTTCTAGTGAGTGAGCCACTTAAAACAGAGGTGTTAATAAAGCAAGCCTGTTTATGTTGTACATGTATGTGTATTGCGGTCATCAAAAACCCTACACATGGTCACATTTGGACATGTTTTACTATACATATTCAGTGTTGAGCAAAAGTCTTGAGCCATCCCTCATTTCTTTACATTAAATGATGTTGATTAACTTAAAGACATGGGAAATTATGGTTTACTGTGACAGGCTGCAAAGATGCAATTTAAAAATGGGTTGTTTATATAACGACCTCAGCAGCAACCTCACTTCCCCTCTCGTCTGTTCCAACCACTCAGCATCAGCAGTATACAAAGCACCGGCCTGATCATCTCTTTCTCCTTAAGTTAATGTATGCAATGCAAGTTAAGCAACCTTAATATTTATTAAGCTAGAATGATTCATGAGTCACTGTCAGACTAAACAAACAAACAAAAAAACATTCCTCTAAATCTGATCAGGTACTGCGATTGGACTGAAAATGATCTCCAATGACTCCTTCAGAAAGCCTGGAAAACTCTTCATCAAGACTGCATAATATATATATATAAAAAGGAAGTCTATCTTTTAGAAAGCAAAATATGAATTAATATGGGGTGACAAGACTTTTGCACACTACTGTAGTTTTGAAAATTACAGGTTTTGTAGTATTTGACCTAAAATTATTAGTTCTAACTTTGTAACCTGAAAAACATGATTACTGACCAATTTAAAAAGACCTCTAATCAGCATCATCCACATACAGTAAGTGTTTTAATCACCTGAGGTAAAAATCACTCCTGGCATTTAAGCACAAGATTCATCGTATTTCTAATTGACTGATCTCGGGTGCTAAACAATTGCTGATTAATTCAGTCCTGCTGACTAAATTACACATTTTGACAAAGTATCTGCACAGGAGTATTTCGCTATTGCACATTAACTATCAAAAACTTGCTCAAACCATCACATTAGCTGTAACATAAAAATTACACTTAACTAAAAGGATTTTTGACATTTGCAAGATAACCAAGGCATATAATATAAAGTTTATAATGAATATTATATAATAAAATGGGTAAACATTGTTTTGGTAACATGTACTCTGTTTGGCCAGAAGTGCATGGACACATGATTAAATCCTACCCATGTGCACGGTAAACGTCTCATTTCAGATGTATTCACCCCCATTCGCTGTTGTAATAACTTCCGATCTTCTGAGAAAGGTTCCCATTAGGTTTTGGATTGTGGCTGTGGGGATTTACTCATTCAGCCATTAGTCACTGATGTTGGTCAAAGAGGCCAGCATGTGTTCATGTCCCAGCTTGTTCCAAAAGTGTTCAGTGGGCTTGTGGTCGGCCCTCAAAATCTTCATAAAACTGGTGAACTTTCCCGGACCTCACTTTGTGCTCTGAGGGTGCCTTGCACCCCTTAGTTCCAGAGAAGGTCAATCTCTATTCTACATCATACAATGTCCTTCTAAACCAGGGGTGTTTATTCTGTGACCAGACTATACCTGCAAATTAATTTACAGAAAGGTCATAATTTACAGTCATGGCTGCAGAGAAAAGCTACAAAGTTATCTTTCAGAAGGGGGTGATCTCAAAAGAGCTGGGAGGTGAATTTTGAAAGGGTATTAACTAAACTGTATTTGCAACCCAGTGGTTGTCCAATGTAGTCCAATGTTTTGATGAGCATTAAAATATAGGTGGGTTCGAAAAGTTGACCCAAGTTAAGTTGTTTAACCTATCAATACCTAATGTAATTATATACTGTACCGTATATGATCAGTCCTCTATTTTTCGATGAAGCCTAATCTGCCTGCCCCCTGGATAGAAATGTCAGGGTTGTGTTAGGCATCTGGTCCAAAACTTGTGCATGGAATGATCTGCTGTGAAAATCCCTTACAGGGAGCAACCAAAAGTGTACAGCATTAAGACTGAGGTTTGTTGAAATATACCCATCACTAAGCATGCCAAAAAGTGAAAATTTCAAAGAAATTTCTACATTTTCAAAGAGGCTGGATTGTTGGAAAATCTGAGGTTCCAGAGACAAATAGCTAGGTTTCTTGAAACACCTCTTTCTATCATTAACAGAATTATAGATCCGTTTAAAGAACGGGGTAAAACATCAACAGAGTATCGACCTGGGTCTTGGATGATGATGATGTCTTCGATCTGTTGAGAGCATCCCTCTCGTTCTAGGTCTAGGTGAGTTAGTGAGTTGCTCTTAAAGCTCCTAAAGGAACGTCAACAAAGTACTAATAATGTATTAATAGCTAAACCTAACTAGAGAACGTATTAGCAGCTAAACCTAACCACAAAGGAACCAAAATGTGCACCTATATGCACATATTTCATTATAAAGCTATGTGTCTTTTTTCCTGTATGTCTGTGTACATAAAGTGTCTTAAAATGGCCATTTGATCTGGGCAACAAAAAACCGAAACATTTGTTTCCGGCTGTTTTCCAAGAATTCGGCTGCAGTAAAATCCGAGATCACCAGACATTTGCTTATTCTTGAGGATGAGTCATTTTTATAAATGTTAAGATCTCATGTTCTTAAGTTGTTTTATTACTCAGAGACAGAATTCTGCATTAGATATGTGTTGCTCTTTATTATGTAATAATGAATAACGGTATAATAATATAGAGCAACCTTAATTATGCTAAATTATATAAACCTTTACTAAAACATTGAATTATTGAAAGGAATACTGGGCTTATATGGGTAATGGAAAATGGATACTTGCGTCGTCAGTTCCACTTCGCATGGCATAGCGAACCTTCAAGGATAATTCACCGATACAAAAAACCTAAATCGAATGAATAAGAATGCGTCATGTGGAAATTCTGACACTGCATGAAATGCTACTTTTTGTCTAAACCAGCAGACTTAATCTCCTCGATGCATGAATGTATTTGCTTCCAACAAAAACAATAGCAAAGTCAATACGAAACGTCCCTTCAACACCTTGTATGTGTTGATTCCTTTATCATGCATTCTTACTGTGTGCCAAACCCTGATCTGATGTGCAAAGGTGCTCTGCTAGTCCATGGGCTCAGGCTCAGCGTCCATGCAGGTCTCCCATGGGTTCCGTGGCATGTGAGGCATGGAGATGATCAGCAGGCTGATCCCGCTGAGGAACAAGAGGATGAAGGCGGCGCAGGCGCATGCAAAGGACCACGAGTAGTAGTACTCGATCCAGATGGTTTCATCGCTGTCAATCATGCGTTTGACAGACTGTCTCATGACCTCCACTGAAATGACTATGCAGAGACCTGGAAAGACGTCATGCAGACATTAAGGAAGAGAGTGCAAGCTTGTGGTTTCTTTGGTTTCCAGAATATTGATCAGTAAGTATTGTATTGCTTTAGATCATCAGTTCATTGACCTGCAAGGCCTGTATGACCTCTATGTTGACCCAGGAATGAGAGATTTTCATGAATTCAACTTTAACAATGTTAAATGAGCCTTCTTTTTAAAAAATGTTTTAGAACTGATCTCACCTGCAAAGGCGAAGAACATGCCAGCCGGTCTTAGTAGGTAGTCTCTGCTCTTTCCAAAGGCTCCAAGGAGACACAGACTGCCCAGCGTCATGAAGGCCAGGCTGAAGATGGCAATGGCAGCGGCCGAGATGTTGTACTCTGAAATTGTAACAGACAATTTCAGTAAGTGTTTAAACAGTTTGTTCATGTTTTTAAACCATACCGCAATTTTACCTCCGGTACCTTACTTGCCAGACATTCCACGCTTCATTATGCAGGAATGGCTTGACAGTTATCACCTTAGATCACGTCATAACACTAACCAGTCTGCTCTCCAGACTGTCACTCTTTTAATGCATCATTAATAAGTAAAAGCTACAGGACTATTGATTGTTAATCCAGCAACTGATGTTTTTAGAGTTGACAGGAGAGAGTATAAAGGGCTTGAAAATGAGCCACGGCTTGGATCTAATGTGTTGACCGATCAACATAACGGAGTCGGGATCCGAGTCTGGACCACACACACCTTTACATTATGTTTGTTGGCATTAATGGTGGAAACGCATTCTCTGCTTAGCCTTTATGCATTGTCTCAAACGCGTTACCTTTTGCAACTTGCCTGAAAAATGACGTCTAAAACGGAGGTCAGAAGGGCATGCTGCAGCCGAAGGGCATGAGTTTGCTTCCAGAAATGAAAAAGAATGGAATGTTAATGAAATGGTGATTACTTCATTCATTAGTAACTACTTTATCCTCGTCACGGATAGGTCGACGGTATATAATTTATATCATAGTCTTTTGGGAAACTGGATCTGCGCGGGGAGGGCAGGGCGCATGCAAATTACAAGGTGATATGGGGGTCAGACCCAGGTTTAATTAAGTAAAAAAAAAAAAGAAAAGAAAAAAGGTTAAATCTGCTTTACAATATTTTTTCTACAATTTTTTTTTTTGCTTAAAAATGTAGCATCTGTTTCTGCAAAGAAAACAATTATAATGTAAAATACACGCATCCCACCTAATTACAGCCCAATGCACTGCTACAAATGCATCAGACGTCTGTAGCTTTAAATGTCTGATCTAATGATTTTACCTTCTACAGGTTGTAGTTTTGGGACAATTTTTATTTTTGCATTACAAAATGTACAATATAAATATGTATTAGTGGATTATGTGCCTAATACCGAAAAACAAAACAATCCAATTATTAACAAACCAGTGGCAGGGTATTTGAAGGGCCTTTTGGGAGGTTTCAGGGGTTTTTTTTCCCACTCCATGACAGCCACCCAATGGGAAAACCACATGAGAGACACATTCCCAGTGTACCTTTTTTCAGGCAGTTTGAATTTTAGTTCAGTCATGCTATAGTATGTTTAAAAAAAAAAAATAATAAAAAAATATAAGTAGAAAAAGACGTGAGCTAACGGGGAAATGGAAAAAAAGTGAAATGTGGAAGCATGTCATTAATAAAGTTACATTTTCACATGCACTCTGTAGTGCAAACTGAAACAACACAAAAAACACAAGCACCCTTACAGGTCCCAGCTTGTCCAGATGTGAGCATAAAAAACAGTAAGCAGACTGATACGACATTTGTGCATATTGTTTGTACTTCATACCAATAAATATCTGCTTCTAATTACGTTAAATAAACTTTAACGTATAGTACTGAGTGTCAGACCGTAGTTTACGGAAATAATGCTAGAAGGACTCCCTGACCCCCGGAAACATGTGCACAGATGGGAACAGGACCTAGGACCTAGAACTTGCCATACATCATCTCTACCTGTTCTCATGGCCACCTATTCCTCACAGAATAACACACAATAAATGTGTTATTCTATTATACTTTTACTGTCTGGGTCAGTTTAAAGAGGCTGGGTTCCCTTTAAGTATGGTTGCTCTCCAGGTTTTTATTTCTCATGTCAAGTCACATTTTTTTTTTTTTGCTTGCCACTGTAACCAATGCTTTGTTCGTTAGCGATCTAAACACATATCTGGATTTCTGGAAAGCTGCTTTGTGGTGATGTCTGTTAAGTGTTATACCAAAAAAACAAACAAAGAAAAAAAACATTAAGGCTTTGGATTTGATTCCTGAGAACTACAGTTTGAGATGGTGCTCCTTGCTTTTTGAGCACCCACACATTCCCAAACACAAAAATCGTGTTTTAAAGCAGCCTGGTGGTGGTGGAGCACTTTGATGTATTTTTGTACGTGCATCAACCTTCCTCCATGCTCCTCCACTTTTTTTTCTCTCTTTCTTTTTTTTTTTTTTAAATCTCTTGGTATACATTTCCGTTTCATGCTGTTCAACCTTTCTTCTCAGATTCTAACCTTAAGCATTAAAGAAGAAAATGGTAATGGCAGACTTGGATTAGACACCTGCTTCTTATTCCCACTTTGATATGCAGCAGTGTCCCCATAGTATGGCAAGCCTGAGGAAGGCCACTTACCTTTTTGAGTCTTGACTTCGAAAACTTCGGCCTCCTCCCCTGACGTGAAGTGTTTGAAGTAGGAGCAGTTCTTGACTGCAAAGAGAGATGAAAACAGTGATTGTAGCTGAGGGCTGGTGGTGCTGCGGGAGCCTGCCGTTACGACGCACTTGCACTGCCAATGAGCCTAGCTGCCATTTCCTCCTGAGACGCGTGATGGACGCTCAGTCGCAAACGAGGTATTCTGCGAGTGTGAATATAGTGGACAGGGTGGATATCAGTGCGCTTGTTTTCCAACGGGCGTCCTCATTTTCTAGGAAGCATGCCAAGATAAAGGTTTATCTACTTCATGCATGCACGTGTTAGACGGCGAGGCAAGCTATCTTTCCTGAGAAAAGCGAGGAGCTTGGTTTTATCACCTTTGATTTCATGTTTCATGGAAATCTAAACCCCGCTGAGTGGTTGTCCTCCTACACCGCCCACTGTTAAACATCTGCTGGTTGTTTCAGAGCAGAAGATGAGATTCTGACCTCCTGTCACCTTCACGCTGCAGTCGGCCCAGTTTTTTTTTTTATTTAAACAGGCCAAAGCCCTGCACCACATACCACTCGCAAAACAATTCCGCCCCCCTTCGCCGCTCGAGAGATGATGCCTCCATTTTGTGCCTCCCATGGGGGAAGCACAGGAGTGTTGTTATGGAGGTGTGGAGGAAGTCTGACACCTTTGTGTTAGATTAAACTCATAAAGCAACATCTCACTCTGCTCTGTCCAGAGAATGAGCATGAGAGAGATGGGCAATCAGGCAGAGGAACAGAGGAGCTGTTTGTTACTCTGGACCCAGAATCTCCATCAGGGGTGAGGAGAGAGGGAGGAAAGAAGAAAAAAAAAAGCATGCTGCGAGGAGGTTACCTAGCAACAGGCTGTTCCTATCTATGGTATTAGTTAAGGCTCAATGAGGAGAGCAAAGGAAGGGGCTGCCGTGCTGCTTTTAGGGCGTCATTTATTAACCCTGTTTGACCGGTCGTATTAAAGGTCTTTACTCCTGGGGATTTACAGGGTTTTCAGCCCTCAGTGGACTGAGAAGCTGTGGGATGCTAGAGTGGGAGCTTCATTAACAAATGTGGTCTTGCATCCACTGTAGCTGGGATCTTACAATTGAGCGACATAAATAATTCTAAGTAAGCACATCCGTTAGCAGAATCACAAAAATTAGGATTCTGTAAATGTATTCTGGAGAGTTCTTTGAATTGTTAGTGGTTTTTGTTCTTTAATAGCGTTCCTTTTAATGAAAGGGTTCCAATAGCAGCAAGTTACACAATAGCGCCAAAAGTTTCTGGAAACCTGACCATCATACCCTTAAGATTGGAGTGGAACATCTCGATTGTCCTGCACTGTGCTTGTCCTCAGTAATGTTCTTTCGGGTAAATAAATGAATCACAGCCATGATTAAAATTATAATAATAATAATAAGAAGAAGAAGTAGAAAAACAGCAAAGGGTGCGTGTGTGCGAGCGGGCAGTGCTTATGGATGGGTTGGTTGGTCTGTAGTGAGAAAGTTAAAAAAGCAGATATGGGTGTGATGATCAGGTGTCCAAAAACTTTTGGTCATGTAGACAGATATCTATCTATCTATCTATATATATGTATATACAGGGTGGGCCATTTATATGGATACACCTTAATAAAATGGGAATGGTTGGTGATATTAACGTCCTGTTTGTGGCACATTAGTATATGTGAGGGGGCAAACTTTTCAAGATGGGTGGTGACCATGGTGGCCATTTGGAAGTCGGCCATCTTGGATCCAACTTTTGTTTTTTCAATAGGAAGAGGGTCATGTGACACATCAAACGTATTGGGAATCTCACAAGAAAAACAATGGTGTGCTTGGTTTTAACGCAACTTTATTCTTTCTTGAGTTATTTACAAGTTTTATGACCACTTATAAAATGTGTTCAATGTGCTGCCCATTGTGATGGATTGTCAATGCAACCCTCTTCTCCCACTCTTCACACACTGATAGCAACACCGCAGGAGAAATGCCAGCACAGGCTTCCAGTATCTGCACATGTGCTGCACATCTCGTATCTTCACACCATAGACAATTGCCTTCAGATGACCCCAAAGATAAAAGTCTAAGGGGGGCAGATCGGGAGACCTTGGGGGCCATTCAACTGGCCCACGACGACCAATCCACTTTTCAGGAAACTCTTCATCTAGGAATGCTCGGACCTGACACCCATAATGTGGTGGTGCACCATCTTGCTGGAAAAACTCTGGGAACGTGCCAGCTTCAGTGCATAAAGAGGGAAACACATCATCATGTAGCAATTTCAAATATCCAGTGGCCTTGAGGTTTCCATTGATGAAGAATGGCCCCAATATCTTTGTACCCCATATACCACACCATACCATCACATTTTTTGTTCCAACATCTTGGAGGGATCTATCCAATGTGGGTTAGTGTCAGACCAATAGCGGTGGTTTTGTTTGTTAACTTCACCATTCACATAAAAGTTGAGACCTTAGTTCAGCAAGGGAATTTCATTTAACTTGCCTGAACTGAGTTGAATATCTTGAATATATCAGTGGATGATTGACTAGCAAAGAGATAGAGAGCTATTTATTCTACCCGAATCAAACTTAAATCAAGGGTTTTCTGAATCTTTTCCAGAGTCCATGGCACTAGCCAACTTGTCAGAAACAAAACAGAACCCGCTTGAATATTTTATTCATAGCCATGAAATTATAATTGATGGTTAAAGCATAAAAAGGTAGGTGCAATATTTAATCGGGTGCATCTTGTTGGGGATCTATCCATCCATCCATCCATTCATCCATCTATCAAGCACCTTGCTATTAGAAAGTCTGCAGGCACCTCACACCACTTTTTCTCTATTTGTATTCATTTGTCCCTGCTTTCCATTATCATTATTTAATGAAGCTGTACCAATATCTCACTGTACAAAAGATACAAGCTCTCAGTCTGAGCTTCTGCTGAAAACTGGCATTTTACACCATTTCTGCGACCTCCTGCCTCATTCTCTATCTAGTCAAATTTGTTTATTAGGATGATCAGACGGGCTATCTGTGAAACCCAGAGCAAGTATTCTTGGATGAGATTTACCCAGCTCAGACTAGCAAAACAGGCATCCAAATAAAGCGTTTCGGACCATATCATTGACCTTGCGGGTTTGTTAATAGAAGCACTTATCCCGGGGAGGAAGTCAATTACTAGGTTGCAGTGGCTGTCACATTAGGTTTTTACTTCTTGATTAAAACTTCCTCCCCCTTGAGACAAGTGTAAACACACACTAGGCACGGCAGTTGCCTTGAGTGTAAGCTTTCTGTGCTTTGCTGTTTGGTTTGAGTATGAGACGGTTCAGGGCTCAAAATGAAAGCTTTTTTTCCTATCTTGTTCCTACATAAAATTACCATTAGATTCTGGGACATTGTAAATTTGTGGATTGAAAAAAAAAAAAAAAAACAGAAAAGAAAAAAGGAAAAATACCCACATTCGTATTTGGGTCGTACCAGTGCAGCGCCTTCCACAGAGTCTGTGCAGTACTTTTTGGTAAAAGGAGAAAATTGTGTTAATTGTGACTGCTCTTCCTGACTTGTGCGCGACATGTACTAAGCAATCCATCATTCCCCTAACAGTCTTTTGGTCTAGTCTAATCATCTCTTGCTCCCGTGATTTTTTTTTTCCTGGAGTTTCAAGAGTCTCTCTCACTTTCTTTTATCCACACTTGCTCCCTCACTCCACTCACTCACTGAATGTCTCCCTCTCAGATACAGTTAGATACACACACAAACAAAGATCTAATTGCTGGAGATAGCTCTGGGAGTGCAGCCATGGAACTGCATGAGTAAGTGTGAAGTAGGGGGAAGTGGCGGACTAAGTGCTAACGTGTTTACTCGTGGCTTCATTTGTACGACAGAAGAAGCTATCAAAATCAAGCCCTTCTTGACGCTGCGTGGATGCTAAGCTGGTGTGAAATTGATCACACCTGGCCTGCTGGAGTTTCCCCTCTTCCCAACCTGCTGTGTTCTAAGGCAGCTGTGAGACTTCACTGTCGTTATTGACCCATAACTGCAGGAGAATTCAGATAGCTATCTGGATTCTGTGCCAAACACCTGATTGAGCTAATCATCTCTTAATATAAGGAAATTGCCTAAACTAGGTGGTGTAGTTCTTGGCTGGACCGAATGCATAGATTTCGGTGTCTTGTACAGTTGGATTAGCTGTCACCCATACATCATACTGGGTTGTCAGCATGCCTAAACAATTATGATTGATGTGTATATTCAGTAGAAGGATAGGGAAAGTGGATGAAACCTACTGAAATTGCTCAAGAAACCAATGGTTCAATTTCAGTGAATATACTCAGATTTTCTTTTACATTATGTTTTCAGCCACTTATGAACTCAATGTTCTCACCATGCTTTCTTTCACTGATTTTTTCCTGCTCTTTTTCCTGACCACACCCCCTTTCTGTTGGACTCTCTATTTAATTCCCCTCTCAATATTTTTGCATTCTGTCTTCTCAAACTCTGTCTTTGTCTGTAAGATCTGATGTTTTTATAATTTTTTTTTTTTTTTTAATGTTGACTAAGTTCGTGCTAAGCAAAGGGCAACCGGTTCTGAAGCCTACCCAGATGTGCCAAAACGTGCATTTCCTTGAATGACCACTAGAGGCTGGCTCTAAAAGCAAGTCAATCCCCGTAGATCCCCTTGTGTAGAATGCACAACTTTACAACAGAAAGTACCACAAAAAAAAAAAAAAAGCCGGGGGGGCTAAATGGCCGAGCTCTCTCAGCGGGGTGGGATGGGAGGCACTTAATGTGGCGCTCTCACATCAATCACGGCTCTATAGCAAATAGTGATGGGACGTTTGGATCATTTTAGTGACTCGGTTCTTTGAATCTCGTTCATCAAAATGAACGAATCTTTTTTTGAGTCATTTAGTTAATTCCGTTCTTTTGACCAGAAATAAAATAAAATGTTACATTTTCAATAAACAGACCCCAGCCCGTCTACATACACAAATCTTGGCTATAGTTACAGTAATGAAAATATTACAATGCAGCTAAGGACATATTATAAACAGAATGAGCAGCTCACCGTCATATCTTCTTGTCCGAGTCGTTCGTTCTTTTGAATCTATTGCACTTCATAGCGTCTATGGGAGTCACGTGACAAAAGAACGAACGACTCGGACCAAAGACTCAAAGGTAACGACTCATTTCTGTTTCCTGTACATAACATACGGAGGCTTTGCGATGCTGTGCGCATGCGCGCCCAATAATAAATGAACGAATCACTGTCCGAGACTGCTCGGAGACTAATTGGCGTTCCCATATTGCTCGTAGTGTGTGGATTAGCGTGAGTGAGTGAGTGATAGTGCGTGCGTGCGCTCTGTGATAGTTTGGCATCCATCCAGAGGGTACTCTGCCTCGTGCCCTAATTATCCCACAACCCTTTACACAGGATAAAGTGGTATAGATGACTGACTGACTGACTGAGTGAGTAAAGTACCTGACATAAGCATGTATTAATATTTAGAAAGTTGTACTTTAACTTACCACAAGAAATGTAGGAGTTGACACCGTACAATGTTTAGGTTATGAATAATGGAGTTCAATCAAAGGCATTAGCATATAAATTAACCTTAGACACCATAGCAGTTTAGCTAAGCTAAAGCTAAGCTCGCTGGGTGATAATTGATTTAGGTAGGTTCCAAATGACAGTCATGCTCCATTCATTCCACTCATGTGCCCATTTATGGATTAAATGTTTTAAGACGGGTCAGCTCCTGTCAAGATGACGACGAACAGATCCTCCACATTTGTGCTTTAGAAAACCTCTGGATGAGTTCATGGAGGGTTTGTGCAGGTCTTTTTTATACACACTGTATGTATCTACGTCATGTTTTAAAAAGTGACTGCATCAAGTGTAATGACTCGTGGAGTTTAGATTTATCTAGAGACATTTCCTCGAGACTCTGTTTTGCAATCAGCTAAAAGCCTGTAAACAAATAATTTAACAACTTGTCGTTGATGTGCATTTGGGTTCCTTTCTCTGAAGGTTTACAATGCATGCATAATAAAGACAGATGATGGTCACTTATGGGTACAAATGAGTACTGTGAAGATTAAATTATGAATTATATATAGATTTATTCTACATTCTTGAACAATACTGGTGATTTCCAAATCATGAAATGAAAAAAAAAATGGAATTGGGTAATTAAGTAACAACAATAACAGTCAACTGTTATTTTAAGACATGAAGGTCGGCAGTTGTGGAATAGTTCTTGCCAGTACAGTATAATCAAATGCATTTTCAAAAACCATCAAGCATCATGATGAAACTGGATCTCATGAAGCAAGACCAAAGCTTACCACTGTTGCTTCAGATTTCTAAGATTCCAGCTTTAGAAAACGGCAATTAACAGCACTTCAGATTAGAGCCGTTATGAAGGCTTTACAGAGCATAAGTAGTATATATCCAATAGTCGTATATATACATATAAACCTTGCCATGTAGGCTTGAAAACCTTTCCGATCCTTTTTCAATCAGATGTATAGATCAGATCTATAAACACAGTATCTACTTGCCCTAATCAAGAGTATTTACAAGGGAAATGAAAATAAACCTTAGAGACTTTTTCATGGTTGAACAGAGAGTGACAGCAGATGTGACCCTCCTTGCTCTGCTTTGAGACAGCTGCCATCATTATGGTTTAATGTCTGGGCTGTGCCATGGAGAGTTTCTCCTAGCACACCCATTTGAGCACTGGGGCTCGCTCCATTACACCCATGTAGCCTGTGGGACATATAGGAAGTCTGCAATCTCCATTCATCACCTCCTGATGAGGAAGAGAGGAGATGCATTACCGCTCAAATGGTAAACTGCCTTACACTCTATACTGAGGGATACAATAATCAGTCTTGCCTCTTCTGTTTATCTGTCTCTACCCTGTCAGCTGTTCAGTCATTTCTGATGTTCAGCATTGAAGTTACTACAGTATGTTGAAGTGTGCTTTAGATATACAGTAGAGGTACTGTCTATGGGGAAAGCTATTAGGTTTAGAAAAAAATCATACTCTTAATCCTGCACTATTAAAAGATTTTGAGATCGTCCCTGTGGGGAACAATATACAGTATATAGAAGAAGTGTTAGGCTTTCTTGAACAGGTTTCACAACTCTTGACCATCCTAAGAAATATTGAGGAATCCTTGGATCTGTACAGAACACTATAACACGATTTCTTTTCAGAGAGTGTCTAGAAAAATAGACCCAATACCATTTCAAAGCATTCAACCGTTTCCTAAAAATGCTTCAAGTCCTGGTCATACCTTGTTGTTGCATCCACAACAACTAATTATTAATGTTAGCAAATCTATCATTACAGAAATTAAACTTAGCTACGCAATATATGTACAGAAATGATGTTATAACTTCAAATCAATGCAACTTCACATAACCCTGATCTGGAAACTGGCCTCAGGCATAAGCATGGTATGTACAGTATGAGTGGTGAATAGACCTACATCAGGATGTAATGTATACTTGCCTCAGTATGTGCTTTACTGGAATAAGAGTCTGAGTATTACACTTCTCCTGGCTTTCTTCTTTCTGAATAGCCTTTCAGTTCAGATCAAAAAGATCAAGGATGTCTAGCATTTCTTCCACTAACACATTCACTGACTTGCCCTAATCAAGTGCAGAAAAGTCGAATTAGTCCATGCCTAAAATGAGCTCCAGAGTTCTGTAGGATGCTACATGCTCTCCCTTACCTCCAGGCAGGCTGATAGGGCCACAGCCTTTGCCCTGAGGGTCTTCCTCCACAATGAAGATGCTCTTCTTGCAGAGCCTCCACAGCCCGAAGTGAGCTGCCTCACAGGTGGTGTTAAGTTTTTCTACTCTAGGGCTCAGGACGGCCCAATGATCTGTCACTATGGCCGCAAGCATGGACGAGATGCCCACAACAATGACCAAGAAGGTGATCTTCACCTTGGTCATCTTGTCCTTCAGCATCCTGGTGCAGCAGAGTCGTTCAGCAAGTTGACGGAAGGTATTGTACTTTTCCTCCTCGAAATTATGCGGTGGGTCTATCCAAAACTCAATGCGACGACCCACGGATCCCTCACTGCAGCTCGTGTCCACAGATCTCTGCTTCTGCTTGCAAAAAAGGGGTCAGATACCAGTGCTCTAGTTTCATCTCACTCCCTCCCTGTAAGGCTGTGAAGCGTTTAGTGCAATGAGCGGAGCTGTGGCTGAGCTCTACTGTGGATGTCTCTTTGTCCTGAAGAAGCCGGCTCGGTAATATACCACAACCTGCTCTTCAAAACAAGACTTTACATATGACACCTTGTGTTTTTGGAGGCTGAAGCCACTTGCAGGTTTCTGTTGGTTGCTAACACCTCATAGAGAGCACATCTCTCCGCGTTAAATAACAATATAATAAAATGTATTTCCTGTATGGCTAGCTCTCTCATTTTATCTCAGGGACTCATGGGAAATCTGCCTTTATTAGTAGCGTAGGCGTTTATACAAGCTGATCCACTTTCCATCAGTCAGTGAGGGGGAGAGGCAGTGAATCCTTCTGGGTGCCCGAATAGTCCTCCAGCACCAGGAAGAAACCACCCTACCTACCTCTTTCTCTTGGCTCTCCATTATCTACATATTAGACAGGTGCCACGCTTCCATGAGAACTATAACCTTAACAGAGTACTCCACTCTGAGTGCTAATGTTTCTAATCAAGAATGAAATCAAGTAGAAGTGCAGTATGCAATTATTATGCTACAGAGGTAATTTAAGTCATTTTATGTGTTTAAGACAGTGTTCAGATCATATTTGCATTTTTAGCAGTCTTGGATTCATCATGTTAGACATTGTGGAAATGGAAATGTCTGTCTGGGTGAGTTTATAAATTCATACTTGACTCAAGTGATTGCACTATATAACTGACTCCCTGGGGTAGTACCATCAAAGGTACATTTTTAAAAAACCTTTATTCCTCCTCCATATTACACTGTTTTATATAAGGACCACCAAGGGGCGATTTTAAAGCTTTTCCTATCTATAAACACGTCTTAAACGGTACAACACATGCTCCTTCTCAGGGAAAAGACACATACTCAAGGTACAAAAGATGTACCCCTGATTGTACCTCCCCAGTGACAATAAAAGGTACAGCTTGGTACCATTATTCTGAGAGTGTATGTGAATCCACCTTTATATCTCCTTATGCAATGTCTACCATTTATGTCGTTGCTTTTTATAAAGTGCTATGGCCCACTTTAAAGGACTCTGGCCCATTTTTGTCACTGACGAGCCTTGCACGGAGAGGCCTCATCAGAACAGTCCAAATGCTATATATGGAACAATTTGCACTTTACTACCCTTGGGTGCAATCTATTAGTATTAAGGAAAATCACATGTGCATTAATTTCTTTGCCCAGGTCTGAGCATAGTATCATAGATAACCTTGTTTTTATTTTTTCAAAAATCATTCTCAGACTAAATCTGTGTCTGGCATACAGAGAAGTGGCAATTGTTATTGTAACACTAAACAATGAACCTTTGATACCCACTCAGTGACCTGTATTCCATTGGCTTGTCTCCTCATTCAACCTCAAAGTGACCCCTGTCTATATTTAAGCAAGAACAATAAACCATATAGTAAACAAAGACCTGTGCAATATTGTTTCTGGATGAGCGTTACTTATTTTTTTCATGAAATAGAGGTTGACATCTGCTTGGACAGGTATAAATCTAATCATTCATTAACACCCTTTTTTAAGGCACTTTGTGTACACCGGTCCCAGAGGTCACCAGCAGTAGCTTGACTGACAGCTGGGAGACATCTCACTCAGTCTCCTACAATCATTGTCAACATTATCGCACCTCGCCTTCTCTTTGACAAGCCAAGAGGCTGCTTATCCGTAATCAACAATCCAGCCTTCAGAGTCCATCAGTGTTTTCCATTGTGTGTATGAGTGTAATATTTGTTGAATGGAAAGACAATAATAATTGGAATATGCAGCAGGGGGGTGGGTATATGTGACATTTGATATGCCTGAGATATGCATTCTCTATGTATTTCCTAATAATGTGCAATATTATTCATACAAAATTTGATTGCTTATGCCTCAAAGCTATCACCGTAAAGGTCATGTAGGATGAAAACAAAACCATTGTTTTTCAAGCGGATTTAATGTATGCTGTGTGGCGGATTAGGTATCGTAGGGAAATAATGTTTAGTCTGGTTGTGTCATGAATTAAGCCCTAGTTATATAAAATATTAAAAGTAGACATTAATAATGAAATAATGCAAAAGTATTAATGAAAACTTTGGCAATGTAAAAAATTAAATGTGTGTGGTAGTAATGTAAATGTAAGCCTTAAGCTTTAATAATGCATTAATAATGTAAAAATATGGCGGCACGGTGGCTTAGTGGTGTCGCCTTGCACCTCCAGATCCCGGGTTCAAGCCTGGCGTGGATGGAGTTTGCATGTTCTCTCTGTGCTGGGTGAGTTTCCTTCTTGTTCTCTGGTTTCCTCCATCAGTCCACAGACATGCGAATGTTGTCCGGAGGACCTACCACGGTTGTACAAATGGGATTAAATTAAATAATTCGCCCTCTACAGTCCTTGAGGTTCCTAGATCGATGATGGATAGAATGTAAAAGTAGTAATCGAAGCATTTGTGACATAACTATATTAATGTATGTGTTTGTAAAGGACATGTAGTATGGTAAGCCTTAGTAATGCTAACGTGATAATTTAAACATTAGTAATGCAAAAGAGTTAATGTACTGTAAATGTTGGCGTATGTATCCTTAATGTGAAAACATTCACGTAAATGTAGCGTAAACTTAACACCCTACAGTAATTATATAAATCCAGTTGGACTCATTTGAACTCTGAAGGTATTAAATCAGCACTGGAGGTTTTATTGTGAACTGTCTAATAGATCATTTGTTAATGAAGGTTGTTAGAGTATGCCATGTTCTAGGTCACTCTACTCCCCCAAAATAATTTACCACCTCATCGCATTGTAATTTTCATTTCGCAAATGTTCATCATGTTGTTTTAATTGTAATGCATCTATCGGTGTCCGTGATGATTGTAGTGGATCGAGCAAAAGAGGCAGCTGAATGCAAATACTGTTTAAACATAGTGTATACACTTTGTAGTGTTTTTGTAATATTTACTGATGGTTGCTTACACTCACCAGCCACTTCAATAGAAATATCTGTACACCTTTATCATTCATGCAGGCAGTTATCAAGTCAGCCAATGACGAGGCAGCAGCATCGTATGGGTCAAGAGTTTCAATTAATGTTCACATGTACTGTAACATCCATGGGGGAAAGACGGTGACACGGTTGGTGGTGCAGGCTTACAGGCTGGGTTGTGTATTATTCCAGAATCTGTTGATTTTCATGCACAAGTGTTAAACACAAAATGGTGCAAAAACAGTAAGCATCAGTTCTATTGATTGAGGGCGGTTAATGGAGGAAGGTTATGGTCACTGAAAGAATTTCACTGTTCAAGTAGAAAAGCATCGGAGTGCACAACACAATTGGATCATGAGGGGGGCTACACCAGCAGAAGACCACATCAGATTCCACATCTGTCAACCAAGAACAGCAATCTGAGGCTACAGTGGCACTGGATCACTATTACTAGAAAGTTGTAGATGGACCAGAAAAATACTGATTTCTGCTGTCAGGATAATGGTGTGGGGAATATTTCTTGACAAATTTAGCTCTGGACATGACTACACACATGACTTTATAACCACAATCCATCCAATCTCATGGACATTTCCAAAACAACAATATCCCTGCAGGGATTTTTGGTTGTCAAAAAGTTGTCTAAACATTCACTTGGCAACATTATGTACTGTATGACGGGACAATGGTGGTTGTTTTTGAAAGTTGGACTACTAACTACATGATGTTGGGAGCGGGTTGAATGAATGACCCAAAGCAATGTTGTAAATTACTCACTCACTCATTGTCTATACCTCTTTATCCTGTATACAGGGTCGTGGGGGGGCTGGAGCCTATTCCAGGAAACTTAGGGCATTTGATGAGTTCCATCCTGGACAGTGTGCCCATCCATCGCAGTTCACACAATGTACACCATACTCACACGCTCATTACCACACCATTGGTATTTTGGGAACACCGATTAGCCTAATGTGCATGTCTTTGGAACCCGCGGTTAAAACCAGAGTACCTGGAGGAAACCCACCAAGCACTGGGAGAACATGCAAACTCCATATGCACTCAGACCCGAGGCGGGAATCGAACCTGGAGGTTCAAAGTGACAGTGCTAACCAGTTAGCCATCGTACGGCCAGTGTTGCAAATATGATAACGTACATGCAGTATAGGAATTTGTGCAAACAAATATTAAGCGGGATAAATCCTATTAGTAGATATTAATATTCTGTTGTTTTGATGTTGTAATAGCAACAATAGTTTGAATAGTTTAAAAACATTTAATATTATCGCAACATCATTTTGTCAAAGTAAACTTAAAAAAAAAAACATGTTGGTGTGGGAGAACAATGTTACAAGCTAATAACAACAATATGGCAATTAAGCAATATCCCAGTACTGTATGAACTTGAGTGTGATATTGCTTGGATACAACAGTCCCACAAACATTTATTATCTACAGATTGATTTGTTTATTTAGTTAACCAGTTATTTTGCTCCGCTAACACATAACCTTCCGAGACTGTTGGGGCTGGCGACCGACAGTTAAGTCCAACACGAGTGAAAGTAGTTTTCAACTCTTACCAGTTCTATGTAGCCAAAAGGTGAGAAGAATAAAATATGGATGTGGTGGACAATTTCTCTTTATATTTCCACTTTTTCCCACTTTAGAATATCAGCTATGTTAACTTCCAGGTTCTGGGGTTAAATATTAAATATATGCTATAAAAATAGCATTAAATGGGAAGTTAGTGCATTAGGGTGTATAAGCCACTTGTCCCACACACCAAGTAGTGCCCTTGATTAGGGCTTAGGGAAGGATTTGGGATTGTATTAAAAGCCAATTAGCTTTGTAGCTTACTCACTCACTTACCCATCGTCTGTTCCACTTTATTCTGTATACAGGGATGGGGGGGGCTTGACGCCTTTCCCAGGATATTTATGGCATGAGGAGTGGTACACCTTGGACAGGGTGCCAATCCACTGCAGGGCGCACACACATTCACACACTATGGAGCAATTCTCCAATTAGCCTAGTCTTTAGATTGTGGGAGGAAACCAGCGTACTCAGAGAAAACCCACCAAACACAGGAAGAACATGCAACCTCCGTGCATGCAGACCCGTGGGGAGAATCAAACCCTCGACCCTGGAGGTGCAAGGACTAAGCCACAGTGCTAACCACTAAGCCACCTTGCCACCCTTTGTAGAACGCCTTTGCTGAAAATTAAACACCACGGTGACAATTTGAGGGAACAACTTGGAAACCGTTAATTCATAGTACAAGTGTTTAAGATAACATCATGTTATCAGATGTGTTTTCTTGCTGAAAGTGCTTCCATGACTGGTTTTGAGTGCAGATTATTCCAGACAGCTGCTCTCCCATTACTGCAGACTGTACGAACCTTTCATTATTTCACCCATGCTGAAGACAGACAGTTAAAAACAATTTTTAGAACACCAGTGTGACGTACCAGTGCTGTTACTGTCTATTATCACCACTCGAGGAATAGCTGTCGTCCAATCAGATTACTTGCTCGGGATTGCCTGTTGTATAATGTCATGTGATCTTAGAGTTCCTGCTGGGATGTCGTGTCACAAAGCATAAGCCATCATGTTTAAAGAACTGGGTCCTCCCCAGTTTTAGTATGTTATGTGAAATGACTGATGGGTCAAATCAGTTATTTTACATTGTGACTGATTTTTATTTAACAGTTTTAAATAATTGATGAAGGCAAATTGATAATAATTGTTAAAGTTACTGAATATGCATCAAAGTTTTGCTCTTTATTTAAAATAAAAAGCAAGTTTCTTTTAAGCTAGTTTTAAGCGTGCTTCTGTAAGCTTATTAACTTAAATACACAATAAGGTTGAATCCGTTAAGGTTTCTTGGTAAAATAAGAAAAATGTACATTTATTTGCACACTCATCTGCAAACAAAATCTAAGAGGCTATTTTTTTAAATGACGTCATGCAAAATGAGCAATGTAGTATTCTTAAAATAGTTTGCTATGGCTTTCTGGGCCTCCAGAGATTATCTAAATAATACAGTATATGGCACTTGAAACAGTTTTTGTAACCGGTTTGTCAAGATAATTGGGCTTAGATTGGCCACTGGGCATGCTGGTAGTTCATCCTAAAAATAGTCAGTAGAACATGGCAGCAAATATTACAACTAAGGGAATGACAAAATAAATCAATTGACACAAGGTGTTGAAGAGAAAAATAAAATCAAGTGAACATTTTAAATCTGTTAAACTTACATTCGGGAAAAATAATGCAAACCTTTGAATGTTATTATCATTTTAGGTTTTGTTTTTATTTATCATATCTTAACATGGAGTTTGCATGTTCTCCCCGTGCTTGGTGGGTTTCCTCCGGGGACTCCGGTTTCCTCCCACACTCCAAAGACCTGCAGATTAGGGTAATTGGAGCTCCCAAATTGCCCATAGTGTGTGAATGAGTGTATGTGTGTGTGTGCCCTGCAATGGATTGGCACCCTGTCCGGGGTGTACCCCGCCTCGTGCCCTCTGCGACCCTGAATACAGGTTAAAGCAGTATAGACGATGAGTGAGTGACTGAGTGAGTGCGCGTCAAAAAAAGCTGGTCCATCATCGGGTGGTATTTTAAGTTCAGTAGGTCATTTTGAATTGGATAGCTGTTGTAACACTGTATGCTTCAACCCCAACCGAAATAAAAACATACACATACAAGCAAAATATATGCCCTGGCTTATTTATTTAAGTGAACAAGGTTATATTGATGTTGTTAGTGGGAGCTTTATACTGAGAACACCAGCAAAGAAACAGAAAGTGTCTTCTTCAAGAAAGACAGAGCGTTATAGGCAAGTAATTGTGATTATGTCACCAAAACACCAGAAATGCCTTTGGAATCACTCTGAATATAATAGCTATAGCACGCACAGTCAAAGGATCATAGGAAATGCCAATATTCAAAATGACCAACCAAATACCATGCTATGCACAAGAATGGTTCTAAGCTCATATAAAAATGTATTAGGAAAGGAATGTATTTATATATACAAGTAACTGAGATGATCTGTCCTATGATGAGTCATTCAGCACTATGCACTTGACTGAACACTATACAGTATTCTCTCACCACCATGAGTGTCCTTGTAAACATAAATGACAAAGTAAGAGCTATTGTACCAAAGACATGCTGTTATATTGAGAAAAAAAAATTAACAGTGATGAAGTACATTTCTGGCTGGCACGTAGATTTGAAAAGAATTCCAATCATAAGGCTCACAAAACTAAGACACGAATGAAGCGCTGGTTTGGCGTCATTGATGCAACTGACAGTCTTTCATTCTTCTTTGTCCTAGATTGTTATCGGCGAACGGACCGCGGCATTGTGATGCCTCTCAGTTCTGACGGGCTCTTTCAGTCCTGGATGTCTGACATTTCTCAGCTCAAGGTTTATCTTTAGACTTTCACAATGTCACAGTCCCAGTAGCACACCATTCAGATTTACACAGGCCTTCACCGGCATGGAGGAGAGGCACAGCTATTATTCAGATTGCATTCAAAATCTGATTCATAAAACCACTTTCGATTTAAACAACGTTTGAGACCCCGAGGTCCTTGTTGCTGAGAACATCGGCAGTGGAATAGCATTCGTCTTCGATTCATTCACGACAGAGAACAAACACATAGGTGGTTTTCAACTGACAGCTGACAGCACATGATTCAGGTTGTAATTAAAATATATTATAAAGCTTCACAGTACTGTAATATTTTGTGCTTGTCTTGTATTTTCTCCTCGTCCTTCTGTAGATTCAGTGCCCTAGGTTATTTCTAGTTGCACAAAAATGCTTAAACACAGTATTCTCTGCAGTAAAATACTGACAGTTTAGATCAGCCAGTATTGCTGATCCTGATAAGCAGAGAGGCACAGAGATTAAATTATGACAGTTCTGTTAACAGATATGTGACACAGACAAGGCAACACAAGGTTCGAGTATATACAAAAATACACAAGAAGGGGAATGCTTAATCTGTGAGACTACTTCCTGTAGCACCATTTTATATTTGGACAGTCCTGTTTAAAATGGTGAATTTGGAATCTCCACTGCTCCTAGAACTCGTACAGAGAAAAGACTTCATATCAAAGTGGATTTGTTTGTTAAATATTTCACGCTTCATATAATCCAACTACTGTATGCACTATTCAAAGATTGTTCGTAAAATGGATGGAATTAGATAAACAGATCTACTACAGTTCGCTTTGAAATCCTTTCTTACTAACACTTAACGCGGGTCAAAATACTGCTGCATTCGAAATTGAAGAATTAAATGTTATCGGCAAAGCCCGTTCCAATTCCCCCTTTGAAAGGTACTGTAGTAGTCCTTAGGTAGTTGAATCATCGCAATAATTGAACTAGTGCTTCTACTAAACCATTAGGCCTCAGTGGTGCTCCCATTTTGTATGGCCAAGACATTGAATTTCTAAATCATTTCGGTCATTAAGATCTCTCATACTGGTGTTGTCCTCCTGTTGATGCTGTCATTTAAGTCTTTGGGAAAACAGTTGTGCACCTGCAGGAATCCAGAGTCGTGTTCGGGGCTATAGGAGCTGTCAGTGCCCGATTTTAGCGGGTCTCTGCTGAGTGTGTACATGTTGATCTCGCCCAGAGGCACGGAGCTCACCATCTTTATCCCCACTGGAGAAGCCTCGCGGGACGCCTCAGTGGAACGTGAGCTGGAGCGTGAATGTCGCCGCCTGTAGCGGAAACTGGACATGCGCGAGTATGGTGAGGAGGACGAGGTAGACTTGACAAACTCTCGTCGTGCTTGGAAGCGCACCTCCTTGTTCTTTTCGATGTAGATGTTCACAGCTAGGACAGCGACCGCCTCCGCGACGATGAAGGAGAGAGCCCCGAAGTAGAACGACCAGCCGTAATTGTACTGGCCCTTCTTGTCTTCGTCAGGCTTGACGCTGGGATCACCGGTGTTGCTGGAGATGTAAACGATGATCCCAATGATGTTGCTCAAACCTAAAAAACATCAATGCAAAAAAAAAAAAGGATATTGTTTGGTCTTCTTATTTAAACTTGCTTGAATATTTAACGGCATGTTGTTTCTACAGTAAATTAAATTCACTAGCAATATTTCCAGATAAAGTGCATATCTTTGGTACTCATCAATACCAATACTAATACTAAAATGCACTACATAGTACTAAGCAGAGAGGGACTTCCTGGAACATTTTATGTTATTTTGTTTGTGCTGCTAGCAATGACCATAAATGTGCTAGACATGCTCTTAGTGCTTCCGCAGAGCACAATGTGCAGACTGCTTTACTTTGAACGCTAATTGTGAGATACCTTCAGATCTTACATCACTCAGGCATCGTGTTGTATTAGATCTTTCAGAGCTTTGAGCTAAAACCTAACACAGATACCAGTACAGTTGTTAAAACTCTTCCATGCAGATCATTTATAGGTCACTATGTCATGCAACAAAGACTGTCAGTAAATCTGTCAGTGTTTTACCTGCTGCCACAAACAGGATCCCTGCACTGAGCAAAATGTTATTCCTCTTGTTGTAGATGCGTCCTACTCCTACACACAGCCCCCCCAGAAGCAGCAGAACAGTACTGAGGATGGGGAACACGCTAGAGGCACGCACTATACCTAAACACACACACAAAAACCAGGTCTACGGTTAATCGTGAACTTCTGTACTAATTCTGTTTTACATGCATATTACAGGTGCAAAACTGAAACTATGTTATTAAAAGAAAGTCACTCACGTAGGAGGTATTCTGAGCTGTCAGTGTCATAGTCGTTGTCATCCGGAAAATGATTGATACGGTAACAGCTTCCTTTGTTGAGACCTAAAAATTAATTAAGTTAAAATTAGAGACATGATGAAGTAATGTATCGGTTACTACTGTAGGTATGATGTAATATTCAGCTGCTGCTTCTTGCATAAGCTTATTTAGTTATTTGTTATGGTATTATGTAGCTCTGAGAATAATCATTATAGTAGTTCAGGTGAATATAAACATGAATCATTTTGTTGATTTGAGAGATACAACGATTAGAAGTGTTGGTAAGGTGCATTTGCACTAAAATTGTCAGCTTCAAAGGTTACATGAAGGGCAAGATTTTTGCCTTGCTACCAAGACTTTCTGAAGTTTATTAGCATTCATCCAGCAAACAATATTCATAGAAGTTTATCTATGAAAACAAGATCATCAAGGACTACCGGGTGGGCCATTTATATGGATACACCTTAATAAAATGGGAATGGTTGGTGATATTAACGTCCAGTTTGTGGCACATTAGTATATGTGAGGGGGCAAACTTTTCAAGATGGGCGGTGACCATGGTGGCCATTTGGAAATCGGCCATCTTGGATCCAACTTTTGTTTTTTCAATAGGAAGAGGGTCATGTGACACATCAAACGTATTGGGAATTTTACAAGAAAAGCAATGGTGTGCTTGGTTTTAACGTAACTTTATTCTTTCATGGGTTATTTACAAGTTTCTCTTTGTTCACAGCCATTGACATGTCGAAGAGGTTAACACTTGATGAGCGGATCGAAATTGTGTTGATATCTGGTGAACGCAGTAACCGGGTCATTGCAGCAGATTTCAATGCAAGACACCTTACGAGACCACCCATCTCCCATGCTACAGTTAGCAAACTGCTTGCTAAGTTTCGTGAAACTGGTTCAGTGTTGGATTTGCCAAAATGTGGACGCATGAAAACTGTCACTAATGAATAAACATCAGTGGCTGTCCTAGCTTCATTCAGAGCCCACAGCGTAGCACTCGCCGCATGTCACTGGAGAGTGGCATTAGTCGAACATCCCTTCGGCGGATATTAGCTACTCACAAATAGCACCTTTACAAACTCCAGCTACTGCAGCATCTCAACGAGGATGACCCAGATCGGTGCACACAATTTGCAGAATGGGCAAAACAAAAATTGGAACAGGACCCTCAGTTCACGCAGAAGATTTTGTTCAGTGATGAGAAAAACTTTTTTGTGAATGGTGAAGTTAACAAACTAAACCACCGCTATTGGTCTGACACTAACTCACATTGGATAGATCCCTCCAAGACTGTTGGAACAAAAAAAGTGATGGTATGGTGTGGTATATGGGGTACAAAGATATTGGGGCCATTCTTCATCAATGGAAACCTCAAGGCCACTGGATATTTGAAATTGCTACATGATGATGTGTTTCCCTCTTTATGCACTGAAGCTGGCACGTTCCCAGAGTTTTTCCAGCAAGATGGTGCACCACCACATTATGGGTGTCAGGTCCGAGCATTCCTAGATGAAGAGTTTCCTGAAAAGTGGATTGGTCGTCGTGGGCCAGTTAAATGGCCCCCAAGGTCTCCCGATCTGACCCCTTAGACTTTTATCTTTGGGGTCATCTGAAGGCAATTGTCTATGGTGTGAAGATACGAGATGTGCAGCACCTGAAACTACGGATACTGGAAGCCTGTGCTGGCATTTCCCCTGCGGTGTTGCTATCAGTGTGTGAAGAGTGGGAGAAGAGGGTTGCATTGACAATCCATCACAATGGGCAGCACATTGAACACATTTTATAAGTGGTCAGAAACTTGTAAATAACTCGAGAAAGAATAAAGTTACGTTAAAACCAACACCATTGTTTTTCTTGTGAAATTCCCAATAAGTTTGATGTCACATGACCCTCTTCCTATTGAAAAAACAAAAGTTGGATCCAAGATGGCCGACTTCCAAATGGCCACCATGGTCACCACCCATCTTGAAAAGTTTGCCCTCTCACATATACTAATGTGCCACAAACAGGACGTTAATATCACCAACCATTCCCATTTTATTAAGGTGTATCCATATAAATGGCCCACCCTGTATAAAAAATTAGCAGTATAAAATTTCAATAGCATTTTAATAATGTTTATTGCCAGTAAACGTGGACAATTTGAACTTTGTTGATTGTATTCCAGTTTGAACATCAATCTTTAATCAATCTTTAGTGAATCTTCCTATTTGCTCTGGTTGCTCGGTCATATCTCACCTCAGCACCTGCGGATATGTTTGCTCAAATGACCCGTGTTGTTGTTGTTGTTTTTTCTCTCTCTCATAGTGGCGTTCACATTACTGCTTTTTATTTCTGCCACGGTTGAGGAACATATGAGACAGACTGGTTTTAAACTTCCCACAGGAAGAATAAACACAATGATCTGTTTCAGTTTTCATAGTGTATGCTCCTTATCTTGGAGCAAGCCCTGCTCTGTAACACTGTCTTTTCTTTTTCTTCCACACATTCTGTCTATACACGGTAAATTATCACGTTGATTGGCTGTGTTACCTGTACCCACGCCCACCCCGAGGGTAAAAAGCGATAGATTACTGGTATATATTCTAATTTAACAAAAAAAAGGTCAGGGTCCGGATAGAACTGTCAGCCATTTAGTGACGCCTGCTCTAAAGACATTTGGGTTTAAAATTAAAGGATGGGTAGACAGAATTTCATCTTTAACTTGCTGATAATACCATCTAGACGCAGTACACCCTTTAGAACATGTCATTTTGTATTAAAACCACCTATTCATTTTTTTATGAAATGTTCTGTAAAAGAAAGAAACCATTCGTGCACAAACACTAGAGCTGGGCAAAAACCTCAATTATCCAATTTAATGGATCTTTTATTGTTCAGTTCAATTGATTGAAATGATGGGTCAGTTTTTGATTCACACTTTTAAAATTGTTTAGTTAAACATTAAATGGTCTAAAATGTATGAATTCCTTAATGTACAACACAGCTTTTGCAGAAAATACTAATACTAAGGTCTAAGCAAATGTTTCCGTCATACGAAATTACTCATATTATATAGGATATATATTCTTCTTCTTTTGAGTTTATGTGTGGTCGCTGCGATACTGCCACCTACTGGACTGGAATGTACCAAAAAACTAGACATTTAAACAATCAGCAAAACAGGTTACACAGCAATTTAATGTTTATTAGATTTTTGAAAATGTGTTTTATACTTTAAAACCTGTGAGAATTATAGTGGATTCAAATTAATTAAACAATAAACAATAGTATTATTTGACTGAATTGTATCATAAATGGTAAGGCCCCAAAACCAATTTGAATTGAAACGAAAGTCTACGTATGATTTCTCTAAAAACCAAATCTCAAAAAGATCGGCCAGAGAAAACAGCATCTAATAACAAAAACATTGCGAGAGCCATAAATAAAAAGCCCAAAACAAAGGCCTGTGAAATCAGCAACTCCTCTCGACAGGGCAGGATTGAAGTTATAACAAAAACCCTTTCAAATATGATTTCAAAAACAGAAAGATAGAGACGTTATCACAAGATGCAAATCACCTCTGCCGTAGGAATCATAACGCCAGATCGTAATTCAGAAGAAAACGAACAAAACAAAATGATGGAACGACCAGTTTGGGGATGAAAAAATGATCTGTTCATGACAGAAAACATAGAACCATGTTTCTGAGACAGGATCACTATTCTTTAATGATGATGATGTAACTGGTTGTAGCAGCAGAATAAATTCAGAGGTCTATGCAAACATTCTGTCCGCTAATGCATAGAGACATGTATCCACTGATGGTTTAAGACTGGCTGCGTCTTAAACCATCCTTAACCCAATTGAGCATGCATTTCAGATCCAGATGAGAAACAACGACGAAAGAAGCAGCAATACGAGCTTGGAAAAGCATTACAAAACAGTTTGCCAATGTCAGTGGGTCACCAGCTTGATGAAGTTCTTAATAGCAAAAGAAATGCAAGCACATAAAAAAAATATTTATGTTAATCTACTTTAAGACTCTATTTCAATACTTTTGCTCATCAAAAAATTGAGTGGTCTTACAGGTTTCACACAGTTCTCCCTGGAAATCATAGTCATGACATAATTCATCAGTGACTAAAAATCCCACCTGTATAATGCAAACCTGACATCTCACACAGTTTTATGGTTAGAATATCAGCAATGTGCAGCACTCCCCGAGCACTAGGTGAAGGGAGGCACACTGCACTCTCTGACACAGCTTTTGTGGCCCAGCTTGGCATTAATTGGGCCTGGTGGTTAAAAAGTAGCATCAAATTAATTAGTATTAAATAGGTCTAAGAAACTAGGGCACGTTTTCTCGTCTAGTCATTGTAAAAGGAAAAATGCCTTTTTCAGGATTGTTCTTCAGGTAGCAAGAGCAGCATTACTGTATGCAAAAAGCTGTGATACCACTTATATAATATATATTAAACCAACAGTTCTAATTTACATATGGATGGATTATCCAGACTCCGCTTTGGCCTTGCCCAACTCTTCCCACATATACATGAATACATACTGCTATGTGCAAACTGTAGGAAATAAATTGCAGGATTTTTATCACATGGAATCAAATGCATTGATTACTTGTATTCCTATATAATGTCCAAAAACAGATCAACATATGGCAGGCAGGCAGCACAGTGACCTTGCACCTCCAGATTCTGGGTTCGATTCCTGCCTCGCATCTGTGTACATGGAATTTGCATGTTCTCCCTGTGCTTAGTGGGCTTCCTCAGGGTACTCCGGTTTACTCTCACAGTCCACAGACATGCAGATTAGGCTAAATGGCATTCCCAAATTGCTGGTAGTGTGTGAATGAGCATGTGAGTGTGTGTATGTATGCGTTTGTGCCCTGCAATGGGTCGGCACCCTGTCCGGGGTTTACCCCGCATTGTGCACTAAGTCTCCTAGGATAGGCTCCAGGGCCTGCAAACCCTGATCACAGGATAGAGCTGTAGACGACGAGTAAGTATGACAGGCAGGTGAGCATGCAATGATATCCCTACCAAGAGTTTTGTTTTCAAATTAAACTGAAGGTCCTCAGTGGTTAAAAAAGGGGTCCTGAAGAGGTTGTAATTCATCCAATATGTTTCTACTATGCATTACTATACACTGGGTTGGCTGGTGATTTTTGATGACTGTCATGACTGGGAGCATTTGCAATCTGCTGAGCCTAAACTTGTAGGGAAGTCATTACCAAGTCTGCATTACCCGCAACTTTCACAATTTCATATAACATTTTCCAGCAATACCTGATCAGTTCCTCAGAGTGGAATGTCTGATTATAAAATTTGTCTTGAAGTGTTGCTGAATAAGTATTTTCCATTACCTGCTATAAAAATTTCTACTGTAAAGTTTTCATATTATCCTTTATTCAAAAGCAATAAATAAAAATAAGGAATGAAAAAAAAAAAACGCAACGCTCTCTTTTTTGGCATTAGATGTCCTAGATTTTAGTTTCATCTATTTCTGGACCTGAAGGTGGCAGGCACTAGATAGTCTACAGTGCAAAAAAACACATTGAGCTTATCTAACACTTGAACCCCATGTAAGTAATTTCCCTTGGTCAAATTTCAGACGAGCTTTCCTAGCCTCAATCTGAGAACCCATTATATCTTCATAAATCCTTACTATACTGTATGTCTAATGATTTCTTCCACAGTCAAATGGAAAAGCTGTTCATACAACTGTAGTCAATCCAAAATTCATCAGACATGTGGTTCGCTCCTTGTATTAGAGAACAATATGTGTGAAGAGAAATCAAATTGAGTGACTTGAGACCGCTGATTTATGAGTGGCAGTTATTAGCCTGGTGTCTGTGGTGCGCCCCATCTCATAAAGAGGAAATAAAGCCCCTCACCTAACAGAAACATTCTCATCAGAGAGACAGACAGAGAGACAGAGAGCGAATGAGTGTGGATCTGTGTGACAAAATGAGAGCTTGGTCCCTCAGGCCTGCCTGGAGGTAACAGCACTCTGTACTGAGCGCATGTTCTCCATGGCAACCTCAGGGCTGTTTCAACAATTCGATTTCCATAATGTCTCCAAGGGTGCCTATGACATCTTCATTGTGGTTTAACACAGCAGGCGGCGAGCCCTTCCTTTCCAAACCAACCTCCCTTGCTGACACATGTAGCACCGAGACTGATCCCTGCACAGCGTACAGCTTTCACACCACTGGCTCAGCTTAACACACGGGAGCACTTTACTGTTCCTGTGAATTAGGGTGACATAGCCAATCATGGGTCTGTTCAACTTCAGTGCTGCTGTTTCTACCATGACTTGCTTAGATTTTTTGATAAGCACTTTGGAATGGACAGGCAAGATATTCTACAAATTCAGAACATACCGAATCAGCACTATTGTTTTTGTTGTTTTTATTGTTAGAAAGCTTGCCAGAAAGGTTCATGGGGCAACAGGTTAAGACTAGACTCATGCAACAGAAATGGGGCCGTGCGGGAACAAACAAAACCCAAGTTTATAATTCATTAACATGAACATGCAGCATTCATTTATCTATCCTTATGCTGGTTCTGGATGAAGTTTTTAAATTAGGCTAATAGTTTGTTTAGAGTTTTGGCAAATAGAGCCTATTAAATTCATAAAACACATGAAGAAAAAACAACCTTTCCAAATGCTAACACCAAACCAATAATTCAGCAAATAGGTATAAATGGAAATAAACAAAAACGAAACATAAGGAAATATGTAATTCTTCAAAATACATGTAAAAAAGAATGAAAAGAAAAAGATCAAGAAATGGAGATGGTTAGTCCGAGGACACTGCAAAAAATAAAATGCCAGCCAACTACTGGTACATTTTCTAAGATTACTTCTAATATAGTATTTATTTTTTTCTAATTTAAAAAAGGATATGGTGTCTTTAAGCAACTGAGATATAGTTGGTGATCTGGGTTTTTTTTTTCCAATAAATCAACAGACGGCACCTGGCTTTCAAGTTATTGAAGGTCAAAATATCTACTTTGTATTGATAAATACAACAGCATCTGAAATATTGCTATGAAAGCTGGGCAGAAGTCGATATTATATCATAATATTATATTCAGAATTGCAAAAATAGTTTGAAGTAATCACACCAGAACCTGCACAGAACTGGACGAAAGAGCAACAAAGTGAATGATGACCTCTGTCACAGCTGCTGCCAAAACAAACTCTGTACAAAACTTTAAATTGTATAAGCCGAGCACATAGAATTTATATGACTTCTATCTATTGCACCTTTCTGTTACACATTTTAAACACCATTCCCAGTTTGTCCTCTTATTTTGCTTTAATTTCATCAAGTATGGTTGTATCAAAAGGGAGAAGATGATACTGAAGGCTTCTGTTGGTACTTAACAATTCCTCCCAGGTGTTGTTTGGCGGTAAAGTTCTGGAAACAATGGTAAGGTACAATGTCTCACCTGATAATATTTAAATATGTGAGAAGATGTCAAATCAAACTCCTTAAAATATACAGTCACAAATGTGATGTAGCTTGATGAGTTGGAGGAAATGTACAGAGCTCTGCTTTTTTCCCCCAGTGTTTCCTGGTATGGTCATATTAAATATAAGAAATAATAAAATATGAAATAAGAAATAATAAAGAATGAAAAAGGGTCTGGATAATAGATTTCAGATAATAGATTTGATTACACTCAAAATACTTTGTTTTATTGTTTGTTTAACAGTCCTTACAATGCTACCTCTCTGTATAAGGCAAAAGGTCCCAAATTACGCAAGAATGAGCCATTGGAAGGTCAAGAGCTTGAAGGCTGTGCCTGGCACATGCTCCAAACTTGTAATCGCTCCCATTACTCAGTCACAGAATTCAAGCCCGATGGCTAATTAGAGACTGCGTGGCCTTTTAGTGCTGCATTTTAATTACACATCTGTGGTGCACACTGGGAATGGAGAAGTGACAGCACTTCCGCCACTGAAACATCCCCAACCTGGCAAAGGGAATGATATATAACCAAGGGAAAACAAATCCAAGCACTCAAGACTGAGATGCATATTGACCCAAAGCAAATGTTATTTCATGGGCTGTGATAAACCCAGCTGACAGCCGTTTATCGATGCTCAAGCTGTCTTGCCCTTTTTGTGTTGATCATTGACCTTTAAGGAATTTGCATCAAAATGTTCTCATGTTCTGTCTTGCCACACTGGGTTGATTTTTCATTAGCATTTTCATGAACAAAAGGGATATGTCTAATTTATTCAAAAATCCGTAGATCAGTTCACTAACAAAACAATAGCACCCTAGGACAACTGTATTTAACATTTAAAGAAAAAAAAACTTAACCAGCCAGATATTTGTACCGTACATTACATTCAGTTTTAAGTTAAAGTACATATATGCATGGCAAAATATTCATAATGCAATCCAGTGATTACTTGACTTCGATTCATGGTTCAACTTTTAGCACTTCGAGTCAGTCCTTACAGAACCCAAGCCGTTCACTACTTGGGGCTGATAAACGATGCTATTGTCTCGTAATGTGATTACACGCTTGTTGACTGGATAGGTATAATCTCACACCAAGCTTTCTTGTTAAAGCTCCAGGAACACAAAAGAAGCTGTTGCTTTTGCAGAGAGTTTAATGTTACTTTTCATTACCATTCTATTTGCATATGTATTATGGATCGTGATGTTTTCATGATTAAATGGCACTCTCTCTGTTGTGTGTACAAGGCTAAGTGGGATAATGAGTTGGGAAGCTAGTCATTCCTCTTGATTCAGGGTCACCAGCATCACGTTGCATTGGGGAGAAAAAAGGTAATGCATGCCTCATTTTCTTTTTTGGTGGACAATGACAAGAAGCAATAGATTTGTCTATTTTTAAAACCTTGGCCATGTTACCATAGCGATTTCTGACACGTTGTTGCCAAGCAACAGCATCAAATACAATAAAGGCATGAATGAAGGCAGATACTTAAGAGGAGACTCTTGACTGCATATGCTTTGCAGTCCATTCACCCGTCTCCGAACCAAAAGAGAGAGAGAAAGAGAGATGGAGATAGACAGTCAGGAAGTGAGCAAGGTCCTAAGCTCTAACATGAAGGTTAAACTTATAAATGTTTATGAATGAGTCCTGGTTTGCTTCTTAAGCTCAACTTTGTTAACATGACTTTAATTGTGTTAAAAATATATATTCAGAGAATTCTCATTTGCGTTACAATTCATAAACCCTCCTAAACCGCTGTTTTCTTGTATCATCATACTGTAATGACACCATTACATCAACACTTCCATCAGGTTTGGTCAGTAGTCTGACCAGTACACTAGTCTAAGAACATTATTGATCCTTATAATTAGTATTAAAAATATTACATAGTAGTTGTATAATTTGGCCCGTTGATTGAAACACACACACTCCATAGACATCTGGATAGATGGATAGATGCTTTTTGCACTTACATAATGCTGAGCAACTTCCTTAACACCCTCTTAATCTTATTATTTTATTTATATATATATATATATATATATATATATATATATATATATATATATATATATACACAATTTTCAGTCCAAAAATATGTACACACTTGAGGAAAAAAAAGACTTGTATTTACTTGCCTTTAAAACTAATTTTATTGCTATACATATATTGATGTATTTATGTATATGATAAAAATATGATAATAATATGAAATTATTATTACAATTATATGAATATAATATACATCATAGTATTTTCTCATCTCTCATATATATATATATATATATAATACAGTATAATTACATAATTTTAAAAACTAAATATCCTGATACAATATACAGTATGGCTGTATGATATTTTGTCACCTCCCAGCCCTTGTTAGTGGTAATAGACACTCAACGTTTCCCAAACATTAACATTTGTATTTATTAGTACGTACATTGGTTATTTATTTATTTTTTCCAGAATCATTTCCTAACGTTATGGAAACGTTCCGTTTTGCTTATCAATGGAACGTTCTATGAACTTTTAAACTAAACATTAAACCGTTAAAATCAAGCTCTTAGATGTTGTGTTTGTACTCATTATAACACTTGTTTGCCTCATAATAGGAACTTCGCCAAATAAAGAGCGATAACTTTATTAACCAGTAACAGAACGCTCCCAGAACGTTACGAAACCACCCTGACACACAGTTACTGAAGCCGAACCCAAGCCGAACGTTAACGAAATGTTCTGTATTGGTTTGGTTGGGTTAGTGGCATTACACGCGCGACGCGTTTTTGCGCACAGAACGCAAAATAAAAGATTAAAAAATGTGTCTTCTTCGGGACACACAAACAAGACGATGTGTGAATGTGACAAATCTCACTGCAAGTTTTCTCGCATTGTTTTTGCCCCCCCCCCCCTCACATACTGTATATCTGACTCCTACTGTACCTTCTATACAGCAGATTCTCCAAAGCCCGGAGTGCGTGAGGTCGCCCCGAGTTTTCTTGGGTTGAGACTGAGTGTCATCCGCACTGATGTTGGTCGCGTTGCAAATGTACGCCCTGGAGTACAGCCAGTAGTCCGTGCCGACAGCGATGGTCATAAGGCTAAACGCCACGAAAGCGCCCACGGTGGCCAGGAGCAGCTGAACCGCACGGTCGCACCAAGCCATCGCACTTCATAATAATCTCTTCCCTGGCACTCTTTTTGGTTTCTCTCTCTCCCTCTCGTGTGCGTTTGTGCGTCTCTGTGTGTGTGTGTGTGTGTGTTTTGGTCACAGCTGCCGTTCCTTTTGTTCCCGCGCTCGAGCGTCAGGGCTGGTTAGTCACCGCGCGCGCCCGGAGCGACGGCAAACTTGCGCGAGGTGAAAAGCGCGCGGCGCCTCCACGTGTCAGTGCGCTCAGCGGGAGCCGCTTTTAAACCACCGCGGTTTGCTGTAATCATGTTCTTTTTTTCAAAAAGCAGAAACCATGTCGCTCGTCCTCTCCCATCGTCTCGAGTTTTCTCAGACTAATCGAAATGGCTTTTTTTTTTGACGGCTCGGTCTCAAACCCCACCTTCAGTCAGACTAACCAATGAGAAACAAACAGCAGGAGACCCTCTTTAGCTCTATTGATGGGAAGAGGGGAATCTTAATGTAGGGCTTGAAACGAGCTTGTCTTGCAGAAATGTCCTCATCTGCGATCTGTGAACAGAAATGCATCTGAAGGTTTGGACAGGGGGGGATCACTTGGTTTGGAAGATTGTTCTCCTCACCATGGCTGTAACAATTGCTTATATGCATTACCACAGCCTTCCTGTCAGCTCATATCAGTCTGGTTATTATTCTTTAATCATTCTACAGATTTATCCCACCATTCTGTGTAAACTTTAAACCCCCATCAGGTACCCATTTGTTTTTTTATTTGTTTTTTTGCACTGCACTGATGTCACACGATTAGCTGATTAGACAACGGCATGAATATGCAGGTGTACAGGGGTTGCTAATAAAGTGGACAGTGAATGTGTAGCACAGTACAAACTCCCTATACATTTATGGTGGATATCAACAGTGGGGGGAAAAAAATGCCCGCTGTGAGATCTGCTGCCGTGATACTCATCTTCTGAGCACAATTAAGCTGATCTTAATTTTGGAGACATTACCATTTCTTTGTTTACTGAATACAAGCCTGTATCAAGCTAATGAATCAGTCTAGTAGTCTGGTTTTGCTTGGCTCACAGAGAAACCACTCACTTCCTCTAGGGAGTGAAGCTTTATTTATAGGTGGATTATTTTGCTAATCAACTCAATGATCAACATTACAGTGCCAACCTAGTGTTTATTTGCCTCTTATGGCATAGCAACACTGAACTAAAGACCTTTTTTTCTCGATCCTTCAAAGTAACCACCCTTTGCTTTTATAACATCTTCACAAAATCTTGGCATTCTCCCAGTCAGCCTCATGAGGCACTCGCCCAGAATGGATTTCCAACAATCTTGAAGGAGTTCCCAGAGGTGCTGAGTACTTGTTGGCTGTTTCTACTTCGCTCTGTGGTCTCAAACTCATCCCAAATTGGATTTAAATCTGATGCACACTCCATCACTCTCCTTCTTGGACAGATAGCTCTTACATAGCCATAGCGGTGTGTTTGGGGTCACTATCCTGTTGGAAAACTAAATGGGATGGCAAACTGCTGTGGTACCCATGATGGTTTAGTGTGCCTTCAATTTTGACTAAGTCACCAACAGTGTCACCAGCAAAGCAAGCCCATACCATTAAACCTCCTCATGCATGCTTCACAGTGGGAACCAAACATTCCAGAACCGTCTGTGTCTAAAAAAGACGTGATTATAACGTGTGTGTCTAACAAAGGCATGGTGGTTATAACAAATACTCTCAAATTTGGACACATCAAACCAAATGACAGTTTTTCATTAATCCAACATCCATTCCTTGTGTTTCTTGGCCCAAGTTTTTTTTTCCCCACTGGAAGAAATTGTTTCTTTGCCGCAATTTGACCATGAAGGCCTGATTCATGCAGTCGCCTCTGAAATATGTCTGCTGCTTGAATATTTATGTGGGCTCTAATCTGAGGTGCTGTAAATCATCGATTTCAGGAAAATGGTCACTGTAATAAACTTATCTTCAGAGGTAGCTCTTCGTCTTCCTTTCCTGGGATGGTCTTCATGAGAACCAATTTTATCATAGCGTTTCATGGTTTTGGGGAATGCACTTCAGGATACATTTAAATTTCTTGATATTTTTTGGATTGACTGACCTTGATTTCTTAGTGATGATGGACTGTACTTAACTGACTGTTTCTTGCCGTAATATGGATTGGTACAGTAGTTGTGTTCAAGAACCCTAATGAAACTGGCACTCATGGAACCCAAAATAAGACCAAGACTTGCATCTGCTGTTTTTGATGCACCTCAGTTATCTAGATGAGGTGATCTGGAAGTTGAATAAGTTGAATCTGAGTTACCAGTCTCAAAAATCACCAAACCAGAACCTCAGATTATAGCCTTTATGAATGCTTTGCAGAGCATAAGTAGCAGACACATCTCAATGTCAGTTGTTCATATTGTTTATGTCTTTAGCATAGCACTGCTTTGCAATGTGGGGAAAAAATGAAATTAGGAAAGATCTTTGAATTAGAAGTTGTATACAAACTTTTCACTGATTTTCACAAAACACACCAATCATACTGTGCCAAGGTTTTAGGCAGGAGTATGTAAAATTATGTAAAATAAGAATTATTTAAAAAATAGAAGTTAACAAATTAACAAAATAGAAAGTAATGAACAAAAGAGAAATTCAAATCAAATCAATTATTGCTGTGACCACCCTTTGCCTGCAAAACCAGAATTGACATAAATTTTTGGAGGTAAACTTGCACACAGTTTTTTGAAAGAACTCTGCAGGTATGTTGTTCCAAACATCTTGGAGATCTAACTACAGAGAATTCTGAGGATATAGGCTACCTCAAATCCTTCTGTCTCTTTATGTAATCCCAGACAGACTCAATGATTTTGAAATCAGGGCTCTGTGGGACATTACCTTCAGGGACATTACCTTCTCTTTGTCCTTCTATACTGAAGATAGTTCTTAATGAAATTGGTTTGTGGTCATTGTCCTGCAGCAGAATAAATCTGGGGCCAATCAGTTGCCTCCCTGATGATTTTACATGATGGATAAGTATCTGCCTGTATTGTTCAGCATTAAGGACACCTTTAATCCTGACCAAATCTACAACTCCAGTTGCGGAAATGCAGCTCCAAACTTGCAAGGAATCTCCAGCATGCTTCAGTTTTGCATGCAGACACTCATTAATAATATAATGTTTTAAAAAAAATTCTTTAGATTTTGAATCATCAGTCCAGAGCACATGCTGCCATTATTCTGCACCCCAGTTTCTTTCATGTTTTCATGCATAGTTAAGTCACTAAGCTTTGTTTCCACATTGGAGGGATAGCTTTTGGGACGCAATTCTTTTATGAAGACGACTTCTGGCTAGACTTCTCCAGACAGTAGATGGGTGTACCCACAATTTTCCGCCAGTTCTTTGCTGATTGCACTGCTGGACAGCTCCTGAAATCAAAGGGAAGTGAGTATGATGTGTCTTTCATCTGCTGCATTAAGTTTCCTAGGCAAACCACTGCATCTATAGTCATCAGCATTCCCTGTTTTTTTATGCTTCTACAAAACAGCTTGAACATCATATCTGGAAACTCCAGTCTGCTTTGAAATCATTGTCTGGGAGAGACCTTACTAATGCACTATAACTTCTTGCTGTACCCACTCTTGCCATGGTGTATGACCTGTGACATGAAATTAATATTTTCTCCACAGTTTCACCTTAGTAGCAGAGTTTGGCTGTTCCCCACTGTGTATTAAGCCCCACCACGGCGGTTTTCATTTTAATTAACAACTGTATCTCATACTATATATGAAATTGCTGATCATTAGCACCTGCTTGGTATAATTGGTTAATCATACACCTGACTCTTATCCTACAAAAGCCATGATTTTGTGCAGGTGTAAGAATTGATGCTGGTTTGACTGAACTCCAACATTCATACCCTACATGTCATTCCTTGTCAACTCTGTTTAAGGTAAAAATATACAATAATTCCAATTAGCTGGTTAGCTAAAGTGAGGCATAGTTAGTGGTTTTCCAAAAAGGAGCCATATACTTGAGCACTTTTGATTGTCAATAGTGTGTAAAGCTCTTATTAAGAGAAACGGTGGCTACTTTGAAGAAACTAAAATATGAAACATATTTTTTTATGTTGTTGTTTACCATAATTCCATATGTTTTATTTCAGAATTATTGATAGAGTAAAATACTGGACTGGACATGTGTCCTTTTTTGAGATTTTTTTTTCATATTGTTTGTCACGACTATTTGTTTAGTAACAAACAAGCCCTGAAGTATGGATCTAATGTTGCTCTCCACAGCAATTTTGTGTACCCATTTCAAATACTGTTTATACAGTATATCTTGCAGATCTGTTTAAAAAAAACGCACCCTTTTCATATTCAAAAGATTATGGGGGATGCAAATGTTTGCAATCAACGGCAGGTAGGTGAGTCAGTCTTAGATAACTCACATAAAAGGCCTGGGCTCGCTTAGCATCCGTACCTCTCAATCCTTATATTTACGATTGAGGCGTCCAAAGTGAGAAAAGACATTATGATTGATGGCTGATTTATTTATTTATTTATTTATTTTGATTGAGGCATGACGCATTTCAAGATTTGACAGTGCTGTATTTATTCTGAGACTGCCGGATGTTAAATGTACACCGTGTCTCCAGCTGAGCCTCTGAATGCACGTTGTTGCGGAGGCTGTGTTTAGCTCAGCGGATCAATGGAGGATGTGTGACTGGGAGAGCAGTGCAACACTCAGGCAGCTTTCACTCCACACACACTCACTGACTGAAGGTTTAGAAAGAAACACATTGATGAGGAACAAGTGGTTGTCAGACATTTTACCTTTGGCTTGGTGCTCCATTTTAGAGAATGGCTTGAGTATTAGTAACAGATTAGAGTGTTTTAGAGTTTTTCTTTAGCAAATCTTATTAATATTTTCATTCCTTTATTTGCTTGGATGCGTTGCATTTATTTTGTATGGTTTCTGATAAGATATGATCGGCATGACACATAAATGGAATTTAAAGGTCATTTCAGAGCTTTGCAGGTTTTTAAGATTTTATTTCTTCAACATATAATAATAATAATAATAATAATAATAATAATAATAATTAAAAACAGTGTTTACTTAAACACCAGTAAGCCCCAAAGATTTGAAAAATGGTGTAATTTCCTCTCAAAATATTTCCATGTCTTCTTGACTGTGTTAATTTATGGTGTGTAACTGAAAGTAGAACATGTTGCAGGGCTTCCAGCTGTGGTGGCAAAACAGAGGCGGGTGTGAAACAAATGATTTGAATCCTCAAGTTAACACCAATCGGTATTTCACAAAGTAGAGAGATAAGACACTGCATCATTTAAAACACCGGACCTACAGGTCAGTGCTTTGCCCTGTTATTTTAAGAGACATTAGATAAAACACTTCACATTTTAAATGTGGCTGTGGAAAAAGAGTTGGCTGTACAAATCGTCCATTCTGTTCTCTGTGTGTGTACTCTAAAATATTATAATGGACTTATGAAATGCCTATTTTGTCAGAGATGCTGTACATTTTGTATACGCTGAAGATGCAGAAATCTATGTCTTTAAAATAATAGGCAAACCCACTGTTGGAGGGTTGATGATTTGCTGTTCCCTTTTCATAATCTTAATAAGTTGTTGTAAAAGAAATTATGCACCTCAAAGATGCAACAGTATGAATCATTTATCACACTTTCTTTCTTTCTTATTTGTTGTATTTCGGTGAAGTTTTGTTAACAGGTCTCGGCTGCTAGCAAAGGAAACACCCAAATGTAGGGAGCTACACAGAATCATTATTGGTTTCTTTAAAAGAACTGCATGACTCAGCCATGTTGACATGTTTAAACTAAAATAAGCTTTTACATGGCAAATAAACAACATGTATATAATTTTCAGATTTTAAGGACTTCCCATTTTAAAGAGATTTAACTTCCTATTTTAAAGAGCACATGACCTGTTGTCAAATGCATCTTCACATTGCTCTACTCTACTTTGCTTTTACTGCACTTACTAAATTATTCACCATACATACTAAACAATCAGCTAGGTATTGAGGTGGTTAAATATATATATTATTTACTCACTTACTTATTTAGGCTACCTCTACAGTAGATTTAGGAACAGATGATTAGCTTTTCCAGGGGTTTTGATCTGTTTAAAACAAGGACTGCCAGACTGGATTGACTGTTTTAAGTCAAATGTCATCATTTAAGCCTAATATGATTTTAAAACTAAACAGTACTATTTTTTTATATTCAATAATGTAAAAGAAAATATATTTAAACTTATTATGCCCAACAACCTTAATGCCTTAATTCCTTTTAATAACAAATACCTTTTTAAATCTTGGTTTGCTCAGACATATTTTCTAGTGATTCATAAATGTTATTTTATACTTGCTCGTGTAATCATATGTACCTGCAGAAGTATTGATAACATTTATTTTAAATGTTTCAAGAATAACATATATTTTAAACTTAAAATGTTTCACCTTTAAACACAAAAGCCTGTTTTCATTACTACCATTTTCTACAAAAACACTCTTACAATACATACTTTATGATCCTGCCTTGAAGAAACAGCACTGAATGTGATTAGATATTGTACATTCCTAAAATATATACTTGAGCAGAATGAGACGCTTGGTCATTTCAGGACACATGGTTTTTATTATGGTTGGACTCTAGAGACTAAGATGGGCAATAGAAAACATAGATTTTGTTTCTTTAACCACTTTTGCATTGAATTGTAATTTAGTTTAAGCCATTTCACCAATGGCCTCGTCTGTGCCAATTCTGAACCGTCTGGCAGAGGCAACCAGGTTTTAGACTGGAATTTAACTCAATTCATGATCAATCACAACCAATGTCCTCTACTTTATTTTGCATTGTGTGTGTCAGGAGCTTTTCCATATCTTCAGTCCAATTTTCAAACATGTTGATGGTGCCCTGAAAAAATCATTTCCAATTGTAATTTTAATGATGCTTGGTGATGTTCAGACTCTACCATTTTGTGCGATGCTCTCAGGAAGGGCTTCATGCTTTTAACACTTCCAAGCAGCTTGTTGCAATCACAATCGCTTTTAACAGCTTATTTTAAAATTTGACAATCACAAGAATTAACTAAACTATAAGTCTAAAGCTTTTATATAAAAATGGACTCTTCCCCCCCCCCCCTCATTTGCCATTCTCCTCACAGGCTAAATTCTTGGCAAATTTCTAACTTTATTTTTCTTTATTTTTTTTTATCCAAAGGTGTTTAATGGTATTTATATGTATAGTTATGGACAAAAGAAATGTTGCATTATTTATATAGATAAAAGAAAGGTTTTGTCTTGGATTGGCCAAAACACGCTCTTTCAGTGATATCTTTCATACATTGGAGGACCAGAAACCCCATTCAGAAAAATTTGTCTGTATGTCTGTATATCTGAATGTCTGTCCAGCCAATTTTATTACAGCATCACAAAAACACTGCCTAGACAGAATTTAATGAAACCCTGCCAGTCCTTCAGCATTTGCCTCAAGTTAAATCTCTGCCATAAATTAAATCAAAATGGGGAGAAGAAGGGATGTTATGCGCAGTTTTGTGCTAGATTATTTCTCAGCAGCCACTGCATTTTGGGGCGAATACAGAGCTTTTGCCTTCAAAGTAGGTGTGACCTATAGTTTATCGACTGTCAACCCAAATGTTTACCGTACATGAATATGACGAGTATGCGGAACACCGAGAAATTATCATAATGCCCCTATAAAACACAAACAAATGTGCGGCACAGCATGGCTAAGTCCAAAAAAATTTTTTTAACACTTGTAAGGACAGATCACTGTATGTTTATTCTTACAGCTCGAAGTTTAAAACCAGTTTATATTACATGTTCCGAAACCGTGTAGCCAAAAAGCAGTCAAATCAAAATGTTGAGTAAAAGTGATGTTATGAACAGTCATGTGCCAAATGTAATAATCTACTTTAGACAGGGAGTGTATTTGGCTGACGATGAGAGTACCAAGTAAACAAGGCGTAAGATACTCAACCTTACAATTTATTTATTTGTTATTTTTTTGTATCATTGGGTCACTCTTCAATTGGGGTGACAAAGAGGCAGAATTTCTAAAAATGCATGTTCAAAAAGTTATTGCTAAGCATTTCAAATTAGTTTAATATCCATTAAAATAGGAGCTTAGGAACATTTTGATTTGTTTATAATCATAATCAAATCAAGTAAAATTTTGGTATGCAATTTTAGGTAATAATTAATAAACAGATAAATTAGTTTGTATAGTTAGTGTGTAAAGATAGTTTGTAAAACATATGTTTAATTATAAGATTAGAACAGTAATACCACAGACGTAATATAACACCATAAATTTTATATTGCATAAAAAGTTTAACAGTTGAAAGCTTATTGAGCAAAATAATAGATAGTATAATAGAGAATGTCCTACGTATGTGTTTTATTAAAAATAGACCATAGTAGAGATGTATATTGTATATATTGTATGTATATTGTCTGTGGAGTTACTATAGAGTCTGTAATGATACCAGGAAAGACAGTTAACACCACAGACAAATTAGCCTAAATCCAGAATTTGCTAAAATGGAGACTGTCATCATGATGATTTCAAGATCAGGGGAAATATTGGAAATATGAATAAGTATGTGTTTAAAATTCTTTAGATTAAAATATTTCAGATCTGCAAGTTATCAACACACCACAGTCAATAATAAACTGAGACACATAAAATTAGATACTTTTCTGACCATTCCAAGACAATTAATAAGAAAGAATGTGTTCCTCATGCACCCTTCAGATCAACCAGCACCAGCAATGACCTTTACACACACAAAGTAGTCCAAATAGATTTCTCCCTTTTCTTAAACTGGTGACATCCATTGTTGTAACATTGCAAACATTCATCTGGGGGGATAAATACTTTTTTACTGGATATAACAAAAAATGTGTTTAAAAAAAAAAAGATTAATAAGATTGTACATATTTCATAAAATCTACATTCACAATATAACCAATTATTTGTGTTAAAAATGCTACATTGTTGCAATTATAATCCATGATACCCCATTGAGGTATAGTGGGAGCATACATATTTTGTTACCATTCGAACTGAATTATATATGTATTTTAAAACAAAAATGTAATTATTACTAGTACGCAAATGGTGTTTACCCTACAGAATGCAAATATGGGAACATTTTATGATTTATTGGTAGTTAAAGTTTATTTCCAATTCTGTAGAGGGAAGAAGGAAAAAAAAGAAGTAGAGGGACACCAAAAATTTTTTAAAAATAAATCTTGTAATAAATTTGTGTGCAACATTTCTTCACAAATATTTTCAAGTATTGTTATATCCATAATTTGAATTATGTCAAAACCATCTCTCTTCTGTGGGTGTTTTCACTATAACTTATACACTGCCTGGCCAAACAAAATAAATACTGTTTGGATTTAAGTTAGCACATCCTAAAGAGCCTTCAACTGGACAAGTTCTGCAGTGATTAAACTTTCAGTTGGTAAAAATTATTTTAACTGTAAACGGCATAGCTTCTCATTTCTTAATCAACCATGTTTGAAGGCATATACTATGGTTGTAGGGAGACAAAAATGTCATTGTGTTTCAGAAGAGTCAAACTATAGCCCTGCATCAAGCAAAGAAAACAGCTCAGGAGACTGCTGAAAGCTGAAATTAACTGAAATTGGGTGAAGAACTGTCCAGGGCATCATTAAAACTTGGAAATATAGTGGATAGTTGAAATGCCAACTTAGTGAAATAAAATGTGGTCAGAAAAAAAATTGTGATCTGAGATCACTTATGTGATTTTGGTTAGGTTTTGTAGAATTGTAAAGAAAAAAGATCATTAGATGGTGAAAGTGCATCCTGAGAACTCATAGGGTTGGGACTAAACAGCTGTGTGGCCATAAGAAAACCACTTGTTAAAAAAAGAAAAGAAAAAAAGGAAGGCTTAAATTTGCTATGGAGATTAAAAATGCAATGGAAAAAGTCACCAGGTCTGATGAGCTCAGACTGACCCTGTTAAAGACTGATGGGTACGTTAGCTTAAAAAGAAGTGCATCAAGTATGCACTAATCATGCCTAGTGGCCGCTGAGTAAATATCTAGAGGTAGTGTTATGATCTGGGGTTGCTTCAATTGGTCAGGTCTAGACTCAGCAATATTATGTGGCAATAAAATGAAATCAGCTGACTACCTGAACGATCTGGTTATCCCATCTATGGAATTTTTCCTTCCCTTGTCAAATTGTGAGAGGTTATATAATACTCTCATTTTCACATGTACATGCCACTACAGAATTCTGACCTTAATCTAAGTGAATGCTGATGTGCTGAAGGAGACTGTTTCAATGCGGTTGAACTCCCATCACCGATACAAGATCTCATCCAAAAATGAATGGACCGAAATAAAAGTTGTGATGTTGCATAATGTGCTTCAGACAATGCCACTGCTGTTTGTGGCAGTAAACTCTTGTGTTTAAACAGTATTGTTTTGTTAGAAGAGCACAACGTCTGCTCAAGGATGTTTGCTCATTCCTCCATTATTGTTTTGACCTTTTTAATTGCTGCGTGATGTTTATTTCCCACAGTCATTTTTCGTTCACGTTGTGGAGGATGATGATAACTGTAGAATGCATTTTATTAATACATAAAAAATATAAAAGAAAAGAAAAACAATTCTATCACGATACTACTATCATAGTTTAATTTTTCACCTAATTAATTTCATGGCAAGAAAGTTATCAAATTAGATTAGACACCATGAATACAAAAACACAAGAAGCAAGTCTAGCTGAAAATCTCTGTGGGAATCATAAAGCTCCCTTAGTACAATGTTTACTCTACCATTTCATGATGATCTTAGTACTGTATTATGATGCTATTGGGATCTGAAGAGAGATATTGAAGACAGCAAGAAAAATAATATGGGCATTAGAGCCAGAAGAGCTACTGCACCATCTACTGGCTCAACACATATTGTGCAAGATTTCTGAACACCTGCACATTTATTACCAGACAAATGAGACAGCAAACTCTGCAAAATGTGACTCAATGTGAAAACTTTTAATAGGCCTTAAGAAAAAGATGTTACAAAGTATCCGGTCATACGTCTTGTGCACTTCCAGTACTTTTACATCTTCACATCTGAATTGCTCTTCAACACGTGTAACATTCAGCATTAACACAGTACAGCTAACAACACTTACAGTTTGATAGGCACGATGTGGAGGCAGACAGCATTCATACCCAGAATCCACCAAATGCCAGTACTTTGCTCTAAGAGCACTGTGCATATGACAGTGGCCTGGATTCAGTCACAGATAGTTGAACATTATAATAATCAGACCTCCTAAATATTGATAACTGTGTATGGACAGGTTTTCCTGCCCTGAGGGGAGTTATACTGTAGGTAAAGGTTGGAACTGGCCAGATCGGAGCTCTGTCGCCATCAACGAGACCCATTTATCTTAAATTCTTTTTCAAATAATGTGTAATTTCCTTTTATTCATTGTTCTTACATCTTATATAGAAACATCTGGTCTTTATCTTAAGCCATTTTTAAAAACCTGATCATTACAGCAAAGGGGTAATACAATGAAAGTGCCCGAGGTTCCTGCATGCCTGAAGCCAGCGCTGCACATTGGCAGGCGTGGACGAGGCCTGGCCGTCTCGAAGAAGGCAGCATGCGCATGCAATGTCAGCTAACGAGGGCTCGCTGCCCAGCAGCCATACCGCGCGCCCCAGAGAACTGTTGAGTGAACGCAGCACAGCTGCACGCTCCTTACTGGCCCCTTCTGCCAGCTGGAAGAAGGCCGTGTCCACCCAGCTGTCCATCTGTGTGGCAACAATTGGGTCCTTCGGCTCGGAGCCCAGCAGCCGAAAGAGGAAGCGTGCCACGTTGGCCTCGCCCTCGATGGGGCACATATTCTGGATGCTGAACTTCATTTGCACATTTGGCACTGGAAGGAAAAATAGATCACATTTACACACAAACGTTGCATGATCTTTAAAAATGCAGGTAAGAAAAAGGTAAGCTATTGCTTATTTTTCCTTTACTAGTTACATTTTAAAAAATCCTAATAAACACTTTACTACGTTTAGCTGCTTTTAAGAAGACAATTCTGAAAAATTTAACAAGGTGCTTTTTTTCTATATAAACAAGAACCTAGAATTGCTTACAGCATGATTTCACTGTAACATGCCATTAATACTGCACATTCTATTACAAGGTGTATCAAAAATTTCGAGTTTAGCTGTGTTTTTTTTTTTTTTGCTGACGCTTTAAAACCTGGCATTAGAATTCGCTATCAAGGGTCTCGCTCCTGGGGACGAATCCTCGATGCACAATGCCGCGAATGTGAAAAAAGGAAAATGAGCATGCGGTCGAGATGCGGACCTGCCTCGCTTTTTTCAGTCGTGGACATGAAGGCCTGTTCCACTTTAAAGACTGTTGCTTCGACTCAGGGTCGTATCCATATACCCAAGTTTCGTTACCGGTAATGATCCTCGACGTTAAGGACATGGCACCCTGACGGAGTTCTTGGCAGAATACGACACGATATGATACGAAACTTGTCAGCAACATGTTCAAATCACATGTGAGGATTACGTACACTGTTCCGTATGACACACTGACAAAGGCAACAATGGATTGTTCTCTGACAAACATCATGCACAAGTTGCCAAACGGTTTTGCCATTTTCGGGGGTTGAGCTCATTGAAGCGCTTCTTGATCTCTTCTCATCTCCCCACTCTTAAAAACACCTCGAAGGACTCATCACAGCATCGAACTTGCGGAATCATGTCAAACGTCTATGTGGCAGATTTGATCTTTGTTGTAACTTGCTTCCATGATGAAATAGCAGACATGGTAATGCACATGCACAGCTCCCGATGTACACAGGACAATGTCATTTGGCACACTGACTTATGAACTTTGGTGTGTTAAGAAACTAGTCTCGAAACTATATGAAGTCTCTCATTTTTTGATGCAACCCCAACACATCATTAAATGTACAGCAGCTAATCACATTGAGTTCATCATGGCTGTCCTATTACAGTGACATCACTAACATGTTAGCAAGTCTACAAGTTTGAGTTAATCACAAGGATTTGTTCAAATAAATTAATAAATTTAAATCACTGATGTCTAATAGGTTATATAATAGTCTCTTTGATGTTTAAGACTGCTGAGAATAGAAAAAAAATTCAAAAACCTTCAGAGGTTACATTTTATGCTTCTATGTCAAAAGCCTCAGCATTCATCAATTCATCATTCAAGCTTCCTCATCATTCATCAAAGGCTTCAAAGAGACCATGAACCAGATTTATATATATGTGAAAAAAAAAAAGTCTTACCGTCTTTCCATATGAGCGTGAAACCCAGCTGGAAGCGCTGACGTTCGTAGCTCTCGGTATGGCGTGGCCCTAAGCACGAGAGCAGCTGAGGAGGAACACTGGAGACAGAGGAGTGCACGTGCACAGAGGAGAGAATGCGATACCTCTGGCACAGAAGCCCGTGCAGCACCAGCAGAGAGAGTGGTGGACTAGCAGGATTGGCATTGATTACAATGTCCCTCAGAGCACCTTGGTCCTGAAACATGAATATTTACAGCTTTTAATGCATCTTATTAAAACAATCGATTGTATCCATCTAGGCTTGTTGATTTACGGTGATGAAGATGGGATATAAAATCAGCACATGCAAAGCAACATTGCGCTGCGTTCCATCACAATGACCGACAAACCTTCAACTCTACTCAGCATAGATCAATGACGATTTAAAAAACGTGCTTATATGGAAGCCTTGCCGATATGGAGGCTTCAGACATCAAACTGTGCATTTGGGTTTTCCGGATACATTAGGCAGAATGAAAGTTATCATAACTTTTATAACATGTAAATTTTACCACTATCGGAATATGAAAATGACATTGAAAAAATATACAGGTCTCCAAATAATCTTTTTTTATTTTAGCTCATGAAAACAACTGAAAACAACCATAAAAACACAAGATCATGTGTATCTGTGCTATTTCTTTGCCTACGTGACTCCTTTGCCCATGTGATTTTTGTTCATTCATGTTTGTATGCCTGATTCAAATGAAACAGCGTTCAGTTCATCATATTACCTAGGTTGTGCTGACAAAAAATAAATAAAAAGGATACGCCACAATCCTGAGTCATATATATGTTTATGTAAAAGGTTTTAAGAGATACAGGATGGAACATGAACGTACATTTCAACAACAAGGACATGCTCACCTTTCCAAGAAGAGCATCCAGATCAGCCGTGCCAGTGAATACGGACACCGTAGTGGTCTGTGAGAGAGTTGTAACATCCATGTCAGCATCTGGAGTAGAGGCGATCTTCGCCAGGCCGTCCACTGCAGCTTTCAGCTCATAGAGTTTGCGCATGATCTCGTCCTGGCGAGCCTCCAGGGCTTTGAGCGCAGGATCCGTCTCACCATTCTAAAAGAAAAAAGTAACAAAAATATACATCAAATGAAAAAAAAAAAGTTATCAAAAAATTTGACAGATGTTTACGGTGCAGATCTATGTCGCCAAGCAATTTTCTAAGAATCTACAGAAAGTGTGTATCAAATCAACCAATCTGCATCAGAAATTTTTACAACCATTCCAATCTTTCTGTTTATTGTTGCTTGAATAAGCTCCAAAACAATTTCTTTTTTTAAATAAAAAGGTTTGATCTGCCAGTCTTTATTTTAGAACTATACTATTATACAATAGTACAGGACTCACAAACATAATTGAGCATTTAATATAAAGATACACAGTGAATAAATGATCCTGCGCAGAAAGCTGCGCAGTAATGAACACCACGAATACACAAATTACCCACAGCTAATGTCAGTTGCATCAGCCAGCTATGCTAAGCACTTTGCATTTGCGCCCTGACACACAAGCTCAAGGTTGCAATGTACATAAAGTCAACAAAACGTTCACCATATTTACTTTAAAAGACAAAAAAAGACACATGGAAGAGCTTTCCGTACGCAGTGCCAGCTCCGGGACACCCGTGATTTACCTGTAGCGCATGCTCGGCGCGGCTGCTTCCCGGCAGCGCGTGGATATTCGATAACTTGTACATGCACGTGGGCAAATCAATCTTTACGTCACGCTGGCTCAGGGGCTTTACCTGGTACATGGGCATGGTGTCTGGCTCCAGAAAAAATAAAATACGAACAAAATCCGAGAAAGAATTACTGCTAAATAGGTTGTTCGACTCCCTTACTGTCCATTCAGCACCAAAGCACGAGCGGAAGGAGGCCGCGTGCGTGACGTCACTTCCGGCGAAAGTAAAAGTCCGTTTAGATCAGTCGAGGTGTTGCGAAAAATCTGTTTTCGAGACGTTGTATTAGACTGGACCTGTCTGGTTTGTCAAACTAGTTTAATTATGTATTTAAGGAATGTAAAATGAATTTTTTTTTAAAGCAGCCAGTAATAAAAATCTTCCCGGCACCCCCATAAAACCCCCGACCTCAAAATGATTTTAACTGTGATTTGTATTCTTTTACTCGTTAGCACTGACTCTTGGACGATGATGACGAAGACAAGTATATATTGTATTAAAAAAAACATTTTTAATTCTATAAAACTATTACTATCTATGACCATTATTACAAGCACTATAAATGAGATTTTATGGAGTTGTGTTGAATAGGTTCACAGCTTCTCTAGTCACTGTTGTCATAGTTACTTTGTCGGCAAGTTGCGTAAGCTGGTACAGTTTGTCATAGTACTAGGCGGAATCATAGGTGGTTACATCATAATGCTAAGTACAATATAAGTACATCACAATATATCATAGCCAATGTGTAGTCAAATTATAGGTCAAATCTCCCTTTACTTGGTGGGTTTCCTCCTGGTACTCCGGTTTCCTCCCACAGTCAATGCAGGTTAAGCTAATTGCCGTTCACAAATTACCACCTAGTGTATGAATGAGCATGTGATTGTATGTACTGTATGCAATGTATTGGCGCCCTGACCTGCCTCGTGCTCTAAGTCTCCTGGCATAAGCAGCTGCCAAACCAGGCTAATTTAGTCAAACAGATAGTTGTTTAGCTGTAGTTGATAGCTGTTTCCAAATTAATGCTTCTTATGCTACATTTTAAATAATTTTGATGGTAATCTGCAGTCTGCAATGTCTGTCTGAAGTCTGGAACAAATGATTTTACAAAATGCTGAGTTTCCTCCCCTGAGAGTTCAAGACCTTTACTGTAGCTGCCTTCAGTTGCTACTACAGTACAGTAGTTTAAGAATGTTTCTGCTTTCTTTAGGAAGTGAAAAGCATACTCATCTAGATTGGGGTCAGGTGACTGACTACCATTTTCCCCGCACTTCTTTGTTTCATATCGCGTTTGTCATATTGATTTGGGCAATTATCCATCTTTACTGGCCTCTCAGCTTTGTCACATTTGACTGAATCTACGCCTAAGGTATAGCTTTATACATTTCAGAATTTCTTCTACTATGTCTATTCCTGTGTTACCAGTGGTTTGCAATTGAAGGTAAACATTGTATTAAATAAATCATCTGTTGATTTTTGCAGAAGTTTCTAAAGCCCAGCTCACCAGAGTATTCCTTCCTCCTAAATCAATGATTATTAATTCTACTAATTAATTAATAATTCAGTTGTAATTGATGGACACATACTTGTGCGATCTTATATGTTAATCCAAAAGGACTACATTAATGTGGTAATTAGATCACATTTCTTATAATCATTACTTTTAAGTTATATAAGGTTTACCTTAAGCCTTTATTTAATATACACTAGTGGAATTCTTTCCATATCTCAGCTTTGTTAGGAGGCTGGAGTCAGAGCCCACAGTCGGCTATAACACAGTGCCCTTAGAGTAGACAGAGTTAAGGGCCTAGCTCAAGGGCTCCACAGCGACAATTTGGTTTGGCTCAGACTTAAACCTTGGACTTTCCAATCAATAACTTAGAGATTTAACCCACTTGCCAGACCTATTAATTTTTTTCTTTTATCGTTTCTGTTGAGTACATTTAGATCTTTAGGTGTGTGATAGACTTTTTGACTTACTTCACATTCATATCTTGTTTGCAGTTATAGACCTCCCTTAAATTAATAAGGCAATCAGTCAATCAAAGAGCTTGTTATAATATCACTGTTCACTAGAGGGCAGCCACTTGCTATGTTTCAGTTTAAGTATAGCTAAAGCCTGGAGACTTGTTAGACTAAACCTGAGACTTTTAGAGATATTATATTTAAACCTTAATTGATAATATGTTCTCACCTTGACTACAGCATAGCATTAGCAGTTGCAAACTTATTTTTTTCCAATGTTATGTAAATCTATCCGTAATACTCTGATAAGATGATAAGCCATTTCAACTTGTATTATATGGAAGTCCCATTGCCTTTTAAAATCAGCTGTTGTTTTGTCATGTTGATTTAAACTGCTCCAATCTTCTCATTAGGGTGTTACATCTGAATGCAGGGTTTATGTTTATGGAGCAAGAATCAAACCTGTTGGATATTTCTGGGATTTTGGCAGGTTTTTGGAAAGTGAGTAAGTGTGTGTGTCTGTGTGTGTTGCTAGTAGATATGAGTAGATACTAATAGATCCTATTCAGCAGAAAGGGTGAAAAACTTTGCACAGTCAGCATTGCTTCTATTGGAACCGAAACCTTACGTCACCCTGTTAAAGAAAGAAACAGAAATACATCACGCTGTGAACTGTGATCATTTTCCTGTTGACAGAACGTTGAACGTCCTGAGAGAACTGAAAGAGAAATTTAATTAAACCGTTCACCTGAGTTTGGTATTTCAACAGGTTGTTAGGTTTTAATAATTTACCGGCAAGGTCTTGGAGACTTGACAGAGACCACTGCTGAAATACACCAGGGAGCAGTGTGTTGATGTTTACAAGCTCGTAGAGGGTGCCAGCTCTTTGGACAAGTTTGACAATACCAGTTTTCCACAAATAGCATCTCTACACTTTCTATACTGTATGTATAATGTAGTGATTAGTATTAACTCAAGCTACAAAAAAATAATCTAATCAGCCCCTAATTGATTAAAAAAAAAAACCTATATTGTACAAAAAGTGTAAAAAAAAAAAAAAAAAGAAATCTATATTGTACAAAGTGCAGAAAATGATTAAAGTGTTTGAACACATAGCAGTGACCCAGGTCTAGTATGACAAAAGGAAATGAGTAACCTTAGTAATCTAGTATTTAAATAAAGTACACAAACTGCGTATAGTTCAGGGGTATGAAAGCATTTATACTTAAATAAATGATACTCCAGAGTTAAAGAGTTATATTTATTCATAAAACATACCATAGGGGACCTGATCTTTGTATCCATGCTACATTCCAAACCATGTTACATAACTGTGTAACTTGTTTTCAGCCTCTTTCCAGTGACTGAGATTTCTTATATCCTAATGCATGAGTATGAGAACAAAACTTTAAACTGAAATTAAACAATAGCAGCTTGTTAACTAAGCTCTGCATAATACATGAAGGCCTGCCGCACACATCTCAGTGTACCATTGTTCTTTTAACTCGGTCAAAAGTTTTTATGACCTTCTTCCCCTTGGTGTAGATTGAAACAGAATCGGATCAGAACAGTAACACCATGGCTGTTCAGGACCAGTTTTCCTCGAACAGTGCCAACACGAAGCCGACATTCAAATCTGAAATTTGGAGAAACTGGCCGGGGTCCATGCGGATCAATGAAGGATGGGTGCCCATTAAATTTTCAGCCCTGACTTAATAAGAAAGGTGAGCCTGATCCTCCCACCTTGGTATGAGTTTTTAAGGACAATTAATTATTAATCATTAATCATTAATTATTGACCATCGGACATACAGACGGGTACAAGTCACAGCTTTTGCATCCATAGCACATTGTCACAACAGAAACACCGTTCCACCCACATGAACAGACTTTGTAATTGCCACCTGTATACAAAGGAAAGTTGGCCAACATTGCTTATTTGGGTTTGACTTTTGTGGCTATTACTAAAGGCGGCATGTCGCTTATCTGGAATGATTGGTCTCAATTACAAGCTGATAATCTACAAACCAACCTGCAGTACCAGGGTCCTGCTTCAGCCCCATGCTTTGTATTTCCTTAAGGTATTGTGCACGGGTGCTTGGCATGTGAGTGCTGATCCTATCGATCTGTTACTGTTTACAGTCAACAGTATCAAAGTTTATCCACTGTCTTCAAAGTCACAGCAGTACAGTAGGATTTATAGTTGTCATAAATATTTATGATGTACTGTACAGTAAGTGAGACATGTAGCTGACATTTCTGCAAAGCTATTTATGACAGTTTCCACAGTTAAACGCACAATACACATGAAAACCGATTCGAATAGACTGGAGGTGAAAAGCTAAATGGATTTAATGTTGTCTAGGGCACTATAGAGCAATGCACTGTACAGCGTAGTATATCTGTTTTGTTATCTCACACACTTTACTAGCATCTGATATGCTGAAATAAAATATAATGCCATTTACAAGTTAATGTGTATGTGATGAACCTGATGACTGTTCAAGACTGTCCAAAGGCTGTAACGAATTAAACCGCCATGAATTTTAACGTGCTTATGTTTTGTTGTGCTACAGTTCAAGTTTGACCTAAGACTTTGTACGATTTTCTCATCATTTTACCATTTATTGTGTTCCCGGTCCATATCTATTACCCCGTCCTGCTGATGTATCTGCTGCGTAGGGCAGAGTTACTCCGCAGCAGAAAAAATATCGCACAGTCAAGGCTGTCCTGCACGCCTGTCCTTGTCACCCGAGCCTCCTCTAGTGTTCGAGGAGTCAGTTAAGACCTGTCATCTCTCGTTTCTTTCCTGTTCACAAGTCATGGCTCCTGATCACTTGGGGTCATGGCTGTTTTTTTTTTTCAGACTCTTGTTACATCACTGGCTTCCCTGACCTTAGACATCTTCAACCACATGCAGCAAGACAAGGGTTAAACACCGTTAGTCAGAAACACAAGTCAGTAACTCAGTAACCCAGTTCCTGGTGACTCCCATCTTCTCTTTATCAATAGCCTTTAACCCCTTTTGTTCTCTGATAATAAAGCCTTCATGAACTTTACAGTGGGCTCTATGGGTTGCATTTTTCCGTAGCACAGGATGAGTTAAACGATTGCATCCTGAATGCATTTGAAAGGCATGTAATACTTAATATTAAAGTTTTATAGGTATCACACATCAAACAGCCAGCACGTTGCAACACAACCATTAATCAGGTAAACTCGTGCATTGTGGTGAACGTTTCCAAGTATTTTTAGCTTACCAAAACACACTTACTGTATAATGAGTGCGCAGCAAATAATAGTACACATTGTAATGACTGTTATTACCTGATGGCATTACATAGAAGGGCTCATGACTGTCAGGGTGGGACTGTTATGGTGTAACTGTCAGACACATGTTCATTTAAGCAACTTTGAAAAATGGTTTTATTCAAATACTGTATAGCAATACAGGCCCAGTAATACAATCAACACTTGTATTGTAAGTATGTTGAATATACTGTAGTAAAGCCATATATACTGTAGTATATGATGAAAATGACGTGTTATCTGTGATAATAGCCTCACCTCCTTTTTTAGTCTTGGATTGCAGGCATATTGTAATTCCTACGGTCTTATCAATTTAGGTATGGCTCTGTCCGTGGCCCAGGTGAAAGCTTCTTTTTATTCTAAACTAAGAAAAAAAATTTGTGCAAATCAGCCACCTGTCTATGGGTGCTAACCCCAACAAAAGAACCAGGATTGTGACGATTATTATAAAAAAAGGTTGTTTTTTTTCCCCAGCAGCACTTTAAGTGTCCAGTGTCACTTATACAGTATGTAACCTACTGTATCATTGACTTCTCCAACCCCATGTGGCAAGAGCCAGACAAAACACAGACGAACCAACTGTGGGCCCATTCAACTGGTGCTTTAAGAGATCCAAACAACAACAACAACGACTCCCACCTCCACAATGTTTCTGGAAGTTTTCTTGATCCTTGCAGTTCTAAAGCTGCTACCGAGGCCTTACCTCTATGCTTAAGATTTAATGAAGTCTAACCTGTAAAAGAACAAAGTGGTAGAGGAAGAATAGCTAAGCAATGTGACAGGGCCCATGTAAGCAATTTCAGGGTTCATTGCTGGTTGACTTCTCAACAAACACCGGCCTGGGAGACGCTAGACACAATTGGCTCTTTGCTCAGGTAGCCGTGCCATGAATTGTTCCTCTTATTCACAGTCCCTTCACCATCCCACTCGTGAGCCAGTAACCACTGCTAACAGGTGTCCCAGAGCTTCTGAGCAAATGCAAATACTTTTTTCTGTGGGAAGCTTTGGTGGTGTTGCCTAGATATGGCTCGTACCAGTGGTACTGTAAAATTAATCACACAGTGAACCCGTGGCAATTATTTAATTGCAAAAGGCTGCATAATATACACACAGTCAGGAATGTATTTACTTTAAATTCATTATTTCTTATACTGGCTAACGTCCTCTTAACAAGATCATTTGTGACACTATTTGTGTCAGCCTAGATAAATACATTTTAATACAAAATGGTATGTATATGAATGTCAAAATAATCCCAACTGTGCACTTTGACACTAAGTTCATTTGACATTAAACGTTATCAGCCCTTGCAGAAAACGATACGTGAACTTCACAAATCATAAAAGTCGATGTTGACTTATTATATGGAGTCTATGTGAGTTTTTTTTTCACTTGCATAATTTTAACCTAATTTTTTAATCATGATTACTTACAGAATACAGGACATTGCACATATATTGTCTATATTGTATTGTCTTGCACATTCACAGATTAGACATTTGAGTAGTGTTTGAAATAAATGTGCTGTTTTCTTCATCTGTCTCATCTTCAGGGATATTAGTAAACGCTGAAGTATTATATCATTATCTAGTCTGGGACAACAAATGAAGCCATCTTTTAAAGGGGGTCTTGAGATATTGGCGGGGGGGGGGGGGGGGGGGGGTTGATCAATGTGACACTCTGGAGGGTTAGAGGGGAAAATGAGGACTTTTTCATTTTTTTTTTTTAGATTTTAACATAACCTTCCTGAGGTTTATTATTATTATTGTTATTGTTATTATTATTTACTAAATAAAAGTGAGTGACACATAGGAGTCTGGAAAGGGTTACCAAGCCGTTTCTAAGGCTTTGGGACTTCAGCGAACCACAGCGAAAACTTGGAACACTGGTGAACATATTCACAGGAGTGGCCATCCTACTAAAATTACTCCAAGTGCACAACAACGACTCATCCAGGAGCTCATAAAAGAACCCAGAACAACATCTAAAGAACTGCAGGACTCAGTTAAGGTCAGCATTCATGATTCAATAATACGATCCAGTTCCAAGGTGAAAGACACTGTTGATCAAAAAGAACACAAAGACTTGTACATTTGTTGAAAAATATCATGATTAACTTTTGGGCAAATATTCTGTTGACTGATGAAACAAAAGTTTAACTTTTTGGAAGATGTGCATCCCATTACATCAGGCATAAAACTAACACAGAGTTTTATATAAAGATCATCATCTACACACAACACATGGTGGTGGTGGTGTGATGGTGGCGGTGGGGGTGGTCTGCTTTGCTTGAGGACCTGAGTGACTTGTCAAAATTGATGGAACCATGGATTCTGTGCTCTACAGGAAAATCCTGAAAGAGAATGTCTGGCCATTGTGACCTCAAACTTAAGCGTACTAGGGTTATATTCAGTAGGACAATGATCCGAAACACACCTGCAAGCGCACCTGTGAATGCCCCCTCCAAACAGAAATTAAATTGAATTAAAAACAATTCTGCATAGAAGAGTGGGCCAAGCAAAGAACAACTAGTTATTAGTTTTAGGGGGCAGGTTTGTCCCTTAATATTTAAAGATGTCATAATTTTAAAACTGCATTTTATCTTCGTGTACTAATAACATTTGTTTGATGACCTGAATCGTTTAAGATGTAAGTGTGACATACCATCTATGCAAATAAATAGAATAATAATAGTAATAATAATAATAATAATAATAATAATAATAATAATAATAATAATAATGTCAGTCCACAGATCTAGCATACTTATTCAAACTTTATTCCAAAATATTTGCCTATTTGCTGTTTTTTATTCTGTGGAATTATGTGATTGTTTCATTTTGTGACACTTTCTGATTATAAAATGATAAATAACATTTATGATCCGAAGTGTGCTGAGTATGATTTTTAATTCAGGAATCATATCTTTACATTCTCACTCCATCCAGTTATAGATGGCTAAGCATAGACATCAAGAGTATTTGGAACAGGGGTTTATGTACAGTGGGATGTGTACTTTACTCAATTTTATTCTGAAATTAAGATTAGTTTGTTCTCTTTTTTTGGCTTAAATAATTGATTACAAAAATGAATTAAAAGATCTTTGAAATTTGTGTAAGTATGAGATCATTTTATCTGAATTTGGTCCAGGATAAATGTCTTGTATATAGAACTGTAAATTTAATCTGTAAATAACAGAGGTTAAGCCTCTGCCGCTGGAACAGAATCATTAACTGTATTTTTTAAGTCAGTTTATGATTTTTCTTTTTTTTAATCAGATGCTGATTTATTTATATAATGTTTTGGAGGTTCAAATAAATATTTATTAGGTTGTTTGAATTGTGATGTATAAAGTCCCAATGTCTGTGGCCCTTAATACAATATTGCTTGGGGCCTATTAGATAACTACACAATTATCCAGTTTTCTAATAACAATAATATAATAAGGTGCTCCATCTAGACATATAGTCCTGATGTCCACATGATGTCCATATGATGTCCATATGTCTTGACCTTACAGTATGTCTGGGCATCTATTTATTATTCTCCTCATTTGTGAGAACCAATTTCTTATTCAAATCCCACCACTAACCACGAAGATCTGTATTCATAATTAAGTGTGCCATGTCACATTAATGGTGAAATACTGTTTTACATTAATAGTGAAATACTATTTTCTTTATGTTGTTGGAGGAAACAAAGAAATAAAACATGTAGATATATTGTAAGCAAAAAAAGTTTAAACAAAGCAACAAAAAAAAAAATTGCTCACACTTATTTAGGTACCTAAGTGCAATTTTTTATATTGATAACTGCACAGCTTATCAATATCCTTTAGACTGTTAGGACTTCTTTAAAAGGTTCCGTCCCAATTACTGGTTTTATTTTTTGAACTATAACACTCCATGTTATAATCAAAGGCAATTTCTTAAGTTTCTACACCACTTAGTCTTTAATACCCAGTTTCTTAACAAGTTTCTTAATTAAGTTTACTGGATTGCAAGTTCAAATGCAGCTGGACTTCAGTATTGCTTTTATTAAGATGTGTTCCCCCCAACAGTTTTACTGTTTTATCACTAACACATTGCTGTGTCAAATTGTGAAGTGCAACATTTCATGACATTCAAAAACCACTTGGAGGCAAAGTTCATAAAGTTTAGTCATTTATTTATTTATTTATTTATTTACCGAAAATCATTTATGTATCAGTTGTACACTGTGGAGATGATTTGGATCTCATCTCTTTACAGGTATTTACAAATCAAGTGTAAACTGTGCTGTTTTGGTTCTGTATCATCAGGGGCTTTCAGAAATTAAAATAAGCCAGAATAACAAGGAAGAACATTCTTAAACTGAACTATGTCCATTCAGGAGAGCACCATGGCCTGGAATTCTGTCAGAGAGGAAAGAAAGCAGTGCCGTTCAACTGTAATTAATGCATTTATAATATAGCAAATGCAGTAAAGTTTTTAGAAAATATGTTAAATATTTAAAGCTGATTTAACATATTTCATCAATAAACCATAAAAACGTATATGTAACTGCGACTAAACTATACGCGATTACATTTATACATAGTTTTGAAAGATGCCTTTACACAAAATAAGAAAATATTTAGTTGTCTTGGCAAGACATTTACAATTTTATATAGAACTGCCCAACCCTATCATCTAAACAGCCCTTTTAAAAAATAAATAAATAAATAAAGCTTGGAAATGTTAATTATTATGTTGACCCTTGAATAACAATTTTCTCTTAAAGTATAGTGCTCATGAGTTATATTTACCTGCAACTCCAATCTTGCCATCACCATCATCATCAGCTGCTGCTAGGATGGTCTTAGTCTCCTTATCGCTCAGCTCACGAGCTCCAGATGAAAAACTCTGCAGGAAGAATCTAGGACGAAAATCAAAATCGCATGAGTGATTCGACTTCTCGATTTGTAATGCGATATAAAGACAAGGCTCCACTTATCCCCTTAGAAGGAAGCATCACTGTAAAACCATTGCAACCTTTTTTCACTCATCATCTTTATCCTACTGTATGCTGAAATATACCCGTTCTGATGGGAGTGGTCCAGTCTATGGGCTTACCCAATGCTTTGAGTATGGAAATATTGTAAATCATGTGTACAGTCTGCAGATCTTAATCCTATTAAATACCTAAGGGAAATTTTAAATATCTAAGGGACAACACCAAATGAAGGAATATCTTAAGGAATAATAATGTTTCTCCAGGACAGCTCCATGACTTCTATTCTAAATGTCCTGGTAGCTTTTTTTTTCTTTTTTTTTAAATACTTTTTTTTTTAATTGAGGAGAAAAATCCTCAAACATTTGGACAAAATCATGTGAATTCTCTTATAGCGTTTTGTCACAAAAAACAACAACAACAACAACTAATATTGTTCCAGTCATTTCATGAAAAACACAACCATAGTCTCATCTTGAGCATGTCATGTTAAAAAAAAAAAAAAAGCTAGTGCAAAGCCAAGCATGTCAGAATGTTTTTTGTGTGTCTTTTTAAATGTGTGATGTCAGCTATTTGTATGGGGAAATGCATAGTTTTGTTCATACCTGAGCTCATCCTCCTCAATGTAGCCATTGCCGTCGTTGTCAATAATGCCAAAGACGGTCTTTATTTCCTGGGGACTTTTTTTGGAGAGACCACACAACTGGAAGAACTTCTTATAATTAAAGGACTCTGGTGCTTTTAAACAAAGAAAGAGAAACAAGCCCTGGGTTAATATATGACATCAATAAATGTCCATGATAAACAGCAAAAAAAACGTTTTTTTTTTTTTTGCCAACTTTTGATTTAATCACAATCATTATTTTTAAAAACATGTTTAATCGATCTCCTTCTCCACATCAAACCAGTTTGGACTGAGTTCAGCCAACCCCCCCCCCCCCCCCCGTGTTCATGCGTTTCGCTATCGAACCCTTCACATATACGCTGCTTTTTGAAGTGAATGATCTGGCCAGATGATACGGCCTGTGGAAAATCGATACCTTGGCAGTCCTTGATAGCGCTGTCGATGGCATCAGCGGAAAGGATGGACGTGAGCGACATAGTCCTGAGAAACAAACCGCGTTAATTATTAACACACACTGGAAAAAAGAAAACGCAGTAAAGTGTCTTCTGAATCATCGGCCATAAAGCCATTTAAAGCAAATGATCTAAAGTGACATGGATTGCGTCTATAAATGCCCAATATTTCCATGTTGTAATGAATCGTCCCAGTGTTTTCTCTTTCCTCAACCGATGTTCACACTAGATCACGTCTAACGTTCATGTATAAACCAAAAAAAAGGAAAAGAAAAGAAAAGAAATTTTTTTTTTACCCTTTTTTACACAAAAGATTTAAAACCTCAACAAACAAAATGATTAGTATTTGTAAAAACAAGTAAAAGTTGACCTTAAACAGCAAAAATATAAATTTTTTGCTATTTTATGCACCCTAAAAAAACTGTACTTTAAAATTGAAATGTACCCTTGTCTTTAATGCGCAGCAAAAAATAAATAAACAAATAAATAAATAAAATACAACAACAACAACAACAACAACAACAAATATATGTTTTCTGTTCTCCGACAAGAAGCAGATGAGTGTGTGTGCTCTCACTTACCACTGAAAGTTAGAGTGTGAGTGCTGGATGCTGGAGGTGGAGGTGAGGCGTGTGTGTGGTGAGCTCCCTGTGCGCAGGACGGATTATATAGGGCTGATCAGAGGCACAATGGGCCACTCTTAAGTTACCTGTCTGTGGATCGAATTCTTACAGGCAGGCCCGCCTCGAATTTCTTGGGTAACTAATTATCTATTACTATTTATATTCTCCCAGGAGCCGAATGCTGATAGGTCAGTTCAGAGTCTGTCATGACCTTGTAAAATGTAAAATTAAATAAGCGCTGCTCGGAGGTTTGCGGTCTGCGGGTGTTCCATCTCCGCGCCCTCGTTTAACACCTCTCCCAGTTCTCTTCACTCCAGCGCACGAATAAGAAATAAAAAACTAGTACTCTTAAATACACTAGTGTGCAATTTGGATTTTCAATGCGTAATGTAAAAGAAAAGAAAAGAAAAGATTTATCACGACATAACTTATGCTGCAAGCTTGATCAGAAGATTTTTATTTATTTTTTTTACATATTTTTTAAGCTTAAAGTTAGGTTTTATCACTCACTCACTCACTCACTCATCATCTATACCGCTTAATCCTGTATTCAGGGTCACGGGGGGCCTGGAGCCTATCCCAGGAGACTTAGGGCACATGGCAGGGTACAACCTGGACAGGGTGCCAATCCATCGCAGGGCACACACACACACACACACACATACGCTCACTCATTCACACACTACGGGCAATTTGGGAACGCCAATTAGCCTAACCTACATGTCTTTGGACTGTGGGAGGAAACCAGAGTACCCGGAGGAAACCCACCAAGCACGGGGAGAACATGCAAACTCCATGCACACAGAGACGGGAATCGAGCCTGAGTTAGGTTTTATGTTATATTTATTTCTTTTTGTCATTCTGTGGGTCTCCATGTTGCTTTTTCATTCCAATGTTTAATGTTATAAGTGCTCCAGATATTGACCTGGTGATGGCTGTGTATTCAATAATGCAAATATCATCATTATCCCTCTCTCTCTCCCTCTCTCTCTCTCTCTCTCTCTTCGTCTTACACACACACACACACACACACACACACATACACAAAGGCGTGCACATATGCAAACACTACGGATACACTCACAGACACTGCATTTGTTAATCAAAAAAAAAAAAAAAAAAGTCACGCCAGGCTCTCCATCTAATCACATATTCACATGGTCTAATCCAGACGCTGGTAAACCCTGTCATTTCTTTTCAGTCCGGTGCTGATTGAGGGATTGTAGGTCAGATGTTTTATCCAGTGACCATCTGTAATATATATTTTGGTCTGCTGTTCTCCAAATAGCTATTTTATGTTTTATATTCACAGTAGTTCTTTGTGTGTGTGTGTCCCCATTTATTTATTCATGGTATAGGTGGTTGTTTTATTTGTCTGAACCAGTGGCAATATTTCTACCTTTTATTATTATTATTATTATTTTTAGACATGTTGCTTTTAGTTGCAACCATTATAAAATGTATAAATATTTTTTAGTAAGCTTTGTAGAGCAAAATAATAATAGTGTTAATGACAATTTGAATAGTATTTTTATCATTATGGAATTTTGACCAAACTAATGATGCAATGACACACCTTTACACACCTGTAATATCTGATAAATTTTCTTGGTCCTCTTTTATTACATGCTTTTATTTGTTTGTTTGTTTGTTTGTTTGTTTGTTTGTTTGTTTGTTTGGCATGAAGTGTGCCATCAAATAAACTTTAATTGTTCTCCTCCCATCCAGCAGTGCAATGTCAGGAATACATGAATGGATGTCCTAACTTGATCATAACATAACAAGATGTCATAGCTTAAAGGAAACCTGGTAATATACTGTCACCTACATTTTGTCCTGGAAAGTTGACATCATCAGTGTAACTTGACGTTTGTCCTGAATTGCAAAGCTTAAGGTAACCTGTTCTGAGATTCTGGAAAGAGAAACTCAAGAGACTGGCACACTCACACGTGTAAGAATTAGATGAGGACACTGGATCCAGCACTGCTTCTTATCACCCACCAGCCATGATGTCATGCATATATCAGATACCTCATATCCTGTAGCTCAGCGATCCTCTCTTTGTCTCATTGCTCGTTTTGCATGTAATTGGTTCTCCCCTGTTTTAACAGCAGTGCTTGCTGATTGCATGATGGTTTCTAATCATCACAAGCCTAGAGCTGATGCCAAACTCTGCAGGGTAGCTGTTGGACAGGTGCAAGGTTGGACACCCCTGGGATCTTCATTACAGAAGTATCTATTTATGAGGAAACACTGACATCTACTGGTCATCTCAAGCACCTACATTGAATGGTGGTATCTTTTATCCGAAGACATAATAGCATTTAATATCAACTCACTATAATAAAATCAATATAAGATTAACCTGATACTTTGCTTTATAGAAAATATATTGTACTTTATATATATATATATATATATATATATATATATATATATATATATATATATATATATATATATATATATATATATTTTTTGTCATAAGCATTTCACTTCATATCATACAGTGTATGACTGTGTATGTGACAAATAAAAATGAAATTTGAATTTGGAATGTCACAAATCTAAAAGAATTCATTGGAAGTCAGCTTTTCTAAAAAGTACTGGATGTCATGTAAGCACATTTTGTAGTATGTGTTAAAACTTTGGCAATGTAGTTTGGAATTCATTAAATACACTGAATGGTTTTGGCCAGAATTCCAACTAAGATGCAGTTGCACTAGTCTAGGCAAGTTGTGATAATTTGGCAAGCTATACTGCGAAGAAAAACATTTGTGTGAAATTCTAATGTAGAAAGGTGCTCAGGATTCACATTACAGAAAATGGTTTATTAATGTGGACATTATTCCACAATCACTCTTTATGCAATTTAGCTGATGATGTCACCTACACTCTACAGGGGTACTTTACTTTTATCACTTTTATTTTGTCATGTTTTAGGAAATTGGTGTCCATTCATTAGTATATCTTCTATATATGAAATATGAAGCTGGTGTGGGTCATAAATGTAGTCGATGTTGTATTCTTACATAAATTCTTACGTTATCATCAGTCAAAGAGGAAAAACTGACTCAGAGTCACATGTAAGTACTAAAAACCATTGGGCAAAGTGCCAATCTATTGGAAACAACCTGAGTTAAGATAAAACTTGCAGATTTATGCCTGGAAAAATGTGTAATAGTAAGATAGGATTTAAACTAGGCAAGAGCTAAGTCTGTGACCACAGTAAAAAAGAGATGACAGAGATAAGCATGTCATAATTTCTTGCATCAAAGGCAGCTCTGGGATCAAGGAGAAGAATGTTCATATACCCAGATCCAGAGACAAGGAGATCATTTCAAGACACGTAAGACAGCAGTTTTTACAGTGCTTTGTAGCGTAAGGAAGCCAGAATAAACTGATTCAAGATTCAACACTGGGAATTAGTGAGGAGGACAGAAAGAGCTGATTAATCTTAGGAAGAAATATTTTAAAAGGATCAAGCATGGTGGTGATCCTGGTTTTCTGGCTTTCTTCTGAGTGTCTTATATAGATGAATTATAGATGAGTTAACCTGAATGGAGATGAACTGGCACTTTATTTAATTGTGACTGACATTTGACTTTTTTCTAGATTTGAGACTGGAGAAAAGAATGCATTATTAGATTAGATTAGATTAGATTAGATTCAACTTTATTATCATTGCACATAGGTATAAGGCAACTAAATGCAGTTAGCATCTAACCAGAAGTGGAAGTTAGCAGTGCAATATAAACATATATACAGATCTATAAAACATATATATATATATATATATATATATATATATATATATATATATATATATATATATATATATATATATAAAGTGAGCAGAGATGTGGAAAACTGTTATAAATATTGAAATATTGCACTCAGTATATACACTCAGTCACTTCACATGTTACAAGCTGCAGCTATTATAATTGTATTTTTCTTTTCAGAAGGGTGTAAAATTCATGCAGTGAGTTCTGACAGAAATCGATAGCAATCAATATAATAATCACGAACCACTTGAAAAACATAAAAAACACAATGACAAAACATTTTACATTATTTATTTATTTATTTTGGTATGTTATGTCCCAAACAGATTGGTTCATGAAAAATATTTTTTTCTGCATTATGTATGTTTGTTAATGTAATGTACATAGTGTTAAGTTACAGTACATAGCCTTTCAGGCTGAGGCATATATGCATATAGTGTAGGTTACTATATGCAGCATCATAATAAAGCAGTTAAGCTGGCAATGTAATTTCACAACACATTAGATAGGAAGGGTATTATCTTCATGTCAAATCTGATATCTGATAAGGTATGATGTAGGTTTATGCTTTTAATGCATTTGCAAATGTGTAATTTTGTTACATTAGTGTATACTGTTTTTGAATAGACTTTACCCTGTGCAAGGTGCACTGCTGTGCTTTCCATGTAAATAATATTGCAGGGTTTTATGAATGTGCAATAAAGCACCTACAGCCAACAGTTAGTACATGACTAGAGATCTGAAACTGGCAGAAAGTGACTTCTGATCACTGTAATATCTTATGTAATATAGTACATTCTAAATGGTGCTTAGTAATTTCATGCTTTTCAAATATTATGATTATATATAAAAAATAGTTAAAATATTATAATATTATATTAGTTTTTTTATGTAGAATATGCAGCATGTACAGTACAGTCATCCCCCCCCCCCCTAAAAAAAAATGAACACCTTCTTTAATGGGTTACAAAAACCTTGAATAATAAAACAATTAAAGTTAACATTAAACATATTACCCATTACACTTAAAATATTTGTGACAATAAAAATCCAAACTATTAGAAGAATATTTTTTTATTACTTGATTGCTGTACATGCTGTACACACTTTCCTCATAAAACATTTTTTTCTAGTCATTCAACAGAAACACCCAACCAAAATTCGAGTTTAATTTAATTATTAAACTACTGTGTCAGTCAATTACATAATAAAAGCCTATTGTTACCGCATATGAAACACTGCAAGAGACAAACACTTTGGTGTAGGTCAGGAGACTAATAATAAAACTGGTAATATAGTAATGATTATGATCTTCCAAAAGATAGCAATACCAATCCTACTCTGTATCAGATAATTGGTAATTATGATGATATGGTGGTCAAGATGTAGTCATACAATATCAAGAGAATAATGAAGACGGTTTGAAAATAAAGTTTGATGTGTGTGAGTGAGCCAGGTTCATAACTCTTTATGAACAAGTCAATTTACATTGACAGTTTAGATGAAGTTGGGTATCAGGTGAGAGATGATACTGATGCTAATGGAGACGACTATGATAATGACCTCCCAATATACTACAGTCATGTACTAAAAACAATAATTAGTGTGCTGCTGATGCTCATGAGGATCATGAGGAGGTTAATAACAATTATGTTGCTGATATATGTTGATAATGTCTATATTAATTACACTACAACACTACAATGTTATGGTCATTTCAATAAGCCTAGTGACAAGTGACATTGATGATGATGATGATAATGATGACCATAATCATGATGTAATTCTGTTCACCAAAAAAGCCATAGCTAATCATTATGGCATCAACATTATGGGATAAATACCATGTTTTCTGTCTCCAGTAAATTGCATCTTATATGAATTACACTAAGAAAATGGACAGAAAGTTGATATTGCAAAAGAATATTTATTCTTTTCTTATCGTCCGTTCCCGTAAAAGTGCATCAGATTTTACAGTAAGCAAAATTCATATTTAAAACAGGATACACAGCTGCGCTACATTCACAATCATCAGTTTGGACAGTGTGCTGTATGGGAGGAAACTTCTCATAAGCATCGGTATAAAAATTATTTATAGTCAGATGAACATGGGAGGTCTCGGGCAAAGTTGTTCCTTCAGAGCGAGATGTAGTGTTTGTTGGTCAGAAGCATTTTATGCCTTAACCAGTGAAGCAAACTCTGCAAGATAGGAGAAAAGTGATTAAGGATACATCCAGTTATTAACATGATAGCCAGGTCTGGAATAATAATCAAAAAGCATTTACCATCAACTCCAATCTTGCCGTCACCATCGGTGTCTCCAGCCTTGAGGAACGTCTTGGTCTCGGCATCGGTGAGTGCCCTCGCGCCTGAATTGAAGTTCTGCAGGAACAGCCTATGGAGAGAGAGAGAGAGAGAGAGAGCATTATTATGCATGTTATTAGTGTTAATGGCATATGGCATATTATTACTGACAAAATAAACCATTCCATCTCAATCTAATGAACTGATGACGTTTTCTTTACTTCAGTTCATCCTCCTCAATGAAGCCACTCTTGTCCTGATCAATGATAGCGAAAGCCTTCTTGACATCATCCGCAGACTTGCTAGTCAGACCGACCTTGGTGAAGAAGGCTTTGTGGTCGAAGGAGCCGTCAGCTGTGCAAAACAATCAAACAAAGAGGGAGAAAAACAACAACAAGGTTTTATTACTATCTGTTGGAGGACAAAAACAATCATATTGCAGTTTGAATATATCTAATAATAACTGAAAAAAATACAATAGCCTAAAAATAACAATAACAGTTATTATTATTACTACTACTGTTTTGTTTTAGCTTATTTAATTAGGCTTTATAACTAAGTAACCTATACCTTTGCATGCATCCAGGGCTGCAGTGATGTCAGCATCATTGAGGACACCAGCGAATGCCATCTTTAGCTAAGTGAGGGGGACATTAACATTAGCATCACAATGACATCATATAAAGCCTGCAAATTAATATGCATCAAATAATAATAATAATAATAATAATAATAATAATAGCAAGGAGTCTGATCACACAATCAAACATCCCCTCTTTAAGCAATGCATGTGCAATTAGGCCTTGATGAGTCATATTATATGTACACCATCCAGTTTGTTTGTTCAGTATCTTTCTTTCTTTTCTTTTCTTTCTGGCACGAGCTCAGTGATGCGCGCGAGGCAACACGTGCGAAGCTCGTGCACGTGACATCCAGGTCGCATCATTAGGATGCCAGGTCCTGTCCTGTAAGCGGTGTCCAGTAAGAGGACACGATGTTGAGGTCAAGAAATATTCTTTCACGTCCGTGGTACAGTAAGTCCAATGGAAAGGATTGGGTTTAAAAACAAAATGAAAAAATAAATAAATAAATAAATAATAATAATAATAAAAATAAAAAATAGATGATGAGATGAGAAGGATGGCGTATTGCAGATGCACTGCAGCTCCTGTGCTCAGGCTTGTTTTCTTATATGTTACTCTTTCTCTCTCTTTCTCTCTCTCTTGCTGCTGTCCCTCGCTGTCATGCAAACTCACCTCTTGCGACTTGGTTTTGGTGGTGAGCTGTAGATTCTCAAAGACTGGAGCAAACTGCAGTGAACTCTGGCCCGCCGCTCGCGACCTTTTATACTTTCACACAGTCCAAATATGAGACCTAAAGTCCCGGACACCCAATGGAAGAAGGGGGGGGGGTTGCGTTTGAAACGAGGCCAGCAGACAGACCGCACTATATTTATCTTGAATCAAGGAAGACGCTTAAATGGTGAGTTTGAAAAAAGCGCTCCGTGATGTCCCGCAATGCTAATAATATACGCTGCTGAGCCGCAGGAAACCGCACTGGTGTGAAGTGCATGTATGGAGAACAGCGCGCTCGCGCACCGCTCAGCTCGTTTCGCCCAAATTAGTGCCTTCAAGACTGTGGGAAGGTATGCAATGCAGCTTTATGATCACACCTAACACTGATAGTCCATAGGCCTCAGGGTAAGATATAAATATATATATATTTGTTAGTCTTTTTTATTTTTTTAATATATATACACTTCATCAGTCCACATTTTGCAAAACTTTACTTGCTCCAAATGCATAAATATTTTCTTATTATATATATAATCTGTATATAAAAAATAGCATGTCCTGTAACTGTAATATGTGCTGACATGAACATTAATAAAATAAAATGTATGCATCATCAATGTGTTCTTCATTTCTCACTCTCATAATATATTAGGAAGTTGTTATTATTATTATTATTATTATTATTATTATTATTATTATTATTATTATTATTAATCTTAAGAAATTTAAAGTGTTCTTAAAAAATATATATTAATTTCCCCAAGAAGCTCCATTCTGTAATCTGCTCTACTTTGGTCCCAGCAATCACAACTGGAAAAGTCATTAAAATTAAAAGAGTTGATGATGGTGTTAATGATGATCCTGATGTTGTACACAGCAGAGGGCAGCACTATTCCACCTGACCAATATGGAAAGCCATTGGTACCAGGTGCCACTAAAAGTATCCTTTGTAAATCCCTTGCAGTTGCACTCCATCTCAAAGAAAAAAGAAAAAAAAAGAACCACTAAGGCTATCCCTCTTTGGCTTAAGTATCTTAAGGGCTTTTTTCCCCCTAGAGCATCGTAACCCCGAAAGCTTTTGGATACTCGGCCCTGAATACCAAGTCGATTTTTTTCTTTCTTTTTTTTTTTCTTTTCTTTTTTTTTTAGGTAAGATTATTCGTCTTGCATTTGAACCATGAAAAAAACACTAGGATCTTTAAGAAGTTACACCAATTACATTTATTCCTTGTTTTTCACTCTTCCCCAGAAATGCATTAGACATTTGCACAAGCCAACATGTCCAGATAATGATAAAAATACACTTTCAGGACAATTTCAAGTAGACATCAGTTCATAAATAACATATAAAAATATGATCTTAGGTCAGATGAGCAGTAGCATGAGTTCTGGTTCCGTGAACAGAGAAAGGTCTTGGTCAGATGGAAATTTAAGCCTTTACAAGAGCAGCGAACTCTGTGAGATAAAATAGAGATAAAACTACCATTAGTGATTTCGGTAAAACGAATCCCTTTATAGATATACTAAATGTATATTTTTAAATGTTCAATCTTATTGCTCATTATACTGTTTATAACTCAGACTCAGACTAGACAATGTATGAACATTTGGGATTACTTCATATAAACATTTGCCAACTAATTGATTAACTAAATTGTGAATTACTTTTATAAGTTTTCATTGTCATGTGAGTGATGTGTCAGTGTGTATTGAATTACCCTCAGCTCCGATCTTGCCATCACCATCACTGTCACCAGCAGCAAGGAAAGCCTTGGTTTCTTTGTCGGTCAGTGCCCTGGCACCGCTCTTGAAGTTCTGCAGGAACAGCCTGAAGAAAAACAAAATTGATGCTTAGGTATTTCATTCATGAGTCTTAGACCCACGCCAGTGCTTCGAATAAATTCCAAAGAAGAACAAACTGGTATCAAGAATGATTTCTTACTTCAGCTCATCCTCCTCAATGAATCCACTGTTGTCCTGGTCAATGATGCCAAAAGCCTTCTTGACATCATCGGCAGACTTGGCAGCGAGACCAACCTTGGCGAAGAAGGCCTTGTAGTCGAAGCTGTCAGGGGCTGTGGATTAAGATAACTGTAAGACTATTTACACACAAACACACTCTGGCCTATCAAGAAATTATACTATCTATAGCCATTTTACATTTTATATTTATTTTTATTTGACTAGATTTTCCTAGACTGAAATCTTTACTTCGGATGTATTTTTTTATTTTTATTTTATTTAATTTTTTATGTAACAGATTTATATTTTGTATACGACATAAATGACAAGAAATTGAGTCTTACCCTCGCAGGCAGCAATAGCTGCAGTCACATCAGCATCAGCCAACACTCCAGCAAAGGCCATTTTTACAATCTGATTGAGCTGCACAGAATAACCGACAGGAAGTTATTGGGATATCTTACATCAGCTCAGAATAAATGAAATGCCTAGCCTCCAAGATAAAAAAAATCATCTGTAATATACAATAAGGTAGTTCCTTTCTCTGCTTATTTCAACAGTCCAGCTAGCCAAATGCCCTTTCATGTGCAATAAAAATTTTATTTCAACATTGATTTTTTTTTTTAGATTTAAGCCATGTAAGCAAATGTGTAAGCAAACTCTACTGTATAAAAGCACGACATCTTCACAGAGGTCCTATTGAATATTGCATAAAATCAGATCTATCATTAAGTTCAGCTAAATTGTACGCGTGCAGCCGAGTCTGCGTAACAACCCAAGTGACATTGACTTTTGATGGGGCTCTAATGCATCATTGCCTCCGTATTATAAGAGTCTATTCGGTTTAAAAACAAATCAATGATAGAGCCTTATAATACTGAGGTCGCTAAATGACAAAGATCACAAAACCGCATGCACACAGGCTTTGAAGGTTTTCCTTGCCAGTGTTCTCCATCACAGATGCCTCCATTTCACGTGCAAAAGTCCATTTTTTTTTTCTGACAGGCCAGCACTAATGTAGAAAACTCCACAATCACTAGAATAGAATGTGTTCGCCAAAAAACAAAGCTGTCCATTGCCATCTTTCTGTCAACCACCAAAAAAATCCTAAACCCTTTGTATCCTGAAGACTCTTTGAGTGCTGCTTTGATTTTCTCATCCATAAGTGAAAGTGGCAGAACGCTCAACTCACTCACCTTGTGCTTCTCTAAGGCGAGTGAAAAAGCAGAGGAAGTCGAGGTGTGTCCCTTCGCTCTCTGCCAGGGCTCCTTATATACTCTCAACCCTCACCATTTACAGGGCTTTGGGCCTAAGTAATGGATACTGCCTATAGGCCTTGTGAATAGTTTTTGAAAAAATGTGTCTACTAGTCAAAGTTGGACTATTTTTAAACCTCTCAAGTAATGCTGCGAACCATGTGTAGGCCTCCTCCCATAACCTACAGCAAGTCGTCAGCGTTCTCACACTCCCAACATACTGCTTATACCAACCAGTATCAATGTTTCATTCATCGTGACCCAACCAGAGACATAAATCCATGGCATCATTCTCAGAAAACACACATTTTACACCGAAAAACAAATTGTGTAAAATACTGCTCTTTTGTCCCACATAAGTATAATTAGACATAATTATTATAATTATTTATTTAATAAAGAAGCGTTCAAGGAGTTGACCTGGCCTCTAAAATCCCCAGATCTCAATCTAATCAGGCATCGTGCTCATCAAACAAGTCTGATTTATGGATGCCCCGTGCAATTTACAGCACTTCAGGGATCTGTTGCTAACATCCTCGTGCCAAAGAGCAAGCCAGAGGCTACAAGAGCCACAGGGTGGCATGAAGAAAGAAGCTTGAAAGAGAAAAGAAGAAAAGCTAGATTTCAAATATTTAATGCCTCAACCTACAGGTGAAAGTCGAAAAATTACAATATCGTGCAAAAGTTTATTATTGTATTATTTCAGTAATGCAACTTAAAAGGGGAAACTAATATATGAGATAGATTCATTACATGCAAAGCAAGACAGTTCAAGCTGTGATTTGTCATAATTGAGATGATTATGGCTTACAGCTCATGAAAACCCCGAATCCACAATCTCAGAAAATTTGAATATTAGTCTATTAGTCTAATGAGTCGAGCTCATATAATAGTTTCACCTTTTAAGTTGCATTACTGAAATAAATGAACTTTTGCACGATATACACATTTTTCGACTTTCACCCGTATATACGAACCCAAAATGAAATAGACAAAATCGTTTTACTTTTTGCTCCATTGTGTGTTTGTATTGATGACATTACAGGCGTTTTGCGTCCCAGGTTATTGTGTAACTCCTGCGTAACATATCGATACTCATCTAAAGTTGCATAATATAAAGTCATACTGTACTAAACTGTAAACTGTTGTCATTTATGACTCTATGAAATTTTGTTCACTCCCTAATTTTCTGTACTTCTTATACTGTTCAAGGTTGTCGGGCCTGGAGCCTGTCAACAAGATGTTTCCACCCACATAACTGTCACTCTGGAGACTGTTCTGTTGTTTGATATGAACATACAGCAGCTTAAACTCCTCACCTACATCTGAATGATCTTGTTCCACTGTGCTGCTGCCACATGATTGGATGATTAGTTAAAACTGCATGAATGCAGGTGTATAGATGTTCCTTGGTGTAATCGTATTGATTATAATTATCGGAGCAGTTTGTGGAAGTGAACTCAACCGGGCTGCTGTTCAGGGTAATTTGTTTAATACAAGTCTCACAACCTGATGTACCAGCTTCACCAGTTTGCTGAGGACACATCACTAAATAATTCAATAAATGTTGTATAGGGGTGTGACATAACGCTTATTAGTATGTGTATACTGTATTTTATATCCTCAAAATATTTCTCATATCTTTATTAAAATTTTAATTGAAAATGGCAAATTATTAAACACACTTATTAAACCCAGGAGAAGGAATCCTTTTACTCACAAATCATAGAAAAGGATTTCCAGAAAGTAGCTTTAAACAGCTCCTGACATTGTACACTTCCAGGGCCTGTATTTCCTAAGTGTCTCAGAAGTTAATTTAGGACTAAAAATACACGTACCTCAGAGTAGGACATAAAAGTTATTTATGAAGCTTCCCCCTATTACTTTCAGGAAGGAGTAAGACTGCTCCTAGGAAAGCGTGTGATGTCACTGGTTACAACATTGAAAGTGTTGTAACCAAAGTGTATACTACATAGTATATACTATATAACGTTTACTATATAGAATATATAGTGAATGTTGTGATTTTGTAGTTTTAAACTGTGGAAAAACAAAATGGTGACGTCAGCACCGGTTGATCGGATTAAACACATTAAGTGTACATTCATTAAACATACATTCACATCAAATACTGTACTGAGTTTTATTAGTAATCTCCCAGCTTCAGCTTAGATCAGGTATGACTGGATCACCCTCTGACTCCACAGAATACAATTAGACGACCAACTCTTTAGAGTCAACATTCCGTTATACTTTACATAACGTAGCTCCATTTAGCAGAAAAATAATTAGGGAGAAAAAACCCTTGGTAGCGAATACACACGCATCTTAAAACAAGTTGCTCAAAAACTGGAATGGAAATTGATCATATTTAAAACAGCATGGAAGGAGAGCGTCCTGAACTGTAAAAACGCTCCAAGTGCATCTCGATCGACCTATCTCTCCATTCTTATAGAAGATAACAAAAACACTCACCCACTCGCCGTCTATACAGCTTTATCCTGAATATTACAGGAAACCTAGAACACAAGGCAGAGTACACTTTGGACAGTGTGCCAATCCTTCAAAGGGCACACAGTCACACACTACAGGCAATTCGGCAACGCTAATTAGCCTAATCTGCTTGTCTTTTGACTGTGGGAGGAAACCAGGGTACCCAGAGGAAACCCAACAAAAAAAAAATCCTACTAGTAGTGAGGATATCATGCATTTTTCTAAAATAATCAAATCAAACATTTTAAATCAGGCAAAACATCCAGGCTTTAAAACCACACGTCTTTAGTAAACAATGATTTAGATGATATACTGTATCTCACTATATCATATCAGCACTTATTATATTTTACTCCCCTTTAAGAACCTGAACTAATTTCATTAATCTCTTCTACAAAATCAGTGTTAGATCATGCACCTACACATTTTCTCAAACAAATTATACCAAAACGAACTGACCCCCTTTTATGAATAGTCAAATCTTCTCTCAGCATTGGCTACTTTCCTAAATCTTTTAAATTGACAGTTATTAAACCCATAATTAATTGATCAGAAGTTAAGGGAACAGCCCCCTCCTGGCCTAGGTCCTACAGTATTTAACTGATCATTATCAGTTTGTGGATGTAAATGGTGACTATTCTATATGCATTATAATAGTACAGTTATATACAGTTGACTATATAAACCATCAGAATGCACTAAGAAGCTGTGAAACTAAATGTTCTGAAATAAGCATTGCCTTTGTCCCGTGAGCTTCATACTAAACATCCTTAGCCAATAGGAAATAATAAGATATGAAGGTAATACATCTGTTGCATCGTACGGGATTCCAGTCCTAATTCAAAAAGATACCCTCGGGAACTTTCTGTCAAATCGAAATTCTGCACTTTGGAATCTCCTCCTTGTAATCATATTACGTCGCATCCCAAAAATGTGGACAATAATAGATAAATATTGACTATTAGATAAAATGGTCATAGATAAAATATACATTTCAACTGTCCCTTTTAGCAAGTTTAGCATGAAATCAAGTCATTTACTGTACCACTGTAATAGCCACTCAAATAGGAATGTTTCATATAATAATAATGTATATTTTGACTAATTACATTGGATTGAGTATTAATCTCATTCATTTTCATACCAGTAAAACAGGTCTTCATTGGTTTGTCAAGAAAATTAAATAGCAGACACAATTGTAAGGTACTAAAGTTTATTTTCACATTTTAGAAATATAATCAATAATTAAAGACAATATTTTATTCAGCTATCAGTTTGATTGTAACAACCGAAATTCAGATTGTCAAGTAAAAATAAGTAAAAATAGAAAACCGCAGGTGCTCAGCAATAGTTCAGGAGATACAGTATATTATTGTTTCAGTTTAGCAGCATACAGAATTCTGGGGGAAAAAAATGAAAGATTAATATTAGTCGGTTTGGGGTATGTGGTGGTTAAATGCAGAAAATGCAAATATATGTGTTTATGTATATATATAAACAACACTTGCACCAGTTCTATCTAATTAAACCGAGTATGGGTTGAATTAGATAGAACTGGTACAAGTGTTGTTAATGAGTTAGTGACAGAGCCCAAAAATAAAAAATCTAACATTATATAAAAAACTACATTATAAAGTATATCTTATAGCATGTTTAATACTCTGAAACTAATAAACAATTTTATTTAATCAGACGAAATGATTTTACTGTACATTATATAATTTTTTTTTTTATAATAGTAAAGTCTTTATTTTGTCACATATACATTACAGCACAGTGAAATTCCTTCTTCGCATATCCCAGCGTAACTGGGGTCAGCCATGGTACAGCGCCCCTGTAGCAGTTAGGGTTAAGGGCCTCGCTCAAGGGCCCAACAATGGCAACTTGGCTGAGCTGGGAATCGAACCGCTGATCTTCCGATCAATAATTCCAGTGCCCTTAATATTTACACATGAATGCATATGTTTAAAAATCTCCCTAAATTATTAATATGATTAATATTGGGACATTGATCATAGGGATTTCGTATCTTATAATCCACACATCTGTGATGAAACGACCAGCAGTCACTAGGATAGCCAGGTTCCTACTCTCCTACTGCCCAGTTACTCTTTACTGTTAGTAGAACGGTTTTAATTCCCTGGGTGAAAAGAGAAGCATCGCTTGGAGAAGAGAAATGTCCAAGGGATTATACTGTGGGTTAAGGCAATCCCTTAAGGCTTTGTCACTTTCTGTGTAATGAGGTTTTACCTTGCATCCCAATTTTGCCATCTCCATCGCAGTCCCCAGCAGCCAAGAAAGCTTTGGTCTCAGCTTCTGTCAGCTCTCTGGCTCCTGCCACAAAGTTCTGGAGAAACAGTCTGTAGATGCAAAGAAGTATAATGTCAAAGCTGTGTCTCTATAACTACAGTAGGTACAAAAAATATACAATGATAAATTAGTAAAAACACATTAGATGATGAACACCAGGAGCGCATTATTTGGGTTACAGTATGAATTAATGTACAACATTAGGCAAATGTGCCATGTCTTACTTGAGCTCTTCTTCCTCAATAAATCCACTCTTGTCTTGGTCGAGGACTTTAAACACCTTCTGACCATCTGCGTTTGATCTGCCGAGTAGCCCCACTTGGTCAAAGAAGGACTTGTGAGAGAAGGTGCCTGGATCTGTGGGAAGATAACAGCACTGAAAGACATGACGTTTTAAGATATTATTGGACTCATTGAACGCCACTTGCCTAATTTTATCTGTATAACTATGATAACAACAATAGTGAAAGCTCAAAGCGTAGTTGGATTGATGCTGTGCATCTTTTCTGTTTTTCCTTCCTGAAGCAGACAAAATTGTCAAAATAAAATAATAATTAAGTGCAGGTGGGATTTGAGGTCTGTCTTAAACTGTCCTTGAACACTCAGCACAATCACAGGTAACAGGGTAGTAACAGCTCCCCAGCCCCCTGGCTGCTTGGTTGCTTGGATTTAACCAGCTCCCATCTCCTGCACAAGCACCCGTGGGAGTCCCTGTGTATGTTTGCATACATAAATGTAGTTCGGCTTTACATATATGTCCGCTGCTCTATTAGTCTAAAGTTGGTGTTAGTTATGTATGTTTGTATAGATATTATATCCTTAAGAAGACCTAGGCAAGCCTGGACTGCTGCAGCGATGTCCTCCTCTTTCAATATCCCTCCAAATTCCATGCTTGTTTCTTCCTAATGGAGGGTGAAATTAGTAGATTAGAAATAAGAACATTTCCATTCTATTTTATATTTTGTGCATTTATTTTTAATAACAATTCAAAAAAACAGGACACACATTTGTATTGATGTATTTTTTTTATGTCTAATGTTAATATCAACATCAACACATTTTATTCAACTAAACTGTAAGAAACTAGTAAAGCACTAACCTTAAGATGCTGGATAAGTGCGTCTCTTCAAAGCGGCAGTCTTCGTTGCTACACACCACAACTCTATGAACCTGAGAGCCAGGGAGCATGAAGATGTGTGTTCTCAACCCCAAGGAGACTTTCTTGCCAGAAAAAAAACACACACACCTCCCATCTCATTAGCGCAGGATTTTTAACAAGTACCGTTGTTATTGGCCAGCTGTTTTACCATTGTGTTTGAAAATATTCTAATAACTACATATCACAGACTCTAAAACAAAATTGTTATATATTGCTTGTTGCAGATGGGTTGTCAGGTAATGACTTTTGATTTTAAACATATACGTACAGTATGTTTTCTTAAGTATTTAGAAATAAATGTTTAAAATCCTAAATGAACTGGAAAAAAAGTAATTAGAAACCACAAATCAACAACAAAAAAAAACAATATAAAATAAATAATTCTATATAATAATAATAATAATAATATTAATAATAATAATAATAATAATAATAATTATATTATTATTATTATTATTATTATTATTATATAATTTCTGATAGAGTCACATTTTCAAAATCCTTCAAAAATGTTCAATGAGTTTAAAGCGGGCCTATATGTAAAATTAGCTACTTTTAGATATTCAGATGGGTCTCCTTCAGGATTTGGTGTGTTCAAATAGAAAATGCTTGCTTGTTATCTTTTTCTATTTTTGTAATTCTGGTGCTTCTTGAGTCATTTTGACTGCATGGTTTGGGTTCACAGTCTAGTTAAAACATTCCTTTTCTCTCCAGATTCTGTTACTTGACATTTCTTGTTCAAGCTACCCCATACAGTATCATACCTCACTGTGGGCATGGTGTTCTTGGCATCATACACAACCCTTTCTTCACACATGATGAGCTCTGTTTTGGTTTTGTTTGAGTTTGATGTTGAGTGTAGTAATATGGATGATTGTGGTGCAGTTCAATGTTTATTGTTCTCTGTGTAACTGTTATTCCTCCTGTTTTTGAGTGGCTTCTAGCTTCTTTCTTCCTAATTATTTGTCAGGGAGCACTCGGAGAAACCATGTGTGGTGAAACTGTGCATGGACACTTAGTTGTGATTCCATGAACTTTTAACTCACGTATTGTCTGACAGGGATGTTTAAGATTGAGGCTCTGTAGGTTAGTTATTTAATAATGCTGTCTATATACTGTTTAATTTTTTTAGGTACTAGTGAAAACAGATCCCTTCATTCATTCATTCATCTTATATACTGCTTATCCTGTACAGGGTTGCAGGGGCCTGGAGCCTATTCCAGGAGACTTTGGGCTACACTGTGGGCAGGGTGCCAGTTGATCGCGGAGCAGCACACACACACACACACACACACACACACACACACACACACACACACACACACACACACACACACACACACACACACACACACACACACACACACACACACACACACACACACACACACACACACACACACACACAAACACACACACACACACACACACACACACACACACACACACACACACACATACTACAGACAATTTGCTCTGCATGTCTTTGCACTGTAGAAGAAAATCCACAAAGCACAGAGAGAACATGCAAACTCCACGCACACATGCAAACTCCACGCACACATGCAAACTCCACGCACACATGCAAACTACACGCACACATGCAAACTACACGCACACATGCAAACTCCGAGGCGGGAATCGAACTCTCGACCCTGGAGGGGTCACAAGCCCACAGGTCACAAAAACTCAAAAAGACAAATAAAATTTATTATTCAATTATAGCAAAAGAAATAGGACTGAGTAAATGGAGAATAATGTAGGATAATAATAATAAAAAGTCAATTACAAAAGATTGCATCTTATTTTTTTAAACTTATATTCTCCAATAATGTCTTCAGAACTGCTTCAATATAGTGTATATGTAAAATACATACCACAGCACTGCTGAATAATTCTAATGAATTCTGAAGGTGTTGATTCATTTTCACAGCTCTGACAAAAGTGCCAGCTGTAATTCCAATGACAGGTCAAACAGGATCTTACTTGTCTTGTGGATGTTTAACAACACAAAACAAAAACACAGAAAAACAAACAACGGGTATGACAAATTATTTATGAAGTTGTAATCGATAGGTGGTTTGATGGTGGTTTAGTGGTGGTTTTAGTGGTTGGCACTGTGAACCTCCAGGGTCCGAGTTCAAGTCCTGCCTTACTTCTGTATGCATGTTCTCCTCATGCTTGGTGGGTTTCCTCTGTGTATTCTGGTTTCCTCCCACTGTCCAAAGACATACAGATTAGACTAATGTGTGCAGATTAGCACAAATCCTGCCTTGTGCCCTAAATCTCCTGGGATAGGCTCCAGCTCCTCGCGACCCTGTATACAGAATAAAGCAGTATAGACAATGAGTGAGCAAATGAGTGAGGAAATACAGTCAGAGGTAGAGCCATACTGTAAATGCATGATATCCTAAACAGGAAAAGTGTTTAGGATGGAGGAATAGTTGTTTAAAGCAGCCTAAATGTAAGTAATAACAGGAATGTAAGTAATAAAGGAATTAATTTTGTGTTATTCTTCAATAAATAAAAATGTCATATTTGGCAAAACGCTTAGAACGCACTTCTACTTTTTTGTTGTTTAACGGCAGTCGTAATCCAGTAGGTAACATTACTGCCAATAAAACACATCAGGTTATTGTGTCAGTAGTAAATACTCATATTCTGTGTGGTAAGAAACTTTATGTTTGTCTCAGACTTTTAGCACTGTCTCCTTGTCTTGCACCTCGTTTGACTCCTGCCTCGGGTCTATGCACATGAAGTTTGCATGTTCTCCCAGTGCTTTGTGAGTTTCATCCAGGTACTTCGGTTTCCTCCCACAGCCCAAAAACATGCAGATGTGGACATGCAGGTGTGCATGTCCTGCAATGTGTGGGCACTCCATTTAGAATGTACCCTTTCTCCTGCCCTAAGTCTCTTGCATTGGGCTCCAAGCCCCCCACGTGAGTGCGGGTGAGTGCGTCCCAACACCTTTATTCAATTACCACTTTGTTAGATCCAATCTGGGGATGTTTTTTCCCTTGTGATTTTGTCTTTGTCTTGACTTGCCTACTTTGCCCCTTTTTGGATTGTTGACTACACAGACATTTCGTGTAGCATCATATATATACTGTAGGAATGTAGAGTAAAATACTGATTCTGCATACTGTAGATCCAGGGTTCCTGCACATTTTGTTTTTGACCCCCTCCTGTTCCCAACACTTCTGATTCAGCTCATGGGCTATATTATATAACAGTAGAAATGTGTGCAGGGAACTCACCAAATTACTATATGTATTACAGGTGGGACTCCACCTCCAGCACTATGGTTGGATTCCAGCGCAGTGGGTATACAAACTTTTGTACTCGCATCGCTGCACTGATATTCGAGGAAAACCTGTTCGAAGAGGTTTTTTCAGGCTCGCTCTCTGATTGGCTGGAACGCACGGTTACATGTGACGTAACCAGGGGGCGAACATGGCGCTGCAAAGCGGAGGTGATGCTGGACCGTGTCAACCAACCTTAACGTTTTAATTTTCGTCCGTTTGCTGCTTAAATTTTGTGGGTGAAAAAAAAACGGTTGGAAATATGACTCCTCGGGTGACATAATGAACCAGTTTGGTGTTTTAAACAATGAAGGACGACAGCAAGTGAGAAACCGCTGTCTACCGGTGACTAGCGTCGGCTAGGTTAGCACCGCTTAGCCGCACTGTTGATGGTCACGCTGCTAACGCTTTAGCTAGCTATGCTAGATGTTTTGGTAGAAAGGACCGTAGCAGTAGTAGGTAGTTTTACACACAGATGACTCTTTCGTATTATTTACTTTGACAACAGTGTGTCGTGGTAGTTTAGAGGTGACTAGTGAGCCGGTCGAGCTGGGACCATGGCCAGGCTCCGGGGGTGGATGTTGTTACTCGGAGCAGCGCTTGTGGAGCTGTGTGAAGGCGCGCCTCTTCCGCGTCCACAGTCAGGTGAGAGGCTGCTTTTTGCTTAACAAATACCCACCGGATACCACAACTACACATTTCTATATATGCCACAATCTAAGTTAGTCTGACAGCAGTGTGTATGTGAGAGACGCGTAGCTTTAGCTGATCTAGATAGCAACACTCACTCGCTAATTTGCTAGTCACTGACCCTTGTTTGTTTACATGTTATAACTAATCATCACCCTTTTCCATTCTGTTCTCTCATGTGTGTGAAGCACATTCACCTTGCATTTTGATTCCTTAAGCACTCTTTCACAGCATATTACACTCAAGCCATGTTCTTCATAATCATTAACTGAACATAATTTTTATTTTATTTATTTTTTATTTACTTGATTTCTCTGTATTCCCTGTTTTTTTGCTGACTGATGTATACACTGAGGACGTGATGTCCATACTTCACATCCTGTCTTTCATCAATATTACTTATTAAGGTTTCTAAGTGTTGGCTAAGATATAACCTCATACCATGTAACCCAAAGGTACATGTAGAATAATGAGTAACATAATACATTCCAACCTTATCAACTGTGAATGATTTACTATATGAGGTTAGAGTTTTTTTTTTTAAGCGATGTTACTAATAAACTCTAACTTTTTATTTTGCCATTGAATACCATTTTATTTGCTTTCATCACACAACTAAAGATAGATCAGAACGTTTTGTTAAATTTTCTCTAACAGCCGCTCCGACTGTAGTCACATATGCATTACATAATATTTCTGGCATTCGGCAGACACCCTTATCCAGATCGAAGTTTCCCCTCATTACACATATGAGCAGTTGAGGGTTAAGGACCTTACTCCAGGGCCCAACAATGGCGTCCTGGGATTTTCCGTTCAGTATAAATCAGATTCCAGGTTTCTGTTAATGTGTTTGTTCTGTTAATGTTTCTGTAATGAGACACGGCTTATAATCGGAGGCTTATAATTGACACATAAAAAAATGTCCTGTTGTTTATCCATGGAAATGTCTCCTCATTTATACATTTTCTCCAAAGAGTTTATTTAAGTTTATGTATGGAAGGAGTCTCAGATGGCAGCACTTTGTTATTCGAAGTAGTGTTGCACAATTAGTGGCATAAAAATCAAAACACTCCCAATCAGAACACCACAAAGAACTAAACTGATCTCACTTGCTTTTGTTTCCTTCACACCTGTGTGATGAAACGCATTACTCACCACATTGCAAATTTGCACCCTTCTCATATGTTGCACATTTCTTGTTCTTGTTTTAAGTCAAAATGAGGACTAACTTGCAGTTTTGAACATGGACAGTTACACTGCTGATGACGCGCATCATTTCATTCCATACATCATAATTCAATAATAATGCTGCTTTTATACCCACATGTAATATATTTATCCTTGTATAATTTTATATTGTTTACTTCTCAGCATACAATTACACTTGCACATTCTGTGTATTTATATATTTTGTACATTTAAATTTTAATTGTCTTTTATTTTAACATTTGTAAATTTGGCAATTTATTTCAGGTAATATACGCAGAGTTTTGAGTAGAGCTCGTCAGTAATTTAAGTATTTGTGTAGTTTTTAAATAATTTTTGAGGAGATACACACATGGACAAAATTGTTGGTACCCTTCGGTCAATGAAAGATAAATAAAGATAAAAAAAAATAAAGTCATTGAACAGGCCTGGGCAAAAATGATGGTACCCCTAGAAAATACTGAAAATAATGTGACCAAAGGGGCATGTTAATTCAAGGTGTGTCCACTAATTAGCATCACAGGTGTCTACAATCTTGTAATCAGTCAGCTCCAGGTAGTCACTGTGTTGTTTGGTGACATGGTATGTACCACACTCAACATGGACCAGAGGAAGTGAAGGAAAGAGTTGTCTCAGGAGATTCGAAAGAAAATTATAGACAAGCATGTTAAAGGTAAAGGCTATAAGACCATTTCCAAGCAGCTAGATGTTCCTGTGACTACAGTTGCACATATTATTCAGAAATTTAAGATCCATGGGACTGTAGCCAACCTCCCTGGACGTGGCCGCAGGAGGAAAATTGATGACAAATCAAAGAGACAGATAATCCGAATGGTAACAAAAGAGCCCAGAAAGACTTCTAAAGAGATCCAAGGTGAACTTCATGCTCAAGGAACATCAGTGTCAGATCGCACCATCCGTCGTTGTTTGAGCCAAAGTGGACTACATGGGAGACGACCAAGGAGGACACCATTGTTGAAAACAAATCATAAAAAAGCCAGACTGGAATATGCCAAACTACATGTTGACAAGCCACAAAGCTTCCTATGGACAGATGAGACAAAAATGGAACTTTTTGCCAAAGCACATCAGCTCTATGTTCACAGACGGAAAAATGAAGCATATCAAGAAAAGAACACTGTCCCTACTGTGAAACATGGAGGAGGCTCTGTTATGTTCTGGGGCTGCTTTGCTGCATCTGGCACAGGGTGTCTTGAATCTGTTCAGGGTACAATGAAATCTCAAGACTATCAAGGGATTCTAGAGAGAAATGTGCTGGCCAGTGTCAGAAAGCTGGGTCTCAGTCGCAGGTCATGGGTCTTGCAACAGGACAATGACCCAAAACACACAGCTAAAAACACCCAAGAATGGCTAAGAGGAAAACATTGGACGATTCTAAAGTGGCCTTCTATGAGCCCTGACCTCAATCCTATTGAGCATCTTTGGAAGGAGCTGAAACATGCTGTCTGGAAAAGGCACCCTTCAAACCGGAAATAACTGGAGCAGCTTGCTCATGAGGAGTGGGCCAAAATACCTGCAGAGAGGCGCAGAAGTCTCATTGACAGTTACAGGAATCGTTTGATTGCAGTGATTGCCTCAAAAGGTTGTGCAACAAACTATTAATTTAGGGGTACCATCATTTTTGTTCAGGCCTGTTCCATGAGTTCATTTTTTAAAATAATTCCGTTGAAGCATGGTTGAAAAGCAATGTCTGACTTCCATGGGTTAACATTCATAGAATTCTTATTTATTATTACTTTTGTCAGATTGTGAGTTTTTCTTTCATTGACCGAAGGGTACCAACAAGTTTGTCCACGTGTGTAAATAAATATTGGCAAAATCCTTGTTATAAGAGTTTTATAACAGTTTATGCTGCACCATTATTATGAAATAATCAACTTTCGGTATAGCCTTGAGTATATATTTTGCTCAGGCCTATAATAATAACAGCATACATAGACATACATACATAATTTATTATAATATTTTTTTAATTGTCTTTTTATTTTATTTGTTTTTTCATTTTATTTATTTTATTAATGTTGTTTTCCCCTCATGCACACTTACTTTTTTTCTTACAAAGCTTGGAATGTCTTAAATAGTGATATGCTGCTGTAAAATCAGCCACTTAAGACAAACCTTTTCCTTTTTTAGTAAAGCAGGTTGTCTGTATAATGACATGATGGTAATTGAACAAGCACAACAGTCAACAGTGCTTGTCACATGACTGTGCTATGACACACTGGCTGAGTAATCCTTGTGTCCCAGCTGAAGTCATTGCTGATTAGCACGCTGGGTTTGAAGCAGCACAGGCCTATGAGAATATTCATGGGTCAGTGACGTAACCTTTGGACTTCATGGGGTGCTGCATTAACGCTCTGCCTTTTACAGCCTACACTTTAGATATGTATGATGTCATTAGATATGATTTCAGACTGTGGCCTTGAGTAAAAGTGCTTAAGCTACACTAACGGCTCACATTAACAGCTTTTTAAATTGTTAGTGAATCTTTAAATGTTTAAAATATAAAAGTAAGATGTATTGTAACTCACTCAAAAAATGCAATTTTGTCTCAATGTGGTGCATGACATCACTGATGGTCACTCTTGATGCCTACGCATCAGCAAAACACAGAATTTCTAATTTATAAAAAAGCACCTTTGCTATAGTTTGTTTATATACAAATGAGTTCACATATTGTGATGCACTCGGCAGGGAGCTGAAAAGTTACAGTAATAGTTTGCCACAGTCCTAAAGCTTGAAAGGTAATTATTTTACCAAGGAGTGTTGTGAGTTTTGAAGAAGATTGAGTTTTTTTTTTTCTTATAACAACAACATTTATTTAAGGATTTTTTTCAGAAATCTGGTCAGTATTTATAGAGTTTATGACGGCAGTAAAGTAGTTCTTGTATGTCTTTTAAAGCTTGATGACGACAAATGAAAATAACAATGAAAAATAAATAGAAAAAGTAAAATACTCCGTACATATTAACATTTTCTTTTGGTATATTTAATAATCAGTCAAAGTAATAAAGTACTAATGTTTTTGGTATAATAAATAATTTGGGTAACTAGGTCAGTCAAGTCAACTTCATGAAATGTCAGAGCTGTGTAACAAACATTCAGCGAGTCTTTAAAATATGAGAATCTTTGACCTTTGTGGACATGCCCAGGAATGCTTAGCAGTGTTTCTGCAATATACGACAGGCCAATTTTATTTATTTATTTATTTTTAGTTCTAATACCATTCAATATATTGTAACAAAATGGCTGCATTTTTGCATTTTAGGGTTGTTGTACATGTAATGTGAAAACCTAAAATCATAGTGTGTTTTAAAAGATTCAATTCACTTTTATTTATATGCTGTAGCTATTTAAAAAATGGTCATTGTCGCGAAGCAGCTTTACACAATAAGAAGAAATTCTGAAAGTTTGTATGAAACGTGAATGTGTATGAATCTCCCTGAGATGGCAATAGGAAGAAATTTCGAGAGGAACCAGATTCAACAGGGAACATGTCCTCATTTGGGTGATGACAGATCAGAAATCAAGATGACAAAGTACAGAAATCTTTGTCTTATTAGAAAACATGCAGTCTTGTATGAGAGCAATGTAGCGACCTGCTGCCCGCCACCATGTCAAAATAAAAGTTTCTTAAAAATAAATGATCAAATCTTACTTTGTTGCTTTAGATTCAATTATATCATCTTACATTTGGAAAAGTAAACATCCTCGATTGAACAAGTCCCTCCTTCAAAGTTCTAAAAGAGACGGTGGCATGGCTTTATCTAATTTTCGTTTTTACTACTGGGCAGCAAACATTCGATGTGTCATCTTTTGGGCATATTTTCATAACCAACCTAATCGACCTGTCTGGGTGGAAATGGAACTAAACTCTGTCAAAGACCTCTCTGTCTCTGCACTCCTTGGATCTGCACTCCCCATCCCCTCAATTAAAACAATCAATAATTAAATTATTAGGCATACCTTGAGAATATGGGCTCAGTTCAGAAAGCACAGTGGTCTGGGCTTTTCTCTCTCCAGTCCTATCGTCTCTAACCATCTCTTCCAACCTTCTTTACATGGTTCAGTGTTTCAGGAATGGTACAGTAAGGGCATTAAGTTTTGCAAAGATTTGTTTGTTGATCATAGGTTTGCATCATTCGAACAGCTTTCTGAGAGAGATATCTGCAAGTAAGGCACTTCATTAGCTCATCAATATAAAATTTTCCTGAGGCTCCTGATGCAAATATTATACTTTTAAATACAATTTATGGTGGACTGATGGGTTTGAGTCACACCTCTTTGAGTAAAATCAAAACTGCTTGGGAGAAAGACCTAAATCTGACACTGTCAGATGATACTTGGAATTCAATTCTCAAGCTTGTCAACTCAACCTCTTTATGCGCCCGGCACTCTTTATTATAGTTTAAGGTTGTACACAGGACTCATTTCTCCAAACTCAAGCTTTTCCGTTTCTACCCAGACGTTGATCCTTGTTGTGATAAATGTAAAAGCGGAGAGGCGTCTCTTATTCATATGTACTGGACATGCCCGAATTTGGAAAAATTCTGGAGGGATGTCTTTAAAACCTTGTCGTACATATTGAAATGCAATCTTGAACCAGACCCTCTGGTTGCTCTTTTTGGTATCACTGGAGAGGAAGATAAGCGTCTAACTCCGGCTAAACAGCATTTGTTGTCTTTTGCGACACTCCTGGCCAGGCGTTCTCTTTTATTCAAGTGGAAGGATGCCACCTCACCCACTCACGCTCAGTGGCTCAGAGATTATGTCCTGTTTATCCCTGGAGAAGATTCACTTCTCAATCCGCCATTCGGACTTGAAATTTCAACAGGTGTGGGGGCCCTTCCTTCGCTTTTTTCATATACATTTATAGTTTGATTCCTTTCCTATTTAATATTTATTTATTTAATCTTTTTCGCGTGCAGAACCAAAAACTTCCAGCTCATTTATTTTATTTTATTTTTTTCATTTTTCTCTTTTTTTAAATATGCCTATCGTCTAACCTTTCCCATACATGTATAGCTGGCTTGGAGTCAGGGAGGGATGGGGTGGGTGGTATAGGGTTCTATAAGGGGGCTATAAAATGTGTATTGGAACGTTGCATGTTTACCCTGTTATATCCCTGTTTAAAATCAATAAAAAATATTGTTGGAGAAAAATAAATTATAATTATCCAACTAAATTAGCCAGCTTATTTATAATTGTTATTTTTGTTATAAGTATTAGAACATAAACATGTCTACTATCAGTCATCGTCATATATATTATAAATGCTCCTGAAAATAGTTTTTGAATAAAGGGCTTGGCCTCTCCAAAACAACACTTCTCTGTAGTACACTCATAGACGATTACATATTGGCCCTTATTACAGTTGTGAAATCTCTAGTGTAGTTGTGAAAATCAACAGATCACACAAATTGACATGTTTTCTACCATAGTCATGCAATAGACAAGGTGCTGCTGAAATAACTAAGGGCTTGGCCTCTCCAAATCAGCACTACCTTGTACTACATTTTACCAACCAAGTTGTGCGTTGTGGCAGAAATAAATAACCAAAAAATCTTAACATTTGCATGAAAAAACTTCTTCATCTTCATGCCACTGTGCCTTAAGTTTTTTTCTAGGTATGACCTCAGGAAAACATTTATAATTCATAATGATTGTAAAAAAAATGTTTTTACTTTTAAAATGATACTTAAAATCTTTACAGGTGAATTCAAATGCATACATAAAAGTTTATGATGATGCCTGCAAATTTTATTTGTAATGTAAATGTAGTATGTTGTAAGGCTATCATGAAGCCATTTTGCTGCTTGGTGGTATTTCCTAATTATTAAAATAAAACATATCCTTATTTTTTAATCATAGATGCCAATTTCAATCATGGAAAAGTGGCATGTCACAGAGCAAAAATAAATGCAGACCCTGATACAGGAGCCTGTTACCTTTTCAAAGGATATGAGAAGTAGATTTGTTAGATGTCCTTAAAGTTTCACAAGAGGAAATAACAGTAAAATGTAGGGATGCTCCAAGCAGGATCTTTTGGGACCAATCATAGAAATCAGAATAGACCAACACTGATCAGAGTGTGGGGGTTATTGGTGTCTGCCATTTAAATTGTATATTATTGTTTTATTTATTTATTTACTATTTATAGCAGTGAAAAATCTATATAAAAATGTCATTTCAACCAACTTGATGTATTATTTAAAAGAATATGTAGTTTCTGGCTCACCTTAATAACCTTTGTCACTTAACCATATAGTATAGCTTAATGCTGTTTAAACTAATTGTTTCCTCAGAGTGTGATACAGCTTGATGACTATAGCATCAAGATACCTAATATCTGTTCTGTACCCCACCATGAACCTAGGCAGAACCATCTTGATGATTTGTACTCCCAGTAAGGGTTTGCTGATATGATACTTTTGTCATCATATGATTCTTGAAGACAACTCTATGATGCATAATATTTAGATAATATACTGTAGCTAAAAGTATGTGAACAGCTGACCATCCCACCTATAACGTGGTTCTTCCCCAAACTGTTAGAAGCACACAGTTGCATCACATGTCATTGTTGGCTGTATCGGAACAATTTCTGGAACTAAGCGAACCTGTTGCAGCCTGACAGTGTCGCTGTACAAAAGATGAGCTCTATGAATATAAATATAATAATATAAATTAGTCAGCAAGTGAATTAGGTAGCAAGTGAACAGTCAGTTCTTGCAGTTGATGTGCTAGAGGCAGGGATCTGAGCATCTTTGTTGGCTAGATGACTAGATTAGAGTACTCAGAATGTTTGTTGGGTGTTCCTGGTATACAGTGGTTAGTAGCTACCGAAAGTGGTCCAAGTAGGTACACCCTGTAAACTGGAGACATAGTCCTGTGCATCATATTGATCTGGTTGGGGAAGAGAGAGCTAGTCATCTGGTCTGATCGCACAGAAGAGGTAATGTACAACAAATCACCAAAAAAGTTAGATTTAAATATGCTGTTTAAAAATGTGTCACAGGTGTCAGGGTGCCCATGATGACTTGTGTCCATTACCGAAAGTGCCTACAATGGGGTAGACTAGTTGTACATTTCGGGGTTGTTGTTTTGCCACGATGTTACTCTGATTAGCTACTGGTCAACACAGTGGACCATCCAGTCCGCACTTACAAGCTTGGCTCAGGTTTTACACCGGATGCTTTTCCTGACCCAGCCCTCCCTTTTTATCCGGGTTTGGGACTGGCACTGCATCCAGTGGCTGGGGTTTGGGCATCGGCTGGGAATCAAATTCGGGCCTTCCGCATGGCAGGCGAAACAACTACCACTGAGCAACCAAAAATCTTAGCATATACACGCATTCTAGGGGACACACTGGGATTTGATATTGACATCTTGGTGCCTTCACACCAATAGGTTATAGCTGTTTTTTATGGCACAAAGTGGACCTACACAATATTTGGCACATGGTTTTAATGTTATGGCTGACCAGTTTACTTAAAAATGGCCAGCAAGAAGAGTTGATCCTACGTGCTACTGATTAAGTGGGAAGCTAATGAACAATCTGACCTTTTCATTGTCCCAGTGTGGAAATTATCTGCCCCCCTTTTTTTTTTCTTTCTTTTTTTTATACCTCCCACAATGTTGTGACACATTGCACTTTGATGTGCTTTATTACTTGCACAAGACTGTAACTGATTTACAATGTGGTTAAAGAAAGAGCCAGTGCTGTGTCAGCCAACCTGGATTTCCTGATGACCAGAGATTCTAGACTCTAGAGACACTGAAAATTCTGTTAAATCATCTGCATGCTTTTTCACTTAAATGTAGTGTAGTGTAGTGTAGTGTATTCTTCTTTCATGATCAGAGACTACCATACTGAGGCCCTGTCCACACGGAGACGCGTTTCGCTGTATACGTATAAATTTATCGTATTGGCGTTTCGTCCACACGGACCCAGCGTTTTAGGAGACTGAAACCGCTATTTTTTGAAACCGGGTCCCAAGGTGGATAAATCTGAAAACGACACCCTTGCGTTTTCGTGTGTACAGCCAATCCGTATATTTTGTGAAACGATGATGTCATGCACATGCTCAAAGTCTTCTTCTCCGTGTATAGTGTATCTCTATGGCAGAATTACAGCGCCCCATACTGGTCTGGCATATATGTACTACACCGTTTTCAGTGGTTTCGTATGTACGCAGATATTTCTTGAGACGACGCCGAATGAGGAAAAAAAATGATCGGATAGAGAACGCACTGGCTTCGTGTGGACGGAGCCTTAGTTAATCAGTTACTAGCATGCAACTGTTTATGATCTGTCAACAAAAATTTAATTGGTTTGTTCTGTGATCATATGACTTGGGAGATAGTTTTCAGATCCGCAAATATTCTGTGAACATATAATGTCTTTCTTCTCATGTACAGTTCTGTTAGTTTTAATGTAGTCCTAGTTATGTTACAAAAGTTTTCTTTTTCTTTAAATACATTATGTCTAAACTTCTAATACTTTTAAGTACCCTGTTTCCTTTCAGTTAGAGCCACACAGTCTCTGAATGATTCATTTCTGCTCATGAATATTTTAGCCCAGTTCCGTCGTTCCCCTGGATTTAGTTCCACTGAATGCGTATGGTTATTGGGCTGTTCTGTGTCTTTGTGTTGTGATTTTTAGTGAACTCTGAAACGCTGGAGTTTTTGTGCTTTTTTTTTTTTTTTTGACCTTTTGTGCTTCCACTCCTCACTTATATTTAGGGTTTAGGTACCCAACCCAACTTATATTTGTGTCTGCTACACCCTTTACCTTATAAAAAAATCAAGAGTACTGATGTTCTGTTGTTTTATTAATAAACTCAATTGTGTGGCTTAAATCTGAGCCTAGGTCAGTCAGTATTTTATAGTGTCCTGTAAAAATAGAGAGCAGGATTAGTTTCTGAATCTTCACCAGAAACAGAACCTGATGTGGAAATTATGTCATTAGCCTAATTTCCTGTACATTCTTTCCATACATTTTTTTTTTAATCTCCCATACTTGTAAATGTTGCTACATTGCCTGATCTGAGGATAAACTACTAATAAAAAAATAAAATTAATGTTCCTGCATATGAAGTACCTAATCGAAGCAGAATATTTCCTGACACATTTGACTGCCATATAGAGCTTTGCATTGTCCACAATGCAATAAATGGCTGCTGGTCATCTCAGAGACACTGATGATATAATAGCGCACTTTACTTATACGAAGGACTGATCACTTGAATCTGAGTTACTTGATATTTAAGTTATTTATTATAGTGCTCATTACAAGAGAGAGAGTAACTTATGTTATGCTTTGATGGCTGTTTAAGTGTTTCCATGTATTCACAAAAAATGTAATATGGTGTTGTGTATTACATGTTTTAAAAGGTTAATAGAATATAATATGTTAAGCTTAATTAAATAATTCTGTTGTTGTATTTGTTTTAATTGTATTTAACTGTTATTTTTTAGAAATGTTATTTATCAGGAATAGAGATGTACACTTTTTTTCAGTTTTTTCATTTAAGGTTATCGACCTCTCTAACGCTCTCACTCACTTAATTGAGTTTACTTTGAACAATTGTTGTGTAACCTGCAAAGCTGTCAGACACAAGAATTAAAAGTGATTCCAGAGTTGATCATCATGTCCCCTGTAGTTGACTATGGCTTTTTTTGTGTTTGAAGCAGAAGTTGATGTGCAAATTCCCAGATAACTCGACAGATATCACAATATTTTCTGTCAGCTGTGTGTTTTAACATACTAAAAAGTAATAAAGTCATAAAGTTGCATGAAGTGTTTGATTCTGCTTTGGTGTGAATTTGATTTTAATCTCTTGATTCTGTTCTGTTTCATGTTGTTTCAGCAGGGGATTCTGTAGATGAATCACATTTCCCTCTGAGTCTTATGCTGGTTGTGTCTGTGACTGTCCTGGTGGCTACAGTGATGGTGCTGCTAAACTGTGTAAGCTGCTGCAAAGAACGAGAGATCAACTTTAAGGTGGGCACCACTCCATTGCCATGTGTCATAAACCACACTCAATTCTGTTGCAAGTAAAGAAATGAAGGAGTGTTTGATTTCTCAAAAACAGGCCTACGAAATTGCCTTTTGCAATCAGGAACACTATTTTGTATCCAGCTGCAGTTATAGCCACAGCCTTCCAGATTATATTTACATGATTACATATAATAGGAAGCAGCATGCAACATAATCTCTGCTATATAATGTTTTGTTTAGGAGTTTGAAGACAACTTTGAGGATGAGATCGACTTCACCCCTCCAGCAGAAGATACCCCGTCCATGCAGTCTCCAGCTGAGGTGTACACACTGGCTGTGCCGCAGGTGCCCATGCCTGGACCTCCACACCTCCAACTGCCCCGGATAGCAGGTTAGGAGACAGAAGCAAGATTTTATATTAGTCTCATTGCTAATGTACTTTTATGGGAAAATAATCTATACTACTCGATGCTTGTTTGGAGAGGATATTGGGATTACTGCTGACAGCAGGCGAAATTGCATAGAAAAACTGCTCTGTTGTTTATGTGCATACTTGGTTTTGACCTGCACAGTCTTTAATTAATGGTGGAATTTAACATAATTAGTATTAAATCAGCGTCAGTTTAATTACTTTTTCAGCCGCCTAAAAACATTTTACCTTCAGCCAGATGTGCATTAGCTGATTTGTTGAAAAAAACATGATTCAGTTGGGAGTTATAGCAGTGGGGTACATCACACTGTAGAAATTTGTTTAAACCCCAATGAAAACCTTTGTTTTGCAAAGAAAAAAAAAGTCAGTAAGTAGTAAGATTTCTTATCCTGTTTAACCAGAGTTGGTTTGTTTACTAAATGAAACACTAATAATCTGGACAGATCTCTCTGTCCATGATGCCTACTGATTTGTTCACCCATCAGTATGTATTAACGGTTATCATATAGTGTGAAAGTTTGAAAATATTTTTTTTTTATGGAGGAAATGGTCTATTATTTGGTTGTTTGAGTTTGATTTCAAATGAATGTTACACCTATAAATCTGTCAGTTGCTCCATGTTAAATATTCCTTTCTGTGAAATGGTGTAGCTGACTAGTCACCTCTTTCTGTTTGTTTGCTTTTCAGAAGTCTCAACAGGCCCGCATGTGGCACGCCACACTCTTAGTTACATTCAAGAGATTGGGAGCGGCTGGTTTGGCAAGGTGCGAGTTCTTCTATTTACAGTCCTCACTGGGAGTGTGGGGTGGGGGTGAGGGGGGGGGGGATCGTCTGACGTGTATTTACCTCTACAGTCAGCTGCAAAACCTTTTCCGACCTCTCCCAGGGAAGAGCAGTTTCAGTGATGAAATCTCAGAAAGAATGCTCTGACACACCCTTTCTTTGTGCAGCTGTGAATAACTGACTTCCCTTGTGTCACTGTGAATAAGTGGTATTTTGTTTCAGTTGATTAAATAAGCCATGTAGTGGGTACATGGACTCTTATACCATTAAAAAATTAGTTTTGCCCAAATCAGGACTGCCAGCATCGATGCTAGTTAATGCAGCCAACCACTGTTTTTTCATTGATGGCACTGATGTTCTGTTTTTCTCCTTATGCTGGAGAGTTTCACATTGTACGAACCGTAGCATTCTCTCTTCTGTCTGAATGCACTAAGCCGTGACAAGCAATGTTGTTATAAAAATACTCATAATTTATGTCTATGAATTAAAGTGTTCTTTCAGTATTTAAAAATGTTACTTTTTCAGAGTTTTACAGCACAGGAGACTTACTGATAACATGGTTTTATCATTGACAGGTGTTGCTCAGTGACATCTATTCAGACCCTAGTATATCCAGAGTCGTAGTCAAAGAGCTGAAGGCCAATGCCAGCTCCAAGGAGCAGAACGACTTCCTTCAGCAAGGAGATCCGTACAGGTTAGAGCTTCGAACTTGTATAAGTCAACAAGTATAATTTACTTATCATTGATAGGAAAGAGGGCTTTTTACACTGAACTGATTAATCCAGTGTATGTGTTAGTAGCACCATCTGTCTTCCTGTAATGACATTGCATTGCTTTTGTGATGTGGATCAGTTTAAACCATTACGAGCGATATGAAGGCACGCCTTTTTATTTCAATGCTGTTTCAAATGTGTGCATTTATAGGGTTCTTTGGCACCCAAATATACTGCAGTGCCTTGGACAGTGTATCGAGGCTATTCCTTTCCTGCTCGTCTTCGAGTATACGGAACTGGTAAGTTTAAAATGTGCAGTTTTCATTTTTCCATTCATATGGCATAACATAATGATGAAATGCATTTATTTTATTTGGCCTTTAAATGACAATGGTAACACATTGAGTATAAAATGTTATTTAAAAAAAAAAAAAAAAGAAAGCTTATTAGTCATTAACGAACTGGCATATAACTACACCTGTATTATTTACTATCTTGAAAGTTTCTGAGTGCAGAACGGAGTACAAGGATGATCCATGTGAATGGGTCCCTCCTTTCCGTGTGATTTATTGTCTGTTTTTCTTGACCTATTTATGGACATGCTCCTTGAGCTTGACAGGGCTCCGAGATGCATAGCTGTGTGAGGCAGCTCTCTGATTCCTTCATACCCCAATAAAGCAACAGGCTTAATTTACCGCCAGTGCTGCTCTACCTTCTTGCTGTGTTGGTGCATTTTATTGCCTCGCTTACAAGTTGCTGTGAAACACAGCCTGCAGCGTGTGCATGTGTCAGATCTCATACAGGATTACAGTGCTTCCTTGTAAAGTAATGGTCTCCTGGGATACATCCGACCAAAACCAAATGGCTTTTGGTTCCAGATATGATCAACCTGTTTTTTTTTTTTTTTCATTAGGTTTGCAGTAGGTTTTGTTTGGTATTTCATACTTAATAATATTAGATAAATATGCAAACTCATAAACTTTTTTTATGCAAAGCTATAAATTTGTAGGGAGCCATTTAACCCTTAAGTGCCCTTTGAATGTTCTCATTCAGGTGGACTTTTATATTGATATTTTCTTTTTTTGTTTTGCTGTTTTGAAAGCAGTAGCTTTTCATGGAGGTAAAACAGATTTTAATTATAATATGGAAATTTGGTAGTTTTTCACAAATGCCATATTTTTAAAGATATTTATTCCTATAATACAGAGTGGTGGATTTTAGATAATATTGGAAAAATTATATTTTCATATTTACATAATAACTTAAAGTTAAAAAATATGCACGACATAAATAGATAATGCAACATTTCTGACAATTAATGCCATTTCATGGGATGGAAAATTAACATAGTCGTAATTACTAGAATCATGTACAGCACCGTACCAGGTAACCAGTTTACTTCATGAAAAGTACCAATTAAATCTGATCCTGTAACAAAGAAAAAACAGACTGGAAAATATTTTTTGGAACTGGTAATATTAGTACTGACTTGTCTATTGAAATTTTACTCAAACCATGGCATGTAAGAGGAAAAAAGTTTGATGTAGGTCTCTGTGTAGGGAGTTTGCCCTCCCTGTGCTTGGTGGGTTTCCTCCAGGTGCTCCAGACCTGTGAAGTAGGCTAATTGGCAGTACCAATTTACATTTAGGCATTTGGCAGATGCGACTTACATTAAAAAATTATACTTCTGAGCAGTTGAGGGTTAAAGGCCTTGCTCACGGTCCCAACAGGGGCAATTTTGTGGTTCGGATCTTCTGAACCGTAGTCCAATGCCTTAACCACTGAGCTTCCCCTGACCAAATTTGCCTGTAGTGAGTGAGGACTGTACACATTGCAAGCACACACTCAAAGTTTCAGTTTCTCCATTGTAGTACACACACACACACACACGCGCACACACACACACACACACACACACAGTAATGTCTTAGTCACCATATTGTCTATAGTACATGCCTGTATTATGATATCCAAAACCATTTCCAAATGTACCTTAAAATAAAGAAATATACAACATTATAGCAGAATATTTGCAAAAGAAAGCAACATGTTACACGGCAGACAATGTTTCAGATGAAAACTAAACAAATCCCTAATGCAGGCTTCTTGGTTTTACATGAAACTAGAAAGGAGCAAGTGTGACAAAGTTAACAGAAGTGCTCATATTTTCTTGCACTCTCAGTAAAACCAAGCAGCTGTTTTTCTACGTTTTGCAGTGATTAAGCAAGTAGATGAGAAGTTGTTAAGGAAACTATAATATGTAGACGATAATAAGTGTTGACTTAATGACCATACCGCATGCTGTAACCATGACTCTAAACAGACCCTGCTTATCTTTAGTCTGCATTATGTCTTTGCCAAATGAAAGCACTGTCTTTGCCTGGTGTATTCCCTTGGCTTGGATGCAGTGTGCCTCAGGGGCTAAATGAAGCCAAAGAGGACCTCGTTAGGACTGTGTGTGAGCTGCAGAGCCTGGTTAGTAGTGTATACTGGGAGCACCTGCCCAGTGGTGAAACACTGCAGCTTTGGGTCGAAGTCCTCAAGGGCCAGAGCAGATGGATGGCATCCAGCCATGCTGTCTGTCCCTGTGGACTAGGATGAGCTTACCAAGGCCCAGTGTTGCGTAATGTAGCCTGCACATTCTCAGTGGAGCTGCTGGTCCCTGAGCTGCATGTGTATCCCGTATTCTGATCTGCTTTGCTTTCGGGCAACCCGAGGGAGCGCAGCATGTGCATGTACTGGTAGAATTAAAGGAGCTGTTCTACTAAATCAGGAGGAGATGAGGATTTGTTAAAGCAGAGGAGCTTGGGAAACTTCAAATGTTTTGCTAAACTTGCTTTTTATAGCAGTTTCATTTTTATGTGGTTTGATCATGGACATATTTTTTATGATAAGATTTATCACACTTATCACACACAATTGTCCCCTTTGTAGCAGCAATTCTGCTCAACCTGTCATGGAAAAATGTCTGGGAGAAAGTTCCAAAAAGCAAAATGTGAATTTGTCACATGCCGGACATTACATGGGACCCATACAGATGAAGTGAGGCATGTAGGCGTACCCCGCTCTCTCCTCCTGACATTTCATAGATCCTCATTCTCTCTCCACGGCTGTGTTCAATAATGAGAATGCTCACAAAACAGACTTTTTTCGTCGTTCGCTATACAATATACAATACAGTGTAGCAACTTTTAATCCAAGCATTAATATTCTATTAGGTATTGTAGGTAGTTGAGAGAGGTGTCACTGATGGTAGGAGGTTGTTCATCGACAACGACGGCCAACTGTATAACCGAACAAGTTTTTGTGGGCTTATTCTTAATCTTTCTCTTAAAGTTTTACTGTGTTTTGTTTAAACATCTGCTAATAAATCACTCATACTATGGATTGTTTGCTGTTTGTCTTGCTGGTAACCATTGGTAACCCTGACTCATTGCATTTTAGACAGAAATATAGCTGAGTTGCAATCGGAGGAGGCTTGCAGAATGCCAGTTGCTGTCTGATTGAGTGACAGTCTCTCCTGTACAGGCTGTCTACAGGGGCTGCTGTGTATGTTTGTGTGTGTGTACATCAGTCATAGATGTCATTTTATGCACATGTGTATGTATTGAGGAATTTCAGACCCCAGAAGATTCAATTTCTGCAAGCATTTATAATATTTTGTGTTTTTTGTTTATATTAATATTATTTATCTTTATTTGGCAGGTAGGGAATAATTAATTTTATTTTTTGGTAACTAAATGCTAATGAGTTATAAGTTGCATTACTGATGACACTGAACTTGTCGAGAGTAATTTCACGGTGTGGAGTGGAATTTGGAGACAGAAGAAAAAAATAGGTTCAGTTATCTATGGCCATAAAAAAAATGAAAAAACAAGATTGCATTTGATGTGGTCAAATTTTGCTGTTCCTTTACACTACTATAGGTGATGCATGCTAAACTATTCACACTAGAAATTATTTGCTAGGATTGTTTAAAATTGTAACAAAAGCTGCAAAAATAATGTATATGAAACTGCAATATTTATAAAATAGTGATACTTGTGGAATCGCAGTACAGATCAAATCAGCAAATGGGTATCGTGGTAGTATCGTATCAGGTGGTCCCTGATAATTCCCGTCTCCAGTAGAATTCCACCCCAGTGTGGCACTAACACAACAGATGAGCTCAAAGTAATTTGATGTGGCAGTAAATAGACTTTGGTATAATTTATCTGCTGGAGTCTAAACCATAGCCGAGCACTGTTTACATGTTTCCTCTGTATGTTGTTGACATGGAAGTGAAAGTTGTTGACAGTGAAACCCGATTTCACTTAGTGAAGCATTAATGCAGCTATACAAACTAGTTAGTTGGTCATTTTGTAAGTCAGCCATCAGTGGCGCTGGGAGTATTTCAACCTGTTACTTATCAACTGGAGACATTTGTATCAGTAAAATTACTTTTTACTAATTAGTATGGTATGGCATTATGCTTGCACGATGAGAGTAAAGGAAATATTATATTTCTATAAGAATAAAGACCATTGGCATGCTGTCAAGTAGTCCTGGAAAGCAGCTGAGCCTGACTGCATGTAAACAAAGCTAGCCATCACCCCTGCAATTACAGGCTTGTCACTTCTGCTGAAAGATTCCCGTGCTTTGTATATGGGTGGAGTAATGTTGCTGCCTCTGCATTCTGTGGGTGAAACCTTGACTTTTAGGACCAAACTCCCTTAGCAGGATTTGGTTATGAAAATCACTTTTATATTTGTATTATGGACAGTTACACATTAAAAACGTAAATTTCCCATTTGTACTTGTATTCAATCAGAGGGTCATCTGCATCATATTTTAAATCTTATTGTCTTTATAATTTCTGTATATTTATTTGTATTATATGTTTAAAAGGGATCCCAGTTTAAACTGCACATTGGGTTATATTTGCAAAATGTTTATGTTCCTAAAATGTAGAGAATATGCTGATTTAACGATTTAGTGTTAACCATCAACACCGGCTCATTTCCCTGTTGGCACCAGAAGATGTCTGTACTGGGGCTGCTCTCGTCTCCTAAACTGGTCTTTTGCCTGCCGGCCCAGAAACCAGACCTAGAGGAGCAGCCCCAGAGCATGCAAGCCAGTCTGACCATTGCTCTTTTTATTTTTAAATTGCTGTGACACAGCATATAGCATACTCCATTAAACTGCCTTTCCCTTATTTGGTCCAGTCACTGTGCAGCAGTAAATGTAGCTGTACAGAGAGATATTGCTGCCCCTCGGTGGCCAAATCTGAGTAAAGCACACATACTGACTTTCACAGCGAATACTGTTTTGTGACATCAGCGTACAGTATGTACAAGATGGACTTGTTAATTTTATGTGGGTAACTGCTTCTTGTAGCAGTGCTGCAGTGGAATAAAGATTCAGCAGAGTTTGTGTTCACTGTCTTATTTGTGGTTTGCTTTGCAGGGGGATCTGAGAAGCTATGTTACTCAGCATGAATGGCTGTACAGGAATGGAGAGCTGCTGCAGCTGCAGAAGATGGCCTGTGAGATTGCTGCTGGACTTACACACCTGCACAAGCACAACTTCCTGCACAGGTTATTTTTCCATTCCCATTCCCATGCACATCCTGAAGAAAGTAACTTTATATTAACTTTGTATTATTATACAAGTCAAGGAATAGCCGCAATAAAGCTACACAAATTTCCTCTGTATGTTTATAAATCTTTTTTTTCTCTCTTTTATTTTATTAATTATTCGTCATTAAAGGCATTGTTTCATTTTAATTTTTCCCCGGCATGATGTCTGGTGGAAGTGAGGCCAGGGCTGCCTAGGGCGTCGTACCATGCTCAGCTCTGGCCGCTGTCTCTTGCATGCTCAGAATACATGCAAAGGGGTCCAATTACACAGCTCCTAGGGATTACTGGGTGTCTTCTGTCATTCGGCACAGAGACATGATGATTCTGCGATCTGAGTGTAAACAGATCCCCGTCATATTTTTGGGGTGTATGTGAGGGGCCATGGTTTTAACTGTTACAGCTTATGATTGAGATTGCTTGTCTCAGAGGTTACACACTGTAGTACTGGAAAAATGTGTCTCTTTGCTTTTGGGTTGCAAAGTTGATTTACTGCAAGACTCTGCTTGCCACTCCCACAGTGGCAGCTGCTTTAAGTACAGTTTTAGTGTTGTGAAATGAAATCTGTGTAACAAGGAGCCTAGGCAGTGTAAAAGATCATAGTCTTTCCTCATATCAGAGGGGTTCTAAGAAAGAGCAACAGGCAGCACCAGTTTAATCAAAGAATACCCATTCTGAGGAGTCCAGGGGCTTTACAATAGCATAGCAGCATGTGCACGTGATGAAAAGAAATGCATCAGCATTAAGGAATTAGTTAATATGTTTAAAAAAAAAAAAAGTAAAAATACTTTTTATTTTTTGTTTTACAGTTGTTTGTTGTCGTTCAGATTGTATGCACCACTGCTAAAATTTGCCATGTACGGCCAAAAGCGATGCTCTGTTACTTTCAGTCACTGTACGACCGCCTGTAGGAAGAACATTTGCCAGGGACGGGATACAGTGTCTAAAATATCAGTACATTTATCATGCACCCGTTTCAGTGGTCCTGACAGCAGCCCTGCACAGTTCAAGCAAAGACCTTTAGTGTCAGCGATGTTCTTGCATCAGTGGTAAAAGAGCCTCTTTGCACTCCTGGAACTTGCATTTAGAGAAGGTGGCAGAGGCAGGCTGTAATCAGAGCCCCACTGATTATAAAAGCTCACACTGAATGAGGCACCATATGTCTCACTGCCTTTCTGAACGTAGTTGTTCCTCCCTGGGAACAATATCTTGGTGCTGTGTGAGTAAGTTGGAAAAGCTCCAGCATCAGTGATTTTGTCACTAGGGGGAGAGCAGAAACAACACAAGTGTCTGTTGTCTGTTCCTAGGGTTAGGGTCGCATTTTTAGTATGTGTTTTTTCTTTCACTGGATTCAGACCAGAGAATGTCACGCTTCAGGTCTTTAGGTCACAAGTGTGGAAAGTAAATTTGCTCACAAAAGCAACATTACCTACATAAGATGGATAAACACTATCCCTATAAAGCCTCTTTATTACATTCCATACATTTGTGTAGCATATACATGGGTTTATTGCCGTAAAAGACGCATTCATATAGTAGCTGATTGTAGCTCTTCTTTTCATATAAATGCTCTTCTACATTATTTTTTCAACTTTATCTTTGTAGAATTTTAGCATGATGTTCAGTACCTGGGATGTTATCTGATTATTTTGTATCATGATCCTTTTGTGTGGAAATTCGTACAGTATATTGCTACATTGACCCGAAAATGTCTTAATTTATACGTATATTTTTGAATTGATAAAATTTTGCCGTTTCTCTATAATCCTGCAGGTGGTGCACTCTAAACTCTTCACACAGCACAGCATGCTGTGTGGTAGCAGCAAATTATTTTAAGTTTGTTTAGAATTGTAGCAAAATCCGAAAAATCTCATCTGGACGTTTATAAAATCTTGATACTTACAGAATCACAATACAAATCGAATTGGCACCTTGGGTATCGTGATATAGTATCAGGAGCTCCCTGGTGATTCCCATCCCTTTTATCTGACTAATATAATCTTACAGCTTTTGATTGGTGCAGTTGATTAATTATCCATCTTATTGGGCAAGTAAAATCACCCATTTTTATTTGCCTGGAAATCTAATTTCCTAGCATAAATGTTCCATGGCTAATTGTCTGATGTAGCATACATAGCTAGTGGTATGACTGCTTCATGCTTTTTCTTTGGTGTTTGCTAAAACGTTTTTGTACTGACAGAATACTGCACCCCTGCATAGTGTCTTGCAGCACTCTCTGGAGTGCTCTCTACTATTTCATATTTAGCTAAATTGTGAATTTGCAACCATCTCTAATTTGTGTGACATTTTCTTCTGCTCTCTCCTTTCCTTTACAGTGATTTGGCTCTGAGGAACTGTTATCTCACAACAGACATGACTGTCAAAATAGGGGACTATGGTATCGGCCCCTCAAGATTTAAAGTAAGTTTCTGCTTCCTTCACAAGAACCATGTTATTGCAGTACAGTATAGACACTGATTATATTTAGGCCTGTTTCATTTATTTTACAATTTATTATTAATTTGTGAAAATAAAGAGCACCCAATTTTCTTGAATGATCAAATTATTGCTAAAATGTACGTTTAGCTCGCATCTATTTAACACCTGTGCTTGTTAATTAATATATGTGCATGTGTAATATTTCAATTTTTTTATGTTTTAGGAGGATTACATCACCACTGAGGATGACCAGTGTGTTGCTTTGCGATGGCTTGCACCGGAGCTCGTTGGTGAATTGCATGGAGGTGTGATAACATCAGAACAGACTAAGCCTGGTAACGTTTGGTATGTATCCTTGGTGTAAGGTTATTGTGGGTAACAATATTTAAAATTATACCATTATGCTGTTAAATATATGTTTCAGGTCAGTGATTAGGTGTTGACCTGTTTCTAACAGCAGCAGCAGCTCTGGCAGTAATACTGTCTCCATGGCTTACATCAACACACCTGTTCTAATTCGTTTCTATGGTAACAATTTACAAAGAGACTTGTAGGGCCGTCAGTACATTTTAAAATAATTTTAAAGGGCTTGTATTTTCTGTAAGGATATCTATTTAACATTTATGTAGTTTATTTAGCATTTTTTGAAGGAGTCTTCCATGGAACTATTAAAAACAGTGGATGGCTTTTTTTTTTTGTCTTAATAAATGTAAGCAAAATAAAAAAAAGGACTGTTGAGAGACTGTTGACAGCGGTGGTATTTAACTCTATAATAATCTTAATGAAAACAGTATCTAACCTATTTTGCAGATGTTCCACAACATTAAGCAGCATTACACAAACATATTTGTAACTTTTCTTTAATGTTACATTCTAATGTACGTTCATAATAAATCCTGGACTTTTATAGAACATTAAAGAAAACATTTAAAGACACTGTTAAAGGACATTTTCTCCAAAACTGCACATATTTATAGCTCTCTCTTTCAAGTAAATCTCAAACTAAAAAAAAAAAGCTCCAGTTTACTGGACAGATCTTTTTTTGAACAAATACAATTCAGCTGAATATGAGGCAAGTGGTAAACCAGGAAGAGCGAAGGCTTACAGATGCTCAGCTTGAGACATGTGACTGCAGCCAACCAAATCTTTTCAAACTACTCCTCACGCAGCATAATGTACTCATGCTTGAAGATGCCAATGATTGCTTGTTGCTTGATGCAAGAGCCCTGCCCCCCTGAGAGGACTGACAGTTTGTTTCCTAGACCCCCATCTACTGAACAATGCATATCTGTTGTGGTTTTCTTGTCCATTTAAAATGAAAGCAGCCCATGTCTTTAATAAAAAAATAATATGAATATGCTCCTTGTTTTAGTAATAATATACTAAGATACATTATACATTGTTTATTCGTGTCAGTGGCACACATCACTGTATTTCAGCAGTAGTACAGTATAGGGCAAAGGTTCTGTAGTGAAAGGTGATTTCTGTTTCCAGGGCTTTGGGTGTGACCTTATGGGAGCTATTTGAGAGGGGAACACATCCCTATACACATCTGGTAGATAAAGAGGTTCTTCATCATGTCATTAGAGATCAACAAATCAAACTCCTCAAGCCTCACCTCGACCTACCTTACTCAGAACGATGGTAAGTGACAGTTTTTTTTTGTTTTTTTTTGTTAACTCAGTTATGTGCTTTTTCGGCTGTTCTGCTTTGAGACTAATTTAGCACTTTCTTTGCAGGTATGAGGTACTGCAGTTTTGCTGGCTACCTGCAGACAAAAGGGCCACAGCTGAGGAGATACACCGGCTGCTCACCTACCTCCGGATGCAGGGGCAAAAAGAAATCGAAGACGACTTTGAGCAGCGTTGGAGCTCTCTGAAGCCTAATCCTACAGCCCGGCAGACTACCGTCAGTCATTCATCCTTCCCTATCTTGGAGCAATTCGACGATGGCCGAGAACCGGATGAGGTGCTCACCGTGACCGAGACAAGTCACGGTCTCAGTTTTGAGTATGTGTGGGAAGCTGCAAGACATGACCACTATGACAGCCACACTCGCTCTTCCATGGAAACCACTCTCAATTACCACAGCATGTTTTTTCCAGTGCCACAGCAGGAAATCCAAGCCCACTTCCCTGAGACTGCAGGTGAAGCAGAGGCTGAACGAGTCCCAGGTACCCTGCCAGTATTTGATGCACGAGAGGGCAACTCCGGCAACGAGTACTACATTCAGCTAGAGGAACAAGACGAAAGTGACGTTGGAGTAAGGGACCGTGAGAATACTGCTGGAGCCGCTGCATCAAATAAGGAACAGTATGTCATCTTACAGGACGTTAAGTTAGACGAGTCTAGCACAGATGCAGATTTCTTTCATCAGAGCATAGACTCTAAAGACTCATTTCTTCAGGACAGCCATATATGGTCTTCGAGTGAACACGAAAGTCCTTACCAAGCTGATATTTTTGGTGAGAAAGATTCAAAATCGGAGGAACCTCATTCGTTCAGAAGTGATTTCATGGAACTCCCTGAGATTCGATCGTTTCATGCTGACACCAAGGGCGCAGTGGAGAACGAGGGTCTGAGCACGTCTTTGTTAGGTATCGAACAAGAAGCTGATCATTTGGACGTGATAAAGCTTCTCAACACAGAGAAACTCGTTGACAACTTTATGTTCTTAAAAGAAAACAGCCTAATTAAAGAGAGTTCTGGTTTTCCCGAGTCCAGAGACATGCAGGAAACTGATGTATCACTAAACCTCTTTGACGATGTAAATGCCACAAATAATTTGAACGGTACTGATAATGCTTCAGAGCCTATAGTAACTTCTGCACAGCTTAAGGAGGAATTCTTGGACTTGGTAAATCCAATTTTAAGAGATTTTCTGTCACCTTTAAAAGAAAGTGAAACACTGGTGCCTTCAGATACATTATCAACAGAAGAAACCTGTAGCAACCAGCTGCCAGACACAACTGGCTCTTCAAATGAGGAAACTGCTAAACTAGGTGGCTGGATTTATTCTACTCCCGAGTCTACCTCCGAGAGCGCCGAAATCGCTGTCCCAAATCCAACCAGTAGTCATCAGTTTAATGATGAAGGTGCCACCACAGACGATTTGTGCACAGATGCCAATACCTCTGGCCTTGAAGAATGCCTCGCGGTGTCTGAGGAGAACAGGCAAGACATCGGACTTGTAGAAGACTGTTCTGAGCAGAAGGGCCAGCTCTTTTCACCTCTAGATAAATCTACAGAAGGAGTAGATAGTGGTATAACAGAAGGCTTAACAAGTAGTGACTCCTTCAGTGACATGCTTTCAGACGGGGAGGTCATGAGCAAAATCGAAGATGCTCCACTACAAGACGCTCAGGAAGAACGCTTTATGATCAACCGTGCTTCTCAGGATATGTCCTCATCATTGATCTTGGACTCGTATTTGGACCAGATCAGCCAGGACAGCCTTCTAGAAGACAGCATGTCATTGACCTTTCCCGCAGTTGAGAATTCAGCTGAAACCCCTGATTCATTAGATTCTCTCAACATGCATAAAGAGGTGGGGCATGGGAAAACACTGGATCCTGACATTCATAAGCTCCAACCACTCAACAGACCTGCTGACAGTGGATATGAAACTGAGAACATTGAATCACCCGAGTGGAATTCCCAACCAAGCATGAACAATGTCTCAGAGGAAGATGTAAATAGTGCTAAAGAAGAGCCTGCTGCTGCAAAGCTGTCTCCTCCAGAAATAATAGTTTCTGAAGTGGACAGCGTAGCTGATGTTCAGGAGAATCAAGATGGTCTACACCAAGAAATTAGTGATGCACCTGCTGGTGGAAGCTATCGAGACTCCGCTTACTTCTCCGACAATGAAGAACTAGATAAGAAAAGTGATGATGTCAGTGGTGGAACCCCTGCTGATTCATCTCCTCAGATTGAGAACTCTTCCACTCATCATACGAGTGCGTCAGCAGAAGGGTTCTCAGCTCTCCCAGAAGGTGTAGCGTCCGGTGATCAGCAGGAACATGTCGATCCTGCAGTTGAACCAGTCACGAGTCCAGAAGAAGACTGGGACAAAGAAAAGCAGGCGTCGGATTTAACTCGCAAAGAAGAGAGGTTGGACTTCTTCTCTGATCTCTTAACAGATCCACCTCATTCCGGTTTTACCCCAGCCGCTCATGAAGATGCATCCTCTACCTCAGTGATGTCTTCAGCCGAAAATGTAGTCCATGCAAAACTAGTGAGGACTTATGCTGGAGAAATTCCAAAGAAAAAGGAGCCCGATATGGAGGGAAGATACCTCGGCAAGCTGGATGGAGCCGCAGTGACCGGAGGTTCAGAAGACGGCATGGAAGCCGATGAGGAGGACGAGAACAGCGACGATTCGGATGATGACATGTGCGCATACAGACTACACAGTTCCGGTTCGGAAAGTGACGATGATGCTGTGCATCCGATTCCCGTTATAATCTCTGACAACAGTGACGCCTGCAACCTCAAAAGCTTATTGAAACCTAAATCGCTCCAGACGGACAAATCTGCAACAGCATTGAATAGTAACACAGTAAACAGAAGAGTAGTGTCCTTCTTCGATGATGTCACTGTTTACCTCTTTGACCAGGTAAATAATGTTGCTTGCATGCAGTTTAATAGTAGATAATTTCACACACAGGTTATTATATATAATAAAGGATATGAATATATAAAAATGTAGTAAAAACTTTAAATGAGAACTAATAGAATATAAAAATAAATAGATTTTTTAATTACAATACAAATACTTAAACTATAATAACCCTGTTTTGCACAAGCAGCATATATAGACTATAAATTAATCTTTAAACAATTTTTTTTTTTAAACAGGAAACCCCTACAAAGGAGCTTGGAGAGCACATCTCAGCCTCCAACAGCCAGGTGTCTGAGTTTAGCAGCCCAGTGGCCTCGTCCAGTTACCTAAACAGGTTTACCAACTCAGAAAGTTCCACAGATGAAGAAGGTAACATTAGCGAAGACGGTTTAATACACATGTCCTCATTAGGAAGTTCTAATACTAGGAACTTGAAAATGTAACTTTGTGTCACAGGTGGAGCATTCGAGTGGGACGATGATTTCTCTCCAGAACCGTCTTTCCTCCCCAAGTCAGGAAGCCATCAGTCTGCAAGCAAGGCCACGACAGCGTATTTCTCCCCACCTCCTGCAAGCCGTTCCTCAGAGCAGAGCTGGAGCAGCTCCACAGCATATTCCCGCTTCTCCATCTCTCCAGCCAACATCGCCAGCTTCTCCCTCACCCACCTCACAGACTCAGACATTGAACAAGGAGGTGAGTCACTCGCACAACAACGTTTTATCCAAAAACATGAAAAACGCTGGGTCTCATACACGGGCTTCTATTTTAGTTGGTAACTGATAACTAGTTTTATATCCAAATTAAAACGCTATTAGAAATTTACAGAAATGTTTGTCAATTTGCATTATGATTCATCCTATGAAACAAAATTGCATTGTTTGCCTGGGATGTATATAACAGTGCCACTCTCATCAGTGTGTGTGTCTTATGATGTCTTACACAGGAAGCAGTGAAGATGGAGAAAAAGACTGAAGACTGACAGGATGCAGTATTTGGGCTAAAAAGACACGTCTTGTAAGTGTTACAGAGAATTCAGACACCTGCCTCGAAGGCTGGGATAAGCTTCTCAGGCAGCATTATTTCTTTGGAGAGAAACTGCACAGAGTGAATCACTGGCATCAACGTCCTCTATTTTTGTTCCCTTCTTATACTTCAGCAGATGAAGCAATGCGATCTTTCACACCTCCATAAACTGGTTTTGAGTCTGAAAAATTGAAGGAACTTGCTGTGCTTGAAGCGCTTTAAGTCTTTAAAACGCTTCCTGATGATTTGTCTTTGTATGTGTAAGGTGGGGGAGGTGGGGGAGGGGTTTTTCACTGAACGACTGAGCTGGACTTTTCACTGATCGGTCAGCAGACTCCTATGCGTCTGTGCAGTTCTCTCTTGTGGTTCTTGGATTGAAACACTAAATTTTACGTGCTGAGCGTGTAATGCTTATCTGTTGTTTAAGATATAAGCTTTGAAATGAGAGTAGCACTCACGGTTAAAAAATATTTTTGCACAACGGTTTGACTATACATTTTCTAACGGTGGCCTACAATTTATTGTACCTAAAATGAAACTCTTGTCAACTCTGTAGTTTGATGAGAGATACAGAGGGATGTCGATTATGAAATGAAGTTCAATCATTCCAAAATCGTTAAATTACACAGAGAGATCTGTAGAGTGTCATTTTGGTTAAATGTTATTCATGGCTGTGTTTCTTTCAGGATTTTCCTATTAGTTCAGTGTTAGGAACATCCATCTATCCTTACTGGGAGGTAAGGAGCATCATTTTCCCTGAAGAATTGTCGCTTCAGTGGGATTTTAGGAAGTTTTCTTCCATTTCAGTTTAGTAGGACTGGGCAGTATATCTTAAAAAAAAAAAAAAAAAACAGCATATAGGACTCTCAGATTTCAGAAAAAAAAAACATTTTCAAAAGTATTTGTTGAGGATCATGCATGTGCAGATGTATTAAAATATGGAAAAAAAATATGGTGAAAAAAAAGAAAACTTCGAAACTTGGACCATTTTATTGGTTTGTTTTATGCAAATTAACCAAAATTTGTCAAGGTGATTAAAAGCCGCTGAGCAGCTGACTTATTTTTTCATAGTTTTAGATTGTATGTTGCATTTTTATCATGTCACGGTCTGAGTTTTCATTCCTGTTGCCTTCACCTAGAATGTTCTATGAATTGTAATATAATGCTAATGAAATGCTATATCGAGAAACATTCTAAATCATTATGAACACTTTAATGATTGGTATGTAACATAGCTATACATATAGTTTGCTAAATGCCCCCAAGTAAACACTACAGAGCAGCTTATGGAAGGACACAGTTTGAGCCTATAATGTTCTTTATTTATTATTACATTTATAATGAATTAAATCAGCCAATCATGGTTTCGTAAAGGATTTCCCTTCATATGGTATGTGCATGGTTTTGAATTCATTTAAATAAGCTACAGACGATGAATATTTGAAGTGTTTTGAATGCTTTTCTCTGTTTATGGAATTAAGAAAGGTTTCTAGTTTTGCTTGTGAGAATCATGATGATAATGACGATGTTTCCAGATGGTGTATAAAGGATTATTACTTTTGCAATTCACTGAAGTCGGATCTGTGTTTCAGAACGATGTTTGTATTACCAGCACTCCTAGTTGATTTGAAATTTTATTTAAGAAAAATTTTGGTTTAATTCTGCAGTATATACATTTGCTTAAACTTGCACATCTTGAAAGTGTAACTTAATGTTGAACTGTACGGATGTATATAAACGTTTAATTTTTGTCTGTAAATTTGGAATGATGGAAGTTCTAGGGGTAAGGTAACATTTTGTAATTTAAAGCTAAATGTGACATATCACAGTTTCATCATGATCAAAAATGGTTACGGTTGAAATGCGTAAAATAACCGAGAAAATGCAGGTCATGTACTTAAACTTGTAAATTTTAAAACTGGTGATATTTTTACTTCAGATTGATGATCATGCTTAGTGTAATTGAATGAATTGTTTATAAATAATTACACTGTTTATTATGGAAATAAATCAAAAATGACCTTGACTTCATGAACACATACTGTTGTTTAGTTTTCTAGTATATTGTTACTGTATTGGTAAATGCTTCTGGGCTCAAGAGAAATGTTTCAGAGTTTGTATATTTATTTAATTATTTAGTGCAAAAATCATCATTCACACTTAATGAATATTATTAAATTTCTTAAACAGTCAGTAGTTCAAGTTTTATATAGCACTCAAAAGAGAAAAATGATGACTGACAGTCAGTGTGCACTATACCTGTGAGCCTTTTGTAGCTGTATAAATGGACATAACATGATTCCAAGACAATAGTGATGTAAAGACGTAGCAGATCATAATTTAAATAAAACCAAAAGAAATACTGTCTGTCTGGTGGTGCAGGAGGTAATGATGTTCACTGCTCCAGACACCCTGGTTTAATGCTAAAGTCAGGTTACTATTTAGAATTTCTGTCTATGTTCTCCCTGCTTGGTATTTCCTTCAGGTCTGTTTAGTTTTCCTCCCTCGATAAACTGCCCCTAGGCGTAAATGCATGGAGCCCTATGGTGGGCGCTTTTTTTTCTTTCTGCCAAGTGCCCAGTAGTGCCAGGAGAGACTCGTAACCCTGACCAGGGTAAAATTGTTATTGAAGATGAGTGAGAAAATAAATGTTTTTTTGTTTTAAAAAGAAGAAAACTTGTTTAATTTAACAGAGATACAAACAGACACCCAGAACAAATACAGAAAGTGCGTGAACGTGAGCACTGTGGGCCGAGGTGGTGATGGTCGAGTGAAGAGTCTTAACACCTCGCACCACTGCCATTCACCTGCTCCTGCCTCCTGCCGCTCTGAGGGCTGGCAGGGACGACGCGCTGGGCTTCGGTGGAGTTTCCTCTCACTGACAGGTGTTCCCATCCACCCTGTATTGGCACAAAAGCACACCTCCACTGTTAACCTGAACACCTGTCCATCTTATGCATCCATAACGTTCTATCTAACTGGAGTTTAGTGTAGATTAATTTCCAATTTGTAGCTGCAAGGCAAATCACAAGTTTCTAACGAACTGGTTGAAAGACATTACTGTTTCTATAGTAACAGCTCATTCACAGGGAACTGAATAGGGGACCCTCTGCATGCTCCAAGCTTTTAATACTGAGCAGACAAAACCCTTCTATAATTAAAAAGAAAAAAAGAATTGCTTGCTCATATGTTAATGGTCCCTATAAGGAGAAATCTATTTATCTTTTGAATGCAGGAGTCTACAATTTAAGTTATAGCTGCAAAGATGATGTAACTGGTACGGGGTAGTTGAGCGCATTCATTTAAGACATGGAGATAGAGGCCTCCTGAGTGGGAGAACTCTACAGGAGGGTGTTTGCTAAAAGTCCCGAATTTCAATCTCGACTTTGCTACAGCCATGCACAGCTGGCAGTTTAAGCAAAGTTGGTCAGGGAGTCTGGGTCAGAAGAATGGCATACTCTCTCCTACCATTTAAGGCAAGAATAGCCAATCAACTGTTTGTGAGATCCTGCATGCAGAAGGGGGAAGATAAGGCTTTCCTTTGAATGTGGTATGAAACGATGAAGTTTTCATAGGGCATGAACAGCACTTTAAACTTTAAAGTTTTGTGATTGGCTGGTCTCACATCATTGAGACACTACATTAGCCCTTATCTCCCCGTTTGGTAGTCAAAAAAAAAGCTCAGCTCCTTAGACCAGATCGTCTCATTCTGGTTTGACCTTTCGTGGTCTATTCAGTCAGCGGAGACGGTGTACTCTTTGTCCCCCCTGACACCCAATGGGAATACAACAAATCAAATTTTACAGTTCACTTCACACTGCATTTACTGATATTTAATTTAAATAAATATAAATTTTTAGAAATAGAAGTTTCTATTTCTAATATTTATTGACTCTTATTAATGTTAGTTCAATATGATTTTACTTCACTTCATTTAATTTGACTCAAGGTCAGATCATTCCATTACACTTATTTATTTTTTTATCTAAAGTGAGCGCTTCTCCATCCTCATGTGCTTTGATAAAAAAAATAATAAATAAAAGTGGTATTTAAAATTAAGCCTTTTTATCCTGTTTATTTAAAAATACAACATTGTAATAGATCTTTGAAAATGATGAATAATTATCAATACTGACTGACATGAAACAAAATAGTTTTGGTATTACAGAAGATGATGGGTGATGAATAACATGAAAACTTACGCCAATTCCAAAGTCCCATGATAAGCCTTTCGGCTGTATGGGCTGCACTCCCAGCCTGTGGCACACAGTGCCAGAACTCTCTGCTGGATGACCTGGAACCTTATCAGCAATTATCCAAACCTGGAGGAAATCATTAACATGGTTTTCATAGGCAGTTGGAAACATCGGGCTGGATCAACACTGATCTTGGACCATGTTTTATAAGAATGATAAATAAGAGGTTTTGTACCTGGTCCAGTGGTCCGATCGAGACTTTGCACACGTTACCACAGATGAGCTCCCACGCAGAACCCTGAGGATAACTCGGGGTCAGACCCTGCCTATACCACAGATTGCCTGTTTTAGAAAACAAACATTTCTCAGTCCTTGAACAAATTCTACATCTTGCGACAAGTTATGGCTACACAGTGTTCTATTAACACGTTTGGTTCAACTGATGCTTATAAAAAAGTATAAATATTGAGCATGGGTGTTAGTTCTCACCGGTTTCATCAACAGCATATACAGAGGTTCTGCCCACAGCCACCTGTCTGAGGCTCTGTCTGTTTGGAGAGGGGATGTGGTACCAGCATTCGCCTGGAGAACAATGGCAAAATACTTAATATTTCTCATCTTCACATCATCTGATCTTCCAACTTCTATTCAATGGCAACAGTCTGAGAAAGTCAGTTCAAAATGGGCAGATGTTACTGGGAGAGATCCTGACGTGTTCCCAAGATAACTCTGAGATGCCTGGAACAGCTCGTGCGAGAGGTGGCATCCATACAAGTCGGCCAAACCAGCTCAACTGGTTCTTCTCAATTTAGAGTTGAGTGGCACTAGGCTAAGGCTAAAGTAAAGCATGCAATCACTAAATCTGACAAAGATTTGCACATCGACTATATCGACTACATACACCTGAAGTACATACACCGGCAGCGTATTAAAGAACATGATGATACTACAGATATTTATTTAACTTATTTGTAAGTCATCTTATTCGTAAGTAAGTAAACTTATTTGTAAGTAATCTCACTTATCTCACTACTCCATCTGATTGTTAACCCAAAAAATCCATCCTTATTTTGAATTTTTTTCCTGTTTTGTCTTATTTGTTTTGTTCTGGAAGCTCTGTCACTAAAACAAATTCCTTGTACGTGCAAGCGTACTTGCCAAGAAAACTCTTCTGATTCTGATATCCGGGTAGAGCCCTTTCCTCTGGGCCATGGGGCGGTGGTGCTGTAGCTTATTTATTAAGGGTACTGATTTTTTCCAGTTTAAATACAAACCATTACATTCTTACTGACAGAAGACACTTCCTGGTGCATCTTACCTGCAGGGTTTTGGGCTGAAACCGAGCCGCGGTAGAAGACTGCCCCGTCCCGGGCGATGGCCCACACCTGGTGTCCTCCTCCAATGGATATGGACTTAAAGGGTTGATCTGTCCCAACATGGAGCCATGAACCACCCTACATTACACCCACACAGCAGCTGTATTTTTTTCTTTTCAATGAGCAATTTAATAAAATGGTAGGACACTGAGTGTCTAGAGAGAGGGGAACCTCAGGGACACTTTATAAAAGACAGCTTGCTCAGTCCCCAGTCTGCCTTATTCAAATGAACTGAATTTACATTAGAATTTTACACAAGGGCTGTACCCAAAGCAATGCATAAAAATGGCCATAACCTTTTTTTTTTTTTTTAGTATTAGAATCATTAATTAGTAAGTAGAGTAGAAACTAACCTCATATGAGGGCTGTACTGAAATTAATGCAAAAGTGGGCAAAACATTTTTAATTAACGTTAAAATTGAATTTCAAAATCAATTGAAATTGAACATGGTAGAGTATTTCTATTCAAAGGTAATAAATCAACATAGTCTTCGTCAGAAGCGATGTGTTTACGCAGTCATTTAACCCAACTCTCGAATTCTCTTTGAAAATCCTCTTTGTTGCGGTTGACGGTCTCCCACTGCGTGCCATCTCCATAATCATTCTGGGATGCAGTGGGAGACCATCAACTGCAACAAAGGGGATTTTCAAACAGCATTCGAGAATTAAGCTCAACATCTTTCTACCATGTGCAATTTGAATGGCCTATGTCAGGTAATAATAATAAAATTAATCAACTTCTGCCCACTTTTGCATTACTTTCGGTACAGCCCTCGAATAAGAATACTTATTATACTGACTAATGATTCTAATATTAAATTTGATTGCTTACCTGTAAATCAAGCATTTTTCAAGTTGTTACAAGATGCTCAAATTTACACATAGTCAGATTTAAACACTGATGAATCAACGTTTTTAAATGTGTGTGAGAGTGGGATGTGCGAGTCCTCACAGCTGGGTTCTCTGCAGTGACTCCCAGGCGACATAAGACATCTCCTTTCTCACTGATGGCCCACACAGGTACCTGCTCCAAGCTGCTCTGGGCCAGACATGGCAGGATGGTGACATCGATAATAAGGATAGGTGGGACCTTCTGCCATGGCCCAGTTATAGTTATTTTACACTTCCTGTGAAAAAGGATGACGTGTTCTGAAACAATAGACTACTTTTAACATCAATTTTTAAGTATTGATGATCCTACAGTAAAAATAGAATTTGTGCTTATTAAAGAAGTGATCCTTAATTTCCAGAGCCCTCTGCTGTTTGCCATGTGAATTGCAATTGCTATAAAAAAGAAAAAGAAAAAAACAGAAGCCTCACTCTTTACCCTTTGGGATTGTGATTTGTAATTTGTGTTTTAAGTAAATGAAGCACAATTGAGTTTCCAGTTTCAGATGGAAGCAGTCCGAAATTCTGGCCCAGAAAAAAATAGGCCAAACTTTTGGTAAGTAATCTTTAAAATTATACTATCATCATACTGTAGGTCTTGCAATACTTTAAAAGTTTTCCAAAAAGTGTTTTTTTATTATTTACAATACAAATAGTTAAATATCATAGAAATCTTTACCTGACCCATCGCTTTCGTCTAACAAAGTCCTTCATGGTCTTATTACCATGGAATGTCCTGTATGAAAGTGTTACATGAAATATAGACCTGATTATATAAACTAAGATAAGAATAAGTTCATTGTAATGGTGTGCTCATAAGAAAACACCTACACTGGGAAATCTGCCGCATACTGCCAGCCTTCTTTATCCGTCCCTCCTGGAGTGCTATAGTCAATAACCCAGTCCGACACCTGCAGCGAGAGAGAGAGAGGCATGAAAAATGTAACGAGGGCTGAAAATCCTCCATTTCTATGTGTATCTGGTATTTAAAATACCACTTGGGTGCCAAGGTGTGAAAAGATTTTTAGATTTCTATCAAACTCCCTTACACACCTTACCTCTCCATGCTTCTCTGTCCCTTTCAGTCCCAGTAAAAATGTTATGCATTCATTTATTCATTACCTACCCTGCTTATCCTGTAAAGGGCTGAAGGGTGCTTTTGTGTCTATCCTAGGGGAACAAGGGACACTCTGGATGGGGTGCTGACCCGCTGAAGGGCACACACACAACATGTAATCTGGAATCTGTTTGAGTGTGTGTGTGTGAGACGATTTTTACAAACACACACCCTAATGGAAACACTGCTCTGTCTGGAAACCTCTCTAATGACACTTGCTTTACACACACACACACGTGGTCATAATGTTATATTAAACAGTACACCTACGCACGGATGTTGACAATACGAGTGACGCACGCACACTGAGACTGAGCGTTTACCCATAAGCCCGCAGCGCACGAGAGAGAAGAACCATTGGCTCGGTTGTGATCACGTGACGCGCGGCAGACAAAGCTACTCGTATATCAAGACTTTGCTCGTTTAATAAGTTAAAATTTGTTTTCGAATTGCGCTCGTCTTAACCAGGTTACTCACGATCCAAGGCTCCACTGTAATCACTCATACATTACTCTATAGATGTAGTGGACAGAGATTAGGTTGAAGTATTCATTAATTTTTTTTTTGAGTAATTAGTGGAAATTACATTTATCTTTCGTATATCAGAATGAAGAATTTAATAAAGAAATATATATCGATAAGTACTGTATTATTATATTTCACCAACCCATTTCCATTCTGGTGAGGGGGGTTTAGTGCTCTCCTTGGTGCATTCCTTCAGTCCAGTCGCATCACTCCACATGTAACGGTCCGTAGGTAGACCCCTGAGGAGACAACGAGGTAGAAGAGACTTCATCAGCACATGAGACAGCCTTGAGACCTTCACTTCAGTGTGACGTGTGACTCAACTTACTTATTTGTGTATCCTGTGACAGGGTTCCAGCGCTGGTTCTCATAGATGTAAATGTTTCTTACATCAGTCAGGGTTTGCTGATTGACTTTGTTATCTGATTCAAGTTGAAATGTTAACATATCAAAAGTGATTACCAGGACAGAGGTAGTGCAGGTGGTGTTAACATGCCACAAATATGAAACTGACACAGTGATGCAAGCACGAGCAAGGCAGGATAGTAGCTCGAACTAACAGGGATGGTGTATCTTAAGGCTTTACCCTGAGCTCGGTTTTCACCGTGACCCCTTGTGTAGACCCAGGCTGTGCGATCATAGCCGATTCCCCAAACCACACCCAGACTGTTAGACTCCACCGAAAGAAGGTGGCCAGGAACCTGGCGCCAGAACCTGAGCCCAGACACACATACATACAGACATACAAATACACAAAATACACACAGGGACTATCATGCCATGCTAAGCAAGTTCAGAGAAGAAAGCTATTTAGAAAACAGAAATTCATGCGATTGAGTTGTGTAAGGAGAAACGCCATGATGGTGTGAGCATGCAGCAAGCCACTTCGTAAAGCCAGAAAGCAGTGATGGACAGAAATAGTAGGAGGAATATAACAGCAGGTCTTACATCTGGTCACACGGTAAATACTGAGCAGGAGCTTCTAAGCAGGGTGAAGGCTCGTGCACCATGATATCCCCTTTTGTCGTAACGGCCCACAAGGCTTGTTTGGATGGCGGAGCCTGAAGAGCTCTGGCCTCACAGCAAGATTCATTCAACATAGACAGCTGCAGGACATTCAGACATCTTACTAATGTCACTACTATATCAACAGCGATTCACTCCAACTATAATTATGACAAACGCTTTTTGTTTCATGTGAACATAAACAACCATGCATTTCGACTGGATGCTCAATTAAATTCAAATAACATGTTTGTTTAGCTCGTTAAGTAATATAGACATAATAATAATAATTATTATTATAATAAAATATTAATATTGGGTCACAAAATCTGTTAAATTTGATAACAGTGTAGTGTGATGAGCTGTGAGATTCATCAACTGAATCAACTAATAATTCTAAATGAACTACTTATCTTTAATTATTTGGCACTGTGGTTAAATTACCCAGCTCTCCATGTCTTGTTGGGATTCTGTAGATAGTAAAATAGGCCATCTTTGTCTTGTCCTCTCAGCTGTATAAATAGCCAAAGCGTACATGGACTCCCAGTGTACTGGAACAAGAGCCGTGACTTCACTAATCACAGCATACAGATACTGATCCCGGAAATAGTGAAGGAAAAAAAGTTATTTTAGTAGTTGGAAATTGCACGAGAACACATTAATTGTGATTGTATTTCCTTAATCACGTTAGCATGCAACACTGTGCTTATGGTAGCGAGAGTAAAGGTGCTTTTGTCCTCTTTATGCTCATGGTACTTATCATCATGAGAACATTTATGGAGGCTTACGCAAGAAAACGTGCACAAGGAAATACACCAGTGCCTTTAATACAATACTGTAGGTTGCACATCTGTAAAACATCTGCAATAAACACGGACAAAAAGGGACAGTTGTTACAGATAAATGTTTGTAAACGAAACGTACACATTTCAACATTTCAGGGATTCCTCAGTCTAACTAAAGCTCTAATCAATTTGTCATCATTTTATGCTCTATAGCAGTGGTTCTCAACACTGGTCCTGGATTATGTAGTGTTTATGTAGTATTTAACTAGCCAGCTAATTAACAGAATTTTCTGAATTGAAGTGGGTGTCACAGAGCAGGGGAAACTCTATCACATGTGCAGGACAGGGGGTCTTCCAGGACCAGGATTAAAAAAAAATTTTAAAATAGAAACAACTGATCTATAGTCACATTTTCACTTTTTAACATTCACCGCGTTGATGTTAAACTATTTGACTAAGTGCTGAGTTTTTGTTACGATTTTGTTCTGTAAAAGACGAATTGTGTACTGATCACCTTCCTTTCCTGGTTGTGGGTATAGTAAATGTAGATGATGTCATCGTTGGGAGCGCCACCACCCCTGACCTGCTCCAGGGTCACACACACCTCCTCCAGTTGATGAGGCTGCCAATCCCTCCACCAGCACATGGCTGTTTTTTTCACAATCACAGACTAGCACACACAAACAACATTAGCATCTCATCACTTTACTACTAAGGAACGTCTAATTGCAGTTGCTATGTTAAATTCCATATCATAGTCGTCCGTGTTGTGTGTACCCTCTCCGTAGTGTTGTCATTTTCCCGCGGTGTTCTCTCTTCCAGACGGCCCTGGGCACCTGCGATGCTAAGAGCAGGAGTGATGGAGGGAGACAGAGGCCCTGCATCTGGGAAAGAGGAAATGGATTGTGTGGACTTTCACTTGTCTGGTCCCCTGAAAGCAGACCTACGAGGATGAAGATTCATTTCTGATGAAGTGAATTTTCATCCTTGTAAACATTTTTAAAGACGGAATAAGGAAACTTTATGACAGATGGACAAAGTGTATTGAAAAGCCCGGAGATTATGTCGAAGAATGATGTTCATTTTAAGTTAATTAAAATAAATTTACCGGCCAGAGTGGGGATAGTTTTTGACTCACTCTCGTACATGACGAACATACAGTACTAATTATGATATGAAAATGTTGATGCTAATTATGTACCTGGCATTTCCAGCCAGCTGTTGATGTTGGACTTAATCTCACATTGTCCTGCAGTGATCCATGCCCATGGTGGCTGCTCCTCCTGCTTCATGACTTCTCCCAGCTCCATGGGATACACAGCCGCAGATTTCTCTGCCGTGTTGGCTAAGGGGATTTTCATCTCTGCCAGATCCACATTACTCCATGGCAGCTCGCTGCTTTTTGGTTGGCTGCAGTGGAGCTCAGAATTCTGGCGAGGCATGCCGGCCGCTTCCGCTTCCTCCTGATCAGCTTCGAGCAAAGGAGTGGCGTGTTCAGCCCCCAGGACTGATACACTGCTGTCACTGGTGACTTTGGAAATGATGGCATTGTCCAAGTCATAGCAGCCCAACACAGGACCCTGGCTAGGCACGGCTGTTTGGGCACTGATGAGGCCAACATCACTGTACAGGAAAAGATAGAAAGAGTGAGAGATCAGAGCAATAGAGCACCATAAATAATACAGTGCTCATATCTGCAGGTGGGTGTGTGCAACAGGACATAATAAGGAAAGTTGTTTACGTTCACGTGAGAAGAGGGTGGTCAGGATGAATAAATTTGGGCATGTTCACAAATATAGGACTGCATCACATATGAAATGTGTTCTTTCATTTATCTTCACTAAATGCTTTATCTAGGTTATGGTCAGTGTGTTTTAAATTAGTAATTTGTTTATACATGCATGTTGGTTTAGGACCAAAAGTCATTAGAACATACTGCAGGCATGCAGAAATAATGACAACTTTATGGAAGAAATGTATGAAAGGGAAAAAAATCATGAATGGAGATCACTTTGTGAAGTTGCAAATAAACAATAATTTTTTTAAACACAATTAAAAAATAAACAATAAAAACTAAAACTATGTTTAATAGTGAAAGTAAGAGCGGTTCCATACACACGCACACAACGGGACGAGAACAAGGACTGGGACTAAACAGATGTGCGGCACTTGCTAAGTGAGACTGATCAGAAAAAATAAATAGTGCAAAGTAAACAGAAAAACTGGACTTTGGAGCAAGATCGTGTGGTCTGACGTGTCCAGATTGACCTCATTTCGGAGCGATGGGTGTGTCGGAGTAAAAAGAGAAGCACATGAAGTGATGCACTCATCGAGAACAGTGCCCACTGTACAAGCCTCTGAAGGCAGGTTTATGATCTGGGGTTGATTCAGTTGGTCAGGTTTAGTCTCAGCAATGTTATGAGGCAATAAAATGAAGACAGCTGATGACCTGAATGCACTGAATGACCGGGTTATTACATCAATGGAGTTTTTCTTCCCTGATGGCACGGACATATTCCAGCAGTTAATTTGTGAAAGAGGAATCCTTTTTGAGGAATCATTTTTACACATGAACTGGCCACCACAAAAGCTAAAGGTGACTGAATGAAACCTTGGGAGTTCTTTTTGCTATCCAGTGTGCGTATATATGTGTATATATATATCTTGCATATATACTGCAAGACCTGTTTTATAACATACAAATATAAAACGTATGTCCATAGTAATTTGCTGGTTGAAAAAAACAGCACTGTATGAAGAAGGAAAAAGAAATTTCAAGTGTTCTTTACTTACCTGGGCTTTTTGGTGGTATGACTGTTGTCAATTTGGGCACACACAGAGACCCAGGCCCTTCCTGTAACCTCAGTAGGGGTCACGCCATGGCGGAAATAAAGACTTCTGTCTTCACTACCAACACCCCACACCTGCAAATAATCATTTATTCTAATCAGTGCCAGCATGTGCTAACAGCATTTCATATTTAACTCGTATTTAAGTTTATAATGGATTATAAATTGTATCAATATAATGTATATTATTATATCATAATCTGACATGCTGTTATTACACAACTATATGTGATATGTTATCACCTAAACCTACCATTGCTTTGGTTATGGATCAGCAAATGATCAACTTCTTCACAAAAGTTACAGTAAGTTACAGCAGAAGCTGTGGTTAACTTAAAATGAGTCTGAATCTTTGGCCTAAACATTTGAGCCAAGTATCTAATAACAGGAGCAGAGTTTCAAGATCATTTAAATTTCAAACTCATTATGTACCATACAGTACTCAAGAGCAGTCAAGCCAAAGCGGATATTCCAATCAGATCACATTCTTCTTACAGATCATGGAAAGACATTCTGAATCTCAACATGAATGTAAGTAGATTGTTACAGCATTTTTATTATACAACAGATTAGGCTGTGTAGATTATACATTCACCACCTCCTCAAGTCCATGTCTTCCATTTTTTAACCTGCTGGCTCAACACTCACACAGGACATATTGTCCAATTAACCAAAATTAATTTAGAAACGATATGAAATCTCTGTGTAAACCCTGACCTTAGCCAAAGCTGCTGGGAATAAAATGTGAAATATGAGCATGTGGCGTGAGTGCCAAACCCAATTTAGATATCCTCCCATATGGCTGTCCAGGCTGGAGAGTATAGGAGGAGTATATATTTGGGTGGGATAAGCTGAGTGAAGCAGGCAAAGCAGGCAAGCCTGGGGTTTGGTTACACAGACAGAGAGAGAGAGAGAGAGAGAGAGAGAGAGAGAAGGACAAGGAGGGGGTTGCATCTTTTGCAAAGACTATGCTAACACCCAGTAGTTCTACCCTTTTACCCCAAAAATGTACACCCAGAGAAATGTGACTCTGACAGGAGGAGTGGTAGAGTTGGAAAAATGGCCCGTATGTGGGGGCATGTGCAAGTTTCATGCTATGTCTGTAGCTCTACATGTACAGAGGATCTAATGACACATAATTCTGCATGAGGGAATGCTGGTGTAATTAGACCGGCCCCCTGCTGGTCTCTTGGCGGATCCAGTGGATGAGACAGCCTGCATGGTTTATGGTAGACTCACATCAAGTTAAATAAATCAGAATATTATCACACAAATGTACAACATTCTGGCCAAAGTACACCGTGATGCAGAATTTATTTATTTTTTTGATGTAACCAGTGCACCTCTAATGAATTCATGTACTGTTATGATGTGTGTAGTGGTCAAAAGTGAGGTGATCAGAATAATGACAATATGCCTAAACGAGGTATGCAGGTTTAGCATCGGCCAATTATTATTTGTTCTAGAAGCTGTGGTCCGTCTAGACTGAAGCTCTGGCTTAACCGAAATGTCCTCCAGCATATGTATATCTGCAGAATACATGTCAAAATATGTTCTTTTTGGGTCTGTAGAAACATTCCCCCAACAAAAAAACAAACAAGCAAAAAGATATATAGTAAAGTATAGAAACCAAAAGAGATTGTAACAAGAGATATGGATAAGCGAAAATTATTAATTAATACTTTCATCATTCCAGTTTTACACATAAAAAGAGAAGCTCAAAATGTACAAAATTATTATTATTATAAATAAATAAATGCACCACAATTCAAATGGCATTAGACAACAAAAAATAAAAAGGTACAAATTATGACATATATTTTAATGCATTTCTCCGTTTCATTCTGCGCTTTTCTGTCTTTGCACTGTAGAGTGAAAACACATGTAGTGTCATCAGAATGTCAGAAATATACATACGATATAAAATATTCAGAGTGTAAAACACGGTATGATTACATAAAACTTTGAGAACAAAGTTTTATTTATATTTTTCGGAATTCTCATGGATCAAAATATCAGTTAAATAGAACGTTTCTCCATGAAAACTTAAACGAACACAACTAAAGCACATGAATGCTGAGCGCAGCGTCGTTTGGAACAGGTTTCACCAATCAGCTTAGCTCCTCATCTTTGGTGAAAAATGTCTCGGCATATAAAATTCAGACTACGGTATATCATATAAGCTACAGTTTTGCCCTTGAGTGCGCCCTTGACTGTCTTTAAAGACACTTGTGCATGGCAAAAGAAATGTAATAGCTGGGCTGTAACATCTTCCCCCCTGCTCTATTTCTAGCACCCTGCTGTGCCTCACCTGGTCACTGGGCCCCACACTGATCATCATCATCTCCCCACCAACACTGATCCAGCCAAGGCCAGTGGCATTGTGGGAGTTTACGCCTCTTCTGAACCACACCTAGGACACATGTGCTTAAATGTGTTTAAAATCAAAATGAGTTGTTTTCATTTTCTATAACAGCACAATGCTAGATACACAATCAGTTTAACAAATCTTACTTTCTTGTCCTTGGTTATTGCCCAGACCACCCCGACCCCCACTGCTACATGAACAGCTTTGGTATTACTTGGAGGATCCACCATCACCCATGAAGTACCTGGACAAACCAAATTCCAAAAATGACATCACTGTGTGAAATCACTGATGTAGCATTAGCCCTTGTTTCAGCCCGTGTTCTTCCTTTGAACTACAGGGTGAGGTGGGAACTACACATGATGCAACATGCTGACCTTTTGGCAAATGCTTGCAGATGCCCGTCCTGGCGAGAAGCTGTCCATCCCATAGTACGGCCCACAGCAGGTCTCCTGGACCAGCACTTATCTGGGCCACCTCTGTGGAATCAGGAACAGGGACATTTTCCCAGACTATTCCCTCTGGATTTTGCTGAAGAATGCCTGAACGAAACCACACCTGGGCACGGAGCATAGAGAGAGACACACACAAAAATGTACATTCTTTATATTCTTGCAGTTCCTCATGTTACTACAGACGGGATTCTATAAGGTTTATGCCCATGAAACATCAGCATTACACTGACCCCTAGTGGACAGAAATGTGCAAAATTTAAATATTTCCACTCTACTTAACCTGGAATTTTTAATGACCCGTGAAACATTCCCCATTCCTAAAAGTTCAGACAGTATGGAAAAAAAGAAAGGAATATATATCTATTCACACAACACAACATCAACACTTTGAATAGTTTTTTAAATCAGTATTACTATTATTATTATTATTATTATTATTATTATTATTAATCATTTATTGTAACATGCACTCATTTAAAATCTGAAGACAACATGATGGCAACATTCTTCCACAAATTTGGGACGACTGAATGTTTACCTCTGTGTAATAATTTCTGTTAATAAAACCTTTTACGCATTTGGGAACTCACCAGTTGGTGAAGTTTAGCTAGTGGGATTTTCCTCATTCTTCCATTATTCAGGTCTTCAGCTACACAATTGTATGGGCTCTTAGTTGACATATTTTGCAATTCATAATGCGCCACACATTCTCAACTGCAGACAGATCAGGGCTGCCGGTCCTCTGTTTACACAGTCATCTACTGTATGTGTAATCTGACCAGAATGTGGGTTGGCATTGTCCTATGACCTATGTCCTATATGAAAATACATATGTTGCTACAAAATTTTAACATATATATTTTTTGGCATTAATGATGCCCTCATACACGTCATGGGCAACGACAGACTTCTACAACAAACAAGCGGCATTTGAACCTGTTGCATCTGTAAATGCAGCCAAGAATGGTGTTAATGGACAATAGTTTACTAAAGCGTTCCTGAGCCTACATCATAAATCCACCCAATTCTGCAGCAATGCGGCATGGCATGGAGGCTATCAGTCTGCCACACTGCTGAGGTGTTATGGAAGTCCCGGTTGCTCTGATAGTGGCCTTCTGCAGTTACCCCATTGAATCTCTGTTGAGTTTAGGTCAACTTTGCCAGCCAATTAAGCAGTGTGATACCATGTCCTTAAACCAGGTATTAGTACTTCTATTAGTACTTGAACCTAATAAAACACAATGGACCAGATGACATGGATCCCCATACAACCACTGACTGTGAAAACTTTACACTGGACCTCAAACAACTTGGATTCTGTGCTTCTCTTCCTCCAGACTCTGGGACCTTAATTTCCAAGTGAAATTTACTGTCACCTGAAAAGAGGACCAAAGATTAAATGGATAATAATAGAAGAAGAGTGGTCTTACCTTTCCCTGCTGAGACACAGCCCAAAGGGACACAGGTTTCTCTGGTCTGTCACCCATATCCCAGCCTCCACAGCTAATGTCAGTGAAGGGCTCTGGAGGAGGCCGGCCCTTGTCTAAAGGCACCTATACCAGCATACACGCACACACACACACACACACACACACACACACACACACACACATACACACATACACACATACACACTTTCAGATGCTAGAACAATTTTGAAATGAAAAGTGGTATATTTACACATAGGTATTTATGTCCCTGGACTTAATTTGCATTTCAAGTTTTTACACAAAATACTAGTAGGGGCGACGCAGTGTGGCTTTGTGGTTAGCTCTGTCGCCTTGAAGCTCCAGTGCTGCAGGTTTGAGTCTTGCCTATAACCTACAGAAATCTTGAATGTGCTCTCTGCTCAGAACTATGCTCATGGTGAACAGATAGTCTGAAATAATTAATCAATTAACCTTTTAATGCTTGCTTACCCCTCCCCATCAGCATTAATTCACTCTGACTATTCTTATACCCCTGAAGGTACCTTGGCCCACAGTCCCAGTGCTTTATATCTCCTGTAACGAAGCCATCGTCTGCGCCGGACACATGAGTTCCACTTCTTCTCTTTAGTGAAGGATGTAGGAAAGTCCACAGCATATTCCCAGCCCTGCAGGACCAAACCAAATGGTTATTAAAAATTTGATTTGTAAAAAGCGAGGTACTATCTGCGTGCAGCCTTGGTAAAACCTTTGATGGAATTTGGTATTAGTTATAAACGTATAAACTGTTTTGTCTCATCTTTATTGCACTTTTTTTTAAAAATATGCAATTTGTTAAATATGTAATTTGATGGTCCTTGTGCATAGTGTCTGTAAATACACCCTCAGACAAGATGTTAACCTGTAATCGCACCAGATAAGCGGAAGTGTTTCTGCCTTTAGTTAATTGACCTAATAGTTTTGTTGTTGGTTTTCAGGAAACTCCAAAGTCCATAATGTTTAAGGTGTGCAATTAAAGAATGGTTTAACTATCAGCATTTATTATTGCAGTTGTTACAGTTAATATTAAGTAGGTACAGTAATAAACACAGCTGACTCGTCAACTATATTTAAATATGTTCAATTTGAATATGTTTGATTATGTTGCTCAAACAAATTTCTTACAGAAGTACTGTAGTTTATTTTCTATTTACAAACAAGCATGAATCAATGCAAATCTAAATGTTATTTTAATAAAACCAAAAAAAAAAATTAAAACGAGTGTTTAGGAAATAAAATATTTTCAATCTTTGAAACCAGTGTAATAAATAATAAGGAATAATAAATAGAGTATAATTAGATTATTAGTAAACTAATGCTGTTTTGAATAAATGCATCTTATCTACTATATTTGTGCACATGTGCTTTATATTTGAATAGTAGCATTATACAGTGTTCTATGAGGGACCAATATATTTTATCCTGAAAGTATAAATAAGTAAATAAATAAATGTAATGATTAAATGGTCACAGTACTCTAAAGATCACATTTGCTTTACAGAAGTTGTACCTATGATTTCTAACAGTGTCTTCTTGTATCTTATTGTAGTTGTTGTTGTATTTCCAGCTGCTCCCATTAGAGGTCGCCACAGCAGATTTGATCAGCACATTTTGATCATGGAACCTGGATGCCCTTCCTTCCAAGTTTATATGTGCTAGGAACTGGCACTAAGGATGCCCTGCAATCCCAGTTGCTGAGATGTGTACCTGGCCTACCACCGAGCCACAAATGCCCACTGATTGTGTAGAATAGTTTATATAATTTCAGCCTTTACCCATCATATTTTATATATTTTTTTGACCACTCACCCCAGTAGCTACGGATTCGTTGCCACAGCTCTCAACATCCACGTACCAGTCTCCCTCCCACTCCCAATTCTCAGACGGCAAGTGGAAGCTGTGCAGCGGCTGCGGTCTCATGCCAAACTCGTCCGTCCACGGCCAGCGATCAGTGGGCAGGAGTGTGTCTGTATATCCTTCTATTGGGTTCCATCTCTGGAAGATATTCATTCGCACATAAACACAAGAATGTACGTTGGCTACATTAAAGAGTCCCGTTATCTACTGTACCTGGTTCTCGTAAGTCTCCTCCTGATGACGTATGGCCACGTCACTGGGGAGCACATTGAGGTAGACGTGTTGATCAAAACCGATGGCCCAGCAGCACAGATCAGAAGCAGTGACGCGTTTCAGCTCCAGTTGATTGTCCTTGTATTGCTGCCAGCGCCCCCTAGCGGTGCCTAGGCTGTACACCTTTCCGTAGACATCTACAGCCCAAAACAGGGAGCACTGCATGGTGGGAGTGCTAGCCAAACTGATGTCACCACACACACACACACACACACACATACATAAACAGAGAAAACATTAGCATCATTATTAAACCAATATAATTTGTAGTTTTAGGTTTATCTCCAACATAATATAGTACAGTATTCATAATATCTAACATAATATACACACTATTTAATATAATGTAGATTTATCTACTAGATATAACTTTCACCTGACTCATTGCCATTTCATGACCCAATTAGTTTATGTTTTAAACATTTTAAACTGACAGACACCCAAAGACATTGTTTATCTCCATTTATAACAGTAGTGTGCAGCAAACACTTATCATTACAAATACAATAACTGATACCAGCTGACTCCCAGGACACCAAATGTGTAAATAATGTCATAAATAAACTTACACTTTACTATATTAGTGAACGAGTCTGGGCTTCAGCATCCACAGCTCCTCTTTCTAACAGCGCCATCAATTCACTCAGACTCCAGCGCAATATTATAACAGACAACAGGAAGAGGCGGGAGCTTTATTCTGATTGGCTACCAAGAAGGAAACCTGGAAAATCCCACCGTGCGATTGGACAACCGTGCGGGTTCGTACGTTTTTCCGTTGCCGTTATAGCTTCAGGAATCTTAATTATTAATTTGTCACCGAATCAATTATTAAAACTCAAAGAGCGATACGTGAGCTATAATTTACAGCCCTGACTTGCATTACTTTTATCCGAATTAATTATTCGCCTAAAAAAATGAATTATATTTATTTAGAATTTCTCCTGAGGAATTAAATGGCATGTGTGTGTGTGTGTGTGTGTGGAAAGCTGTTGGTCTTGTTTGACGGTGTGGTTTCTGGTGCAAAACATTTTGTGGCTTGTTGTAATGTACAACAAATAAATAAATAAAGACACGTTTCAAAGCCTAAATACGGCTTGCAGGGAGGATCTGCCTTCCTCTTTGCACCTGCCTCAAAGGTTGCCAGGTCTGCGTGAAATAAGCCTGGATGTAAAATAATGGATATTCAAAGATAGCCAAATACTGTACATGTATTTGAATGTGCGTAGGGTTGCCAAATCTCTGAAATGGAAATAAGGGACAGAGTGAGGTGGGAAGTGGTTTTTGTGTGTGTGTGTGTGTGTGTGTGTGTGATTTTTTAAGTTTTTTTTTTACACCTTTGTTCGTGACAAATTTCATCACAAACTCCAGTTTGTTGCATATGTAGCGACGCGATGGCTTAGAGGTTAGCACTGTTGCCTTGCACCTCCAGGGTCTGGGTTTGATTCCCACCTCGATGTCTGTGTGCATGGAGTTTGCGGGTTGTCCCTGTGCTTGGTGGGTTTCCTCCGGGTTCTCCAGTTTCCTCCCACAGTCTGAAGACATGGAGGTTAGGCTTTTTGGTGTTCCAAAATTGCCCGTAGTGTGTGAATGATCACGGATGTGTGTTCTGTGATGGATTTGCACCCCGATTTGCCTGATTGCATGGCTTTAAATATTGTTCTGTGTTTTGACTTTGCATGGCTTTCATTTTCACTCTGGTGCTGTGCCACTTCCCCCTTGGGCCGTTGCTCTAGTTTTTAAATAAAATAAAATTAAAATTGATTTAATAAAATAAATACCTTTGTGTAAGCTGCATACCTTTATGTTTTGCCAGTTTCTCCTTTTCTTCATTTTTTTCCTGAACTGGGCCCCTAATGTACAGTATTTGTCCTTTTCTTATTTATTATTTTATTCGACAAGAATCAGGACATTACCCATACAAATTAAGAATGTGTGTAGACTGATTGTATTTTATTCCTAAACATCAAACACCAAAGAGAACACTGAAATATTTCTGTGAAATATAGTATATAGACAGTAGTATGAATGATTTGTCCTGAATGATTTATTCTGTAGCATTTCATAGTTTGAGTGATATTACTAATTGCATTGCTGTACAAACACGCACGCACGCACGCACGCACACACACACACACACACACACACACACACACACACACACACACACACACACAGTCAGGCTCCTGTGGGGAGACCTGAGACGATACTAGATGAGATGCCCACTAGCCCCCTCCAACCTCATTTTGTATGTCTGAGTGAGAGACCGTCCCAGTCAGTCCCCTGCCTTGCTCACAAGTTAGAATCAGGGCAGCAACTCTATTAACTAACTAAGTCAGTCTCTGCTCTCTGTTTTGGTAAAGAACATGACAGACAGGATGCGGGAGAGGTAGTGCTTCTATCCAATGTCTATTTGCTTCTATGTATCTCATACAAATCACCCATTCTTATTAGTCTAACCTGGAATATTTCTCTGCTATAGATTTCACTTTGTTATTCTAAACTACAAAAAGTGTCCTGTATTTTCCAGTCCAGTTTTCCTTAAAAACATCATAACAAACATAATGCTTCCTTCCCTGATCTCGTCTCGTCTCGTCGTGTTCTGTGTCTTGAACTTTTCACCTGCTTTATCAGGCACTTCCACACATTCTCGACACATTTCCTCTCAGTACCACTCTACGTCTTTAGTGGGAGTTCTGTAAGTTGCATCACTGCCACCTATAGATCTCTCACTCTCCTCAGCTTGCCTGACCTTTAAAGCTGACTTTCCAGTGTGTATGGAACATTTTTGAAGGGAGACAGATTATATTGCTCTGTTTTTTTGTTGTTGTTCTTTTTTCTTTTTCGTCCTATTTTAAGTTGTGAGGTTACTAGGCTTATCTGAGAAATAATCAGTAGAATAATGTGTTACAGAATGACATTTGGATTAGCTTTTAACTTCAATTCTCTCTCTCTCTCTCTCTCTCTCTCTCTCTCTCTCTCTCTCTCTCACACACACACACACACACACACACACACACACCCATCCCCCAGCACCATGTCATCATTTGCATAAAGATGAGAAGTCTGAGAAGTTTGTTAGCTATCTAGCTAGTCTTATTGCTAGCAATGTAAGCACAGCCAACACAGCTAACACTTTAAACAGATTGGCAGCAAAGTTTTGCTCTATATATGTCACATTTTAAACTTTATATAGCTAAACTGGTTGTCATTAAATATGTCATCACAGTTGATGACTTCTTACATCCACATACAATAGAGCGTTTGCTGTTGAGCGGTTGCTGTTGAAACCCTTCATTTTGCCCACTCATTTTTCAGGCAAGTCCCATGTTCTGTGTTTAGCTTGGAAATGAGGCATGGGTAGTATCTCTTTTGCATTCATGAGTGTTTTCACATCTGCCTCGTTTAGTCCATTTAAAGCTCTGGGTCTTTTCCTAACTTGGATTGGTTCATAGGGTTGGTTTCTGGTGAGAGTACATTTCTGACCTCAATCTGAACCACCTACAAGGAATATTCAGTAACCTCGTGCTAAGCGACTTTTGTAGCCAGATGTGCTTTGCATGTTTGCAAAGTAGAAAGTAGCATTCTATCTTTTATTTTGTGTTTTGCCCAGATACAGTAATTACCGCAGTTTTAATGAAATGCAAATTGTGAAATTTCTCCATGTTGCAGATCTAATTTCTTCCATGGGAATATGAGAATATTTGTATTCATTTATCTCTCAAGATATTAAGGGTTTATTTTTGTGCTCACTCATTCACGCTTTGTTATGTGTAATTACAATATAAGAACAGGTCAGATATCTTTCAACTCCATCGAATGTCCAGAGGCTTAAAATAAGAGATGAAACCCATTAAAAGCACATACTGTAGTGCAGACTGAGGCCAACCACAGAACCTTAGGTTAGCTGTATTAAATAGACCAATTTAATCATTTCCATTTAGATCTTAGGTCTACATCAGACTGAGCTGGATAAATGATTTGTATCTCGGTTTAAGGGAGGCTGCCGGTTCTGATGGTGTCAGTGCAAGGGTCCTAAAAGAATGTGCTAAGCAGATGTGTGGTGTATTCCAGAGGGTTTTTTTTTAATCTAAGCCTGGTCCCAGTTGCTAAGAAAGATATTTTGTTTGTGTTTATTCTCACAGCTGCAGGACAATTGTAGACACAGAATAATAAGACACATGCACAAATGTCTTCTCTAGACATACTACCTCGCTGTATACAGTAAATGCATTTATGAATAGTACTTTTGTGTAGACTTCAGGCAAGTCCCATGTCATTTGTTGTATCTTATTTAATATTCCAATAAGTACTGTATCCTTTTTTTATGGTTTTGTCCCACCATCAAGTACTTATGTATGTTTTCAGTCTGTGCTTTTATCTGAGCGGCTGCAGAACTACAATTTCCCTCAGGATTTATGTTATATTATGTTATGTTACGTTATCATATTTTATCTTATCTTATTGTATCTTATCCTCTGATAAGAACATTTTCAAAATGTATGGTTTTACACACACCAAGATAGAGCTGAGATTGGATCAATAAAATGGCTTGAGTGGATTAAGACCAAGCAGTGATGTCAACTGCAGACATTCGACTTTACACCGATCAGCCATAAAAAAATTTTTTTAAAATTAAAACCATGATTTTGGTTCCCCTTGTGCTAATGAGGCGTGGCTCTCCAGGACCTCTGGGGGAATGCTGTGGTGTCTGTCACCAAGACATTGACAGCAGATCCTTAGGTGCTGTGGGTTGCGGGATGGGGGCTTCTGTTTGCCGGTGCATCCAATGGGTGCTTGATTAGACTGTATTCTGGGAAGTTTGAAGACTGGGAGCACTGCGTGCTTCCTCCTTTGCCTGCTGAGCCCTGTTGGAAGAAGTACATTGGATGTTTTATTATCTTTCTATCATTTACTTTTTTTTCTGCAAATTGTGCTGCAGTGAATATCTGAACATCTACAGCACTTATCCAAAGCGATTTACATTTTTATCTCATTATACATCTGAGTAGTTGAACCTCAAGGGCCCAACAGAGGCAACTTGTTGGTGCTGGGGTGGTGTTGGGACATTCCGATCAGTAGTCCAATGCCTTAACCACTGAGCTATTGCATTTATTTTTCTGTGGCATGGATGGTTCCGTCTACGTGCCACCTGGCACATTGGGCAACGGATACATCTGCAGTTTCTGAGGCAATTTACAGGGTTTCCAGCTCGATGCCCTATTGTATCTGGGGGGTAAAGGATCTTGCTCAAGGGTTCAGTAGTGGTGACCTGGCCGCGTCAGGGTTCAAACCAGGGACCTTCTTGTCCGCAGTCCAACACCTTAACCTTAAACACAGAGCTTTGGATTCCCTTGATCCATGCGATCAATGTTGATCACTTAACCTGTCAGTTGTCATCAGAGCTGGCCCAAAGCACAAGCGAACTAATTGGCTGCTTAGGGCCCACGTGGCCACCAGGGGGCCCCCAAGAGTGACAGTGATTTTTTTTTTGGTGATATATTATGTCAATGGACAATGGTAATTATACAAAAATGCAATATCAAATAAAAAACAACAACAATACAATACAATACTAAACAAAAGAACCCCTGCAATATTATGTTAACAGGCTGAAGGATGCAAGCACAGTCAAATTGTGACTGTGATTATAGGAGCTGATTGAAGAGCGAGCATCATTGCAGCAAAACCATCATAAATGTCACAAAAGGACATATTTTTCAGGTGCAGAGGAAGGAAAAAAATTAAAAGCAACGAAGATTAAAAACGGCAAGATAAAGGTAAGAAAATTCATGTAAACAAAGCTATGTTGCAAGCTAATATTTATTAATTAAGAGCTAGTTAATTAACAGCCTGCTATAGGTAACCTATCTTTTTGTTTTAGGAAAGTTTATGTTTGAATAAACATCCTTAAATAGACTTGATGTCTTAATATATTATAATATAACAAATTACTAAGATAGTTTTAGAATAAAGTTTTTTGTCTTCTGTGTAAAATGACCTTTTTGGGTATATATTTTTGTAAAACTGATAACAGCTTAACATGATTTACATTAGCCTACCCTTTGGGGTCTTTGCTATTATATTCCAGTATTATTATGCCTCAATTAGCTAGTTACAGATTAAGACTTGTTGTTTTATGTGTACATATGACTTGATGTTGTGTTTAATATGTTGTTAAAAATGCATTCTGTTCCATCAACTATACTCTTATGAAACTTCCCTAGGAGCACTGTTGAAATATTTTGGAGATGGGGCGCAACCAACTGTTAGATTTATACTGTGCGAATAATCAAGCATTGACAATATTCAGTGGGATTGTGGCACAGAGGGGCCCCCAAATAAAATTCTGCTCAGGGCCCCCTAAAGGCTTGGCCCGGTCCTGGTTGTCATAATGTTATGGCTGATCGGTGAATACATTTGTTTCTCACAACATAATAGCGGATCTGGCAACCCGACGCCAGTTCAGATCTGCGGAGCAAACAAGGCGCGTGTCCCTTTAAGAATCTTTTCAGTCCCACTTCATCACATGACTGCTGTCTTGTGACAGAACAGATAACAGGGCAACGCGTTTTTTTTTTCTACGTCAAGAGTTCTCCGGAGTTTTAATCAGTAACCAGTGTCGATCTTTTCTCGATCAGCAAAAAGTCTTACGTCGGGTATATTATGACGGTTTTTTAGCGCGCGAACATTTCGTCTCCAACATTCCTTCCCTCGCGCGTGTGCTTTCAGCAGCGTGGATCACTCGGGGACAAAGTTGGCGCATGGAGGAGGAGGAGGAGGCGGCGGTGAAGTCGAGTTGCAGTTTCCCTCCTAGTGTTTGCTGTTGTTTTGCTCGCGGCTCTTAAGCACTTGACCAAACGGAAGCGTCGAAGGATTGAAACGAGGCTCTTTTAGCGAACGCGTCACTTTATATATCGTGTTGAATTGTTTCTCTCTCTCTCTCTCTCTCTCTCTCTCTCTGTTCTTCCGTAAAGAGCACACATCATTCCGTCGGAAATGGATAATAAACCCCTACTTCCCCCGGCGTACAACACCGTGCCCGGGGCGTATGACTACCAGCAGCCGCAGCCGGGCTACGGAGCGATCCCGCAACCCGCACCTGCAGCGTTCCCGCAGCCTCCTCCGCCTTACCCCTTCCCCGCGGCACAAGGTGAGACACGGCACTAATAATGATAATAATAATGATAATAGTAATAATGATAATAATGATAATAATATTGCTATCCTGGTGAGAAATCTGACTCTTTAACACCATTGTTTTATCTGGCAGAAGACAGGTCACGTGATGACCATCAAACTTCATGTTTTGTGATGACTGTAAATGTCCCATTTACAGTTTGTTATTATTATTATTATTAATTATTTATTATTATTGTATTAGTCTTAGTGTAATGGTTATAATGTAAACCGGCATGCTAGTTTGCTGCAAATCAACAAAACGGATTAATAGATTTTTCAAACTAAATCAATCAAAATAAACCACGTGTTTCCTTCATCCTTTATTCTAAAATCAAAAGTCATCCAAAAGCCTGCATGTTCTCCCCGTGCTTGATGGGTTTCCTCTGGTTTCCTCCCACTGTTCAAAGACATAACGATCAGGCTTATTGGCGCTCTCAAATTGCCCATGGTGTGTGAATGTTGATCAGAGGTTCTAATACAGTCGTAAAATAGGAATAAATACAGCGGTAATCACCAGTGCCCATCACAGTCTCTAATTGGACTACAGAGGTTACTAGATGGATGGATGGATGGATTGAAAACCAATAGAATGGTACAATGTGCACTCCTTATCTCAAGCAGGATAAATTATACATATGATAAAGTCGGTCACTCCAGCAGAAGAGATTTAGGTTTATTTTCATGTTGCTTTTTATGTTTTACCTGTTGTTTACGTTTAATGCTTTTGGGGATCCCGGGAGGCCAGAAACGAAAGAAAATCTATTTCAAGCATCGAAAAGCACCAACTTTGGAGAGTGGCTGGTTTTGACACATGGTCGACTCGGTCATATGACTGGTAGTTTATTTTGGAGTGTTTTGTTGACTTTATGCCCTTCTCATCACTCTTCATCTATACTGCTTTATCCTGGAGTCTGTCCCAGGAGACTTAACGCACGAGGCGCGGTGCCAATCCATCACACAGCACACACAATTTGGGAATGCCTAATCTATTAGCTGGCCTAATGTCCTGCCCTGAGGAAACCCACCAAGCACATGGAGAACATGCAAACTCCATGCACACAGACTTGAAACCCAGTCCCTGGAGGTGCACGGCGACAGTGCTAACCACTAAACCACCCTGCCACCTTTATGGCCTTCTGTTGTAGCTATTTTACTATATAGCAAACCTTTCTTCCTTGTTGTTTATCGGCGCCTGGCATCCAATAAATTGCATTACTACCAAACTGTAAAATTTCAACCAGCAATAATCGCACATTTCAGTCCAGGAATAAAGCTGATAAAAAAAGCTATGTAACAGATAACCAATTAACTGACCTGTAATATTAACGTAGCTAACCTGTGAACTTAAGATGGGAATGTTCATATGGATATAAAAATCATCCGTCATTTAATCAGACCTATAGTGATGTTGTCCATTTGGTTTATAAGTGACTTTCAGTTTCAGAGGATTTTCGCATAGCATTATCCTGTCGGTCAGATTAGTAGCTAGATGTGGCTGTGACAGGAAGTGTGCTTGTTTGAGTGTCTCTTTCACTCAAACTTTTTCAGATGAGTTGATGTTTGAACCTGAAACAGATCTTAAACTTAATGCCTGATGCATTTTTACTGAACAATCTTTCATGTTTCTTTTAGGTGCCTTTTCAGATATTGTTCGTGGCAGTGTCTTTTCTTCTGCTGCTCGATGCAGCTTGTACTTTCACTTTCACTTAAGTCTCATCACGGCATCACATTGTAATTTACAATTATTATGCACACAGTATTTATTTTGCGTTGATTCAAAAATATGGCTGGTGCTCATCGTTTAAGAACATATTCGGAATGTAATACTTTGCTTTTCTTAAGAGTTGTGTGTTTTTAATACACAGAATTATATAGGAAGTCCTATGGTTTTATGGTTTTAATTAAAGAGCCCTTGGTTAAAAGGTAACCGCAATGTTTCGCAACTTGCAAATTTCCAAACATACATTGTCTTTGTTAAACCAGACACCAGGACATAGAAGGTCAGATTTTGTAAATATAGTTATGATCTTATTCTTTTCCACAGGTTACCCATCAGCTCCTGCCCAGCCTGCTGCCACAGGGACTCCAGCAAGCACTTCGAACACATACACCATCATTCAGCCTTCCGTGGTGGTCGTTGGAGGATGTCCAGCCTGCAGGTGAGTAAATCAAACGGACGGTGTAAATATGTGCATGTTTAGTGTTGTGGATCCCAACATTCATAAATGTGCCTTTTTGTGTGCAAATAGTCAATCAGTGCTTAGGTTAATGTGGTTACTGTGTCTATCTACGTTATTTCAGTGGTCATTAACTCATCCTGGAAGGTGTCTTTACTGCCAAATCATACTCATTTAAAAAAAAAAAAAAAACCTTATCCTACGCGTCATTCTGTCCACTTGTCTTGTCACGAGACATCTCCATTATATGGCTTCTCATGGGCTCACTTTCTCATATGTGGTCTCCCTTTGGACTCCTCTGATCTAAATCTCCACCTTGTATTATGTTTTCCTGCATGACTGTTGCTTAGAGTTCATGGAAACAAAAAAACAAGCAAAAAAAAAGACAAACATCGGAAACTTTTCTTTGTTCCCTAGTGGTGTGGGACCTTTAACGTGACCGCTTATAGATCCTTCTCACTTATGGCACTTGTAGTCCACCAGGTCCTCAGTTCTTCACTGATAACTTTAGTTCCTACGTACCTGCAGTTGGTTCCCATTTTCAAAAAGAGAGAAAAAAAAAAACATGTTCATCTGGTGAGAAAAGGGAACCTGTGTCCGCTGCATCGTGACTGTGGATATGACCATTGTGGATTTCCTGTAAATGAGATCAGCAGTTCTTCAGCCCACACAGACCGTACTGTCCTGAATTAAATGAATATTCAATTTTTATATTTGCTTAAAAATAAAAAAATAAAAATACACCGAAGCAACAAAGAATCGTAAGAAATAACACCTACCCAGATCATAGTTTTTACATGCTCGTATTTCAGGAGTGTCACTTTAGTGTCACTAAAATTATAAGTTCCTCTGTGTTCATGTGACCAAGGGACAGTCCCGTAATGCTGCATGGGTCATGGGAAACGGAGCTCATGACATTTATGATGACGCTCAGAAATCAAATCCAGATCAATGTGTTGCATTTTGGTTTTGTACAGTTTGATATACCATAGTGGGTATAGTTGTTGTAATCAAAAGCCTTTTCCTGAATTTTTTTTGTTTTTCTGATATACAGACTATAACTTTCTCAAGAATGTGGGTTTTAACCCAAATAAAAGATGTTCTATCTAGTTTCTTTCCTGCCACACAATGGTTTTGATGTGCTCATATAATTGGATTTGAAAGGAATGTTACAATACTTCAGTCGTGTTGCGTAAAGTGTCTTTATCTGAGCGTCTGACATTTATAATAGTCCATTTAATTAGCCTTTTTATCCTCCTCCTTTTTACAAGGATTTTATCTTCCATTTCATTCTACTGAGCTGAGAGTGAAGACACTACGGAGATAAGTGAATTTGTTCTGCCTTCTCCATGCGGAAGCTTGTAGCTCTTTGTTTAACATGGACTCGAGTGTGATCTGGTAGTCAGGAAATTGACCTGGTCTGAGTCATATCGCTGCATCTAAGTGAGGCCTTCGCTGGAAAGTTCAAGCATTCCATTCCTCCAAAAAATTGTGTGTGTATGTGTGGTGTGTACTTCCCTTTTTTTTTTTTTTTTGCATTCAGACAGGTTTAGATGCAGGAAGGTTATAATGGATGTCACCATGACCTGGGGGGGAAATAACACACGATCTAGGTTGAAATAGTTTCCTTCTCGAATGCTCCACACACAGGTCACAATGAGTCTGATATCTTTTGCACACTTTTTTTTTTTTTGGCTGCATTCGTCAGCATCTGTAATGTTGTAATTTAAACCTTTCTGCACTTGTACAATTCTTTGCCAGTGACCAAAACAAATTTTCGAAAATTGCAACACAGCGAGATCTTGGCAGCAAGATACGTGACTTTCGGAACTTCGCTTGTGCAAAATAACAGCACAGTTATGAAAGTAAAAACTCATTGTAGGCCTATTCGCACAGCATTAGTGTTTTCTGAGGACCTCGTGTGATTTGTAATAATTGTGGAGGTTGTCTGTGATATTAATCCTGTGCGAATTAACCATGTCTGTGATTTGTGAAGTGAAAGTTCCCTTGCAAACTTATCATATTGCATCGAATACCAAGGTCCTGTGATAATATAATATTGGTCCCGTCCCCTGTCTGTGATTTGGCGGGGTTGTATAAAGGTTTTTGTTTCCTGTGCGGCTTTTTATCTGTTTTCAGTAAAAAAAAAAAAGAAAAGAAATGGAGGCTGCGTTTTGTATTTTGGGTTCTGGGTCATATCGCTATACACCATACAGCAATATATAATTTATATCTAAAATAAATAAATATTAGATTAGATTTTAATCTGGTGAAATGTAAATGAAAATTACAGGGCACAAAATTATATATATATTTATTTTTATTTTAAATCCATCTGAACCGACATTCATACATTCTCCCTCTGCCATATACACGCATGAGCACGCACCTCTTTTCATTGCAATACTGTGAACGCTATAATTTCTAACTCACACGAGGTTCCTAGGTAATAGTAATCCCGTGCGAATATTTCTTTATATAATCCTATATATTTTTATTTCTCACTTATTTTTTACTTATCCCAGTGTTTCACTAGTGCTTGGACAGGTAGAAAGTTTAATCAGTACACTGAGGTCGAGGTCAGGACTGTACAGCGGATGTGGCAATAATTCCCAGCCGAGTTCCTGTAATAAGCAAGGGGTTCTCATGAATATTGCGTACACGGTTCCACCCGGCAGTTGTCTCTTCCACAAGTTGAAGTTATCCATTGATTTTTCAAGTATCAGATGTTCCACTCATTAAATGTTCACAGGAACAACTGCAGTGCTTCCTTAAAATGTGTGAACCATGCGGCTGAGTCTCATCACCGTATTGTGCTTCTGTAATTCTTCTGGAAATGTCAAGCAGTTTTATGCTTTCATTCACGAGAAATTTCAACAAAAGTCCCAGTTTGACTTGAACACATTCATGTATTGATTGGACAAAATACCATGTCAATTAAATTTGATAAAATTGATGGTTCTTAGACATAATTACTGATTAACAATGATCAGTAACAATAACAAAAACTCAACTACTGTATGTAGGTTTCTATCAGAATCTAGGAGGTCTGAAACTAGTGTCTATAAGAGGTCAAATTAACTCGGGAAACGGATCCATTCAGGAGAAACACTCATTCACACACCATGGACAATTTAGGAATGGCACTTTAGAAAGCCTACTCTGCATGTCTTTGGACTGTGGGAGGAAACCGGAGTACCCAGAGGAAACCCACCAAGCACGGGGAGAACATGCACACAGAGATGAAAATCGACCCTGGCTGGGAATCGAATCCGGATCCTGGAGGTCCTGGTTTTAAACCATTTTTTAAATGAAACTTGCTTCTAGGTTCTAAGCATTATACGTTCACGTTTAAGGCAGTCTGAGGTAAAATGCGACAAAACCGAAAGAAATTATAGACTAAGCAATTTCCATTTAAGTGTCAAAGATTCAAAATATGCAGCATGGATGCGCACAGGAAACGCGTGAGCAAAACGACAGCGTGGCTCTCTGATGTCAGCGTGAACCTCGGCAAAAACAGGACAGAAAAGGAAAGTCTTGTTAGCTGTTCGCTAATTCGATCATTTTTGAACGGGCACCTGTTAGCCGATCCTTGATTACATTTAGCCTTAATCTAAGGCCAGGATCCAGGTAGACTGGTCGGGTTTGTATTCGGTTCGGAGTCTGGAGTCGGGCATTTTGTTTCTCCCTTGGAAAGAATACAGAACTGTACCAAACTCACCTTCGGCTTAACCCTAATTCTTCTTTTTCCTTTGCTCTCACATTGAATGCTTAACAGACAAAAATCTTTCCAAAAATCTTTCCAACCCAGTGGTGAAGAGGTGGAGAATTTTTTTTTATTATTATTATTTTTTTACAATTCATACAATTTTAGAACTAACAGGATTTAGAAACTGCTCAAGAAAAATGAAAATAATGAGAAGAAATGGTTTTAAAGGTAAAGGTCGCGCACGTCAGAACAAGTGAAGACATCTGTGAAGCGATAGTGTGAAGCGTTAGTTTTTTCACTATAAAGATCTTGCCTTGTTCCTGGTAACAATAATGATCTCTTCTGAAATGTAATAGACTAAATGTCTTTATACAACAGGTAGTTCTGGCCAAGTAATTTGGACGAGAGGCATGAGTGCTGAGATAAAGCACAGCAGAACTGGGACGTTTCATTATATGCATCACTACACTACATAGCTGTTCTAATAATTGTAAACCCCTGAACAAGGGCACTACATAGTGTAGTGTGTGGAACAAGGGATTCTACACCCTACATAGAAACATTTTGTGCTACTTGGGTTTTTACCCGGAACAGTTAATTAGTGTAGCTATGGCTAGTCTGGAAAAGATTTACAGGACTGTCCTACACCTCCGTAGTCTCTTCTCATCACCTTCTGGCTACATACTGTAGTACTATTAAGAATTTAAGACTAACTTCACTCCTGTTAATTACACTGTCAGACACCAGCCAAACACAGAAGAATGTGTGTCAGTGCAGAAAATAACGGAATAAATAATCATAATCATGATGTGGAAGTGTTGTATAAAAACAATACCACACTTGAGTACAATAGCACTCCCCGTCATGTGATATTGGTTACTTGTACAGTAGTATAGACTACATTTCCTGGTCTTAATTTTGTCCTAAGGGTGTGCACTGTGTACTGTATGACCTAACTATAGCTCTTTTACACTGGCTAATACAAGTAGATTTTTTTTCTCTGTCTGACATTAAGTCTTCCTATGGTCCAAAAGTACATGATGTAAGTAATAAAACATGACAATGGCATGTTGTTGAAATACATGAAAAAATATTGAGAACCACATACAAAAAAAAAATCTCCTTTTTCACAACATTTTGCTTGATTTCTTTAACTTCTATTTAACGCTGTGAAATGTCTGTGAGAATAATGCAAAAATACTCAGAGCTAGTAATCTTGTAGAGAAAGTATAAAAATGGAAAGTTATCCATCCAGAAGATTTGCTGTGGACGAAAACACTGAATTTTTAAAGCATCGACACTGTAGACTCCTTAACTAAGCATTTCCTTACAGAAATCTCCACCGTGTTACTGACTGTTATTAAACAATACTTTGACAATTTAACAAGTTGTTACTATAGAAGCAGTAACTTATTAAAATGAGCACATTATTAAAATCCTTGTTGATGAATAGAGTACATTAACCCTTTCTGACCAGTGAGAATAAAGCAGTTAACAGTGATATAAAAACATTAACTACAGTGGATCAGATTAGAAATGATGACATCAGGAGGACAGGAACACTGACATGCACTGATATATGGCACAGCCTTATATTAGCCACCTAATATTCTATTACATGATACATGCAGAGTAAATTGCACTGTATTCAAGGTTAATAAGAGTACTTTGTTTTTCAGGGTGGGGGTGCTAGAGGAGGACTTCACCTGTTTGGGGATCATGTGTGCCATTTTCTTCTTCCCCCTGGGCATTATCTTCTGTCTGGCCCTGCGGCAGAGGAGGTGTCCCAACTGCGGAGCCACTTTTGGCTAGACGGACCAAACCACAGCCACGTCTTGCAGCCCATCGACCATGTCTCGAGCCCCCCCCCCCTCCCTTTTAAATCCATGTTTTACATATCTACATTGTTTGTTTAAAATTAAACTCATGAGTATGATAGCCAAATTTATTATAGCAATTTGCCATACGTTTTTTCAATAATGTTTTTTTCTTTCTCTAGAAAATATTTGCAAATGAAGAAGCAGCTTAAATTTTGGATTTTGCAAACGCTTTGAACGACTGTTGGTTTATGTTCTTTTCTGCATTTCTTTTTGTTAATCACACATAAACCAGACTCCATGTCATATTGACTCACCGGTGCCTTTTAAATGGCCGCGATTTACAACTGCAGAAGAATTGAAATCATATAGATACTTTGTGAACATGTTAAGAGATGATGATCACTATGTAAAATCTTTATATCTCAGTCACAGATAAAACAATCACGTTTTGTTGATTTCTTTTAATTCATATCAAATTCTTGTTCTGATGAGTACTCTCTGTCTGGATTTGTACAAGATGAGGATCTATGCTGCCTGGCACCATGCTTGTTTTTGGCTTGTTAAGTCTCATTCATCAGCCTCATTCACAAAACGAAATGCTGTTCACCCAATTTTTAATCGCCGTCATGATTAGATCATTCTTGGGCTTCTAGAAGACCAAACCACTTCCTCTCCATTCTCCACAGCAGGCCTGTTTTTAGTGTGTCTAACTTTACCTGTATGCCAAGCATCCTTCATTCCCTCTTGCACAACACATTGTGCTGCTAATAAATCAGAGGTTTTATAATCTCACTCAAAGTTTTTTTTTTCCCTCCTGTTTTTGGAAGAGTCTCAGCTGACCCTTATTTCAGGAGCCCGATTCTGATTGTAGCACTGCACCAATGATTAGTGTAACAATAATTTTGTTTTTCTTTAAAGTTTCATTAACTCTGAAATAATTATTTCAGTTTTAATATTGATTAGGAAATCTGCATGTGTAACACTTTAAAGAATCTGTTTATATGATCCACATCTAATGGATACATACAGAATGATAGTGAGCTCTGAGACAATACCGTTTTCATTTCCTCTGCAAATGAAAGACAATCACAACAGAACGACACAAACAGAATGTCCCTTTGTGTTCAATATTTTTCTTCTTCCATTGATTAAAAATGTACTTGCTGCCATTATTTTGTCATGTAATTCAATGTCGGGGGTATTTGCTTTAGCCCACTGCATGTATAATTAGTTCTGACTTTTTATATGAACTGTACTGTAAATAAAACTTCTAGATATGCCGCTGTTACTGTTTTTCTTTTTTGCAGAAATTAATTTCTTTTGCCCGTGTTGTTCTATAAAATTCTTTATTTGTGTATGTAGCACTTTTCATTGAATGTCAAAATATAAGTTATTCCAAACAAAATAAGATTAAACAGTAAAGCACAACAATACAACATAAAAAAACAACAACAACAACAAAAAAACTTAATCTCTAATTACTACAAATAATGAAAAAAAAATAATTGAGAGGCAAAGTTTTTGGGTAGGCCAGTCGCAGCTGATTAATGTTCTCAGGACAGATTAAACTGGTCCAAAAGTTCAGATAGTTTGACCGTTCAGGGCTTTAACAGAAGCCAACATGCAATAGACATGTAGAGCAATATACGAGCTGTTGCACCACCTACTGTTGGGGTTTGCCTGTGTCTTAAGGTTCCATATTTTACTTTTTCTTTATCAAGTTAATTCCCCAAAGTGTGCCTGCTATCAGCTCAAACGCACCTTATTTCACTTCTCCAAATGCATCGTTTCATTGTCTATTTAAATGTAGTTAAACAGCATATTATGCTCATTTATGATGCTAACCAATAGTGTCCTCCTAAGTTGGTCACCACTACCACTCACCTATTACTGTATACTGTATGCTTCCACCAAGTCTCATAAAGCCAGCCATTACAACTATTCAAACATGCTCATTCCACGTTGCAGGGCAGCTGAGGCAATCCCTGTCTGCTTTCCTGAATAACGATCGGTTCTAATATACAAGATCAGTTATTGTTGCTGTGACTGACAGGCTAAAGAATAATCCTGGTCATAGAAGGCTGTGGGGTTAACTGGAGTCGAACCCACATCGACAATTCAGGGCTTATTGCACATTTTATTCCGAGCTACAGTTATATAAGGACAAAGTCACCTCCCCAATTGTGGACCTAGTTTAAAAAGCTGTGAGATTCTGTTTGTAGGAATCATTCATGATGAAATCTAAATGATTATGATAAAGTTTAACCACAACGATACTACTCCTGCATCCTTTGGAATTGCAATTGTGAAGGTGATGGAGACTGCAACCTCATCTCTCTACCAGAGCAAGCGAAAACCTCCACTATTAAGCAGAACTGTCAGTCTGATGAGACAACTCCCCCCACCCTCCTCCCTCACAAAACCATTGCTTTAGCCTGGAAAGAGATCCTTAATCATGTATGGAAGTCGAAGCTTTAATGTGTAGATTGCACAAAATAATACACGGCCCCTTAAATCCTACCTACACTGAGGAGATGTGTGTGTGTGTGTGTGTGTGTGTGTGTGTGTGTGTGTGTATATATATATATATATATATATATATATATATATACAGCTGTGTTATAATCAAAAAGTTCAAAATGGTAAAAGAAATAAACCTTTTTATTTCATATAGCAATGATTTATAGGGCATTGTAAAAGAGAAAACTGATAATAAAACGCATAAATGGATACCTTAAAGCCTCACAGTTAATTGAAGTACAAGTTGTTCATGTAATTATAAAGGCTGTTTTCTCTATGTGACTCAAAATGAAGTGAGGATGCTTGCAAATTGGATATACGGATGTGTAGAATTAATTTTTAGCAACAACATTAATAAAAAATAAAAAGATCCTGAGGAAAAAAAAAAGTTCTTAAATAGTATCTGGGAATGTGTCTGTAAAAGCATAAGTATACATACTATTAAGCATTTAAAATTAAAGCATGTGTTTAATCCTACTGTACCATGATGGTTGACATTTTAAATAACCTGATACAATTTAAGTAATCCTGCACAATTACATCAACACTATATAACCTGAAAAAAATTCAGTGCCTTGTTCCCATTTTTACATTCATAAACTGTCCCACGACGATGTAAAAAAAAAAAAACTCAAGAATTATTTGACCAACCTAAGCTTCGGTCTCAGCACAGGGATGGCGTGTTATTCTTGCAACTTAAAAGCAGTCATCAACGCCTCGGGTAAGGACTCAAGACAAAATATATTAAGCATGTTTACTCTATTATAAATCTATCTAGCACTGCTTTTGCTCCTCATCCAGGACAAATCCTGTAAGGCAGCGCAAACGTATGAATGATTTTAAAAAGTGTACGTGTATATTGGCTTTATAATGTACATAGATAAATGTTTGGTTTGCCTGTGTGCGATGAGGCCACCATGGTATCTAGTCCAAATCCAACATGGCCAACATGCCCCTGTATAATGTAGTACTTTTGCGGAAGGAAGGTCCGAGTTCACACAGCAGTGGTGATGGTGGTGGAAAGTTGCTGCTGATGGTTAGAAGGGTAGAGGGCGGTGATGATCAGATCTTGGGTGCCGATCTGTCATTGGTGACTGTGGGCCTCAGCTTCACTGTGGCAAAAGGGTTCCCACCCCTGAGGAAGTGATGAACACGGTTAAACATTTCCTTTTGCGTGTTTAAACAGAAAATCTTTGTAAAATTCTCTTATGCCTGAGTGATTTGGCAACAGTTATATATTTTAAATTAATTAGGAATAACACTGTACTTTTGTCCATTTATTGTTAGAATCAATGTTGCAGAACGTTCACGTCCTCTGATCACTTACATAAAAAAAAAACTATTAGCATTGATGCAGCTAAAAATTAATCAATAAAAATAAAATGTCACAAAATGCTGAAAGTCCTGAAAATGTACTGACACCGGGGACTCCTTTCATAAATGTTAAATAAACACTTCCATACAGCAAACTTAACAATAACAACCACTCTACTATTTGATCACTATTTAATTTTTTTGTTTCCGGTTATAATACATAATAAACTCAACATCATATAAAATAAATGTATTTGCACCTTTGTTTTGACCTAAGCTTCTGTCAACCTGTTGTGTGATGCAGACTGTTACCACCACAAAGGTGATTATATATTTAAGAACAAAACATAGATTTTTATGGAACTTCCTGTGAGACAAGCCAGTTCCAGTTTTCACTGACATTATAGCAGAAACAAACAAAAAAATCACTCCCTTAACAGTATATTCATAATATATTAACTACTACCAGGTGCTTACAACAGGAAAGTAAGCATCAGAGGTGAACCAACGGAAAAAGGTGGTCTGTTCTGGTCTTTTTTTTTTTTTTTAAACATCATATGGATGGCAAGGTGCGTGTATGTCGCTTATCTGGACAAGAGACGGCACCAAAATGATGCACGATGGGGGGAAAAAAAAAACGCAAGCAAGCAGAGGCAGCGTGATGCTCTGGGCAAAGTTCTGCTGGGAAACCTAGCCATTCATGTGGATGTTACTTTGACACACACACCACTTACCTAAACAACCTAAAGACAGTGGAATTTACACGAGGGTAATGCACCCTGTCACACTGCAAAAATGTATCAGGAATGGTTTGAGAAACAAGAGTTCAAGGTGCTGACCTCCATACTTCCAGATCTCAATCCGATCAAACATCTGATTCTTTGACGGCCCACCTGGCAACCTACATGACTTAAAGGATCTGCTGCTAACAACTTGGTGCCAGATATCAGAGCACACCTTCAGAGGTCTTGTGGCGCCCTGTGCCACACACAAGGAGGACCTGCACAATATTAGGCAGCTTGTTTTTAATGTTATGGCTGATCAGTGTATGTTCCCTTAAAAAACATTACACTATCAATGATTATATTTTTTTTGCTAAATGATGTCACGTTTGAAAAAATAAATTAATTTGTTTTATATTATATGGAGCATGTGACAAGTCTGAATGTTTTTACATTTACATGTAGAAACAATAATGTATTAAAACTAGTGTATCAACAGAGACAACATTTATTTTACAAACAAAACTATTAGAGTTGTGCTGTCAAAGAAAAAAAAAATTTCTGATGCAAGCATTCCACTTAGTGGCTAGCGTAAACATTTTAATTGCAATGAAACATTTTATTTGTTAAACCCTACAAGCAGAGGAAAGTGTGTGCACCAGACTGTGAAATGGCTGGCAGTGGCATCTCCTCTGCAATATATAAACTCCAACACCAGGGGGGTGGGGTGGGGGGGATGAAAGTAAGAATGATTAAATGTTTCTGGAATGCTTTTGTTTTTACAAAAGCCATGAGTCAGGCAGGTACCAGGAGTGTTTTGTGTATATATTTGTGTATGCATAATTCCTGTTGTGTCACTGTATACTGTATATTACAGACTGGTCAAACTCAAACTGGCCAGAAAAAGACAGGATTTTTTAAAACTGGAAATGTCAACATTGCTCTTTCGCAAACTTTTCTATATATATATATATATATATATATATATATATATATATATATTTTATATATTTATATATTTATATATTTATCTCTATATATACACATACATACAGTGTTCTGAAAAAGTATTTTTCCCCTTCCTGATTTTTACATTTTTGCCATATTTGTCACACTTAAATGATTCATATCAAACAAATTTTAATATTACACAAAGATAACTCAAGTAAATGCAAAATGCAGTTTTTACATGATTATTTAATTTCAGGTTTCAGACTTGTTTTGTTGTAAACATGTATAAACATGCTAAAAAACAAACAAAAACAGGTTTACGTTGTCACTGAGTATTAAAGACGGTGATCAAGTGACGGATAATTCATTAATTGCATACTCACCCTAGAAAAGGCGGCTTTGAAATTCCATTTGCCTGAGAAACCTATTAGAAACAATACACACATCAACTCAGTATGTCGTATCAAATTAAATCTCCAAAATATATTTTTTGACATTGAAATGTGTCGGACTTTGATCCAGACAGTCATTGCCTTGTCATATTTGGTTAGGATCAGTTTTAGGATCAGATTTAGAATTAAGACTTAAAAAAAAAAAAATATATATATATATATATATATATATATATATAAAAGGTATCTATGATAACACCCAAAAAAAAAAAGAAAAAAATAAAAAAGAGGGAGAGGCCTGTGTTCAGCTCGTCAGACTAGTCTGGTGGCGGATACATAAACTGAACTGCAGTGTGAAATCCTGCCCTGCAACTTGTAAATTCTCAGTCGTTTATAATAATTTACATCTATTATAGCTAAACTGAAATGTGGCTGACTTTACAGTTTAGCTATAGTTATCCATAACACAATGTTACAGCATTATGCCATGACTATGAGTAATCAGAGACAATTATAGCTGTAAAAAAAAAACAATATTCTATAATAAAACAAAAAGACTGTTGTCATTTAGATATAAAACAATAGCGAGTTTGATTGTGTTTGAATCATTATTTAAAGTTAGTCGCTTAAAGCACAATGATGTGCGGTGCACTAGCACAATGTCAACACAAGATGGCAGACTACAGTAAATGAAGAAGCAGGCTTCAGAAGTAATAACTGAGCAAAACAAAATAAAGCATGTGATATTTCTAAACAGATCAGGGTGTGAAGAATTTTACAAAACTGAACGGCGGACAAAAGTTTTATATTGATTATGAAATAAGAGCATGTTAAACACGAATTGCTGCCACAATTCAGGATAGTCACCCGTTGGTTTACACAGGTGATTAAAGTGGGTTGGATGCTGCAATTTTGCGCTTCTGTGTTTGGTCTCCCTGATGAAAGAAGTGCTTGTGGTGCGCTGTCACTATGCTGACCTCAGTTTTCCAAGACTTGTCAGAACCCAGCCCTGTCTGAGTAACTACATGTCATGAGACTGGTGAGTCAATGCTGGGCAGGTGTTGGATACACAGGGCTTCACACCTCCATGGCTGACTTTTTATTTGACATACTTAATCACACAATGTGAATAGCTATGTGACTGAATGAGTGTTTTAGTCCAGTATGGGAGGTGGTTTCAGGTTGAGCTCAGTGTGGAATTCTATCAGCAGGGCTGACCCATGACCCAGATGTGTGGAGGCTCCAGGGCTCACCAAAGATTGGGAGGGCAATGAATATTTCACTGGCTTTAGAGAGGTGTATCCCGTTTCATTGTGCCGACATTCAATCCTCCCACTGGCATACACCACAAAATCAGGGCCGCCATTATCTTCACATGGTGTTTCATGCAGGTGCTAGTTAGCTGCCTCACCCATTTCATCATGCACTTGACATGGGGACAGAATGCGATGATTAATAAGATCACATAAACATGAAGCAGCTGGCAGCACCGGTGTTCATTTTGGTAAAGAGCTCATATTTCATGCTATTCTAGCACGAACACTAAACCTGCTGAAAGGCAGAGCTACTAACAAAGATGTTTTTTATTCTACAACATAACAGGCTTTTGTCAGTGCAAATAAAATTATTTACATGTAGCCACATTTTTTTCGAATGCTTTGCGTAAATGCAAAACATTTCATTCCTAGCTAGACTTCCTAGAGGGAGCTACGCATCCTTCGAACTTTTTTTTGAGTGACATTTGTAGGCTAATGCCATTATAATTCCAGAAATGGTTTGCATAATACACTTTAAAGCAAACAGCATGGCTCGGCATGGCTCAATGTATGTAAACACTGCAAAGCTTTCAAGGTGACTCTCAGCAAAAAGGCCTTTTCTTGCCCCCAAGCATTGTTGTTAATGCCACTACTCTGGTCTAGCAGTAGGGATTTAGCATTGTTTCAGAGGCAATCATCTTTAGGGTATAGCTGATCCTATGATCTACTCAGACTATAGTGATATCTATGTCACATGAATACATTCTCTATATCTGTATATCCACTCACAAAGCAAACACAAGTCACAGATCTAAATTTGGTCTAATGGTTTAGACAGATGTTTATCTTATTTATTTGCTACGCATGTGTGTGTGTGTGTGTTTTTTAAAATATTATTATTATTAACATTTTTTGTTATTATTTTAATTCCTGTCCCCACTGTAGCCTCATACTCCAGTTTCTGTCTGACAGTAAGTGGAACGTGACATGCTTCTGGATGACTGCGGTTGTTTGAGCTAACATAGCCGTGCTGTCAGCTTGAACCAGTCTATTCTCTTTGGACCTTATGGTATTTGGGAAACACCCTTATCAAGGGCGACTAACATTTATCTCGCTTATAAATTGAGCGGTTAAGGGCTAAGGGACTCACTCGAGGTCCCAGCAGTGGCAGCTTGGCACTGCTAGGGTTTGAACTCACAACCTTCCAACCAGTAAATCAACATCTAAATCAGTGAGCTTACAACCAGGCATTTCCTTCCACACACCCGTCACTGACTAGATGTATTTTGGATTTCTCTTAAGGACTGTTGTGTGTAAAATACCAGGAGATATCAGCAGTTACTCATTATTTAAATCAGCCCATCTGGCACCAGCAGCCACTCTATAAGCATCACTCTATATTGATGTCTGATGTGAAAATGAACAGAAACTCTTGACCGGAATTTGTTGCTGCCACTCGAATGGTTGATGGGATAATAAGCAGGTGTACACCTGTTCAGTCTGTTCATTCTACATAGGAAAGATGAGAGGAGTGAGTTGCGGCTTACGGTGTTGGTGTTTTCAGACGAAGGCGCACGTGTCGGAATCAGGGACTTGGTCGAGTTCCTCCTGACGGGAGTGTCACTGTAGTCAGGAGGAGGCAGTAACACATCATCGTCGGGGTCCTGCTGCATGAGGTTGGCCACGCTCTTACTGCGCGCTGGAGGATTCCCAATAACACTTCAACGGAAGGACGGAAGGAAACGTGTTAGAACATGCGAATGCTATCCAAAGCTTCAATGTCCCTTAACTCTTTTCTGTTCTTATGTCTTTTATAGCTGATAGATCGAGAGAAATGGTGGATCGTTTACAGAAAGCCATACTCATCGTACTATACAGAGAGACCCTTCTAGTGCTTTTAATTGTGACCCCCCCCCCACGCACACATACAGTACAACCTTTCCATTGAACTGTTCAGTTAAGGTCTAGCACACTGAGTAAACCAGGTTTTTAGACTCTCGAGTACTTCAAGAGAATCAAATTGAGGATTGCAGTAGAAACAACATACTGTTTTTAGTCTGAGGTCCTTAGATCTTTAACCTAGGTTCCTTGGTAATGTACTTCCTCCTCATGTGTTTTTTACGTGACTATTCAGAAGCCGTGGCAATGCATTATTTTTTAACAATGAGTGGCTAAAGGTCTTTAAATGTAATGCTCCTAAAATAAAAGCTGAAGCTAGCTTGGGTTTCATTGTCTTTGAAGGAGAGCTGATCAGTATCAGGAGCAATTAAGAGGATTACAGAGAAGTGTGTATGAGGGGGAGTCTGATTACCTGTTATTTACCACAGGTTCTACATATGGACGACAGTAGGAGGATGGAAACCAGCCCCGTCTGTGGAAAGCAAGCAGAAATCAATATAAAATGAATGATGGACAGGGAAATAACAATAAAATGTCAATCATTGTGCACAAAGGAGAAGGCAATAAACTCTTCCATATCTCTAGCTCTGGACAAAACATCAGAAAAAAAGAAATTATAACATGCAAGCATAAAAAAAAACCCCCGAAAAAACCCCACAAACTGTTTAAAATGATTGCTCATCCACAAATAAAATGCCTGGTGAATACTAAGAGGACAGACTCTGACCACAGTACAAGTTGTGTGTTTAGAGCTTGTAACAATGACCAGAGGGTTTAATTCTGCCTCCTTGGTGTTGTTGCTTTGAAGAAGTGACATTGTGAAGGTATATATTATTAAGAAATGCATATAAAATAAAGACACATGGATAAAAATTCTACCAAAGATCCCTGTTGGCGAAGGATGCATTTCTTCCATAAGATCCTAAAGTGCAAGGTCAACTACGCATCAATGATTAATAAATACATGAATATGTTTCCAAACGGAACGAGGGTTCACCAGAGTTTTCTCACCATACCAAAAACAATACATGAAGGCACCAGGAAGAAAGCTTGATCTTCTAAAGTCAGATTTGCAAAGCCATTCTGGCTAAAATAAAAGTTATGTCACAAAGCACGGACACATTAAGCTGCTTACAAGCTGATTTCTGCCTACTGTATATCATTAGTCCAAGTGCTTACAAAAAATATCCACAAAAAGTATTTTGGGATCTCTATCAAATCCCATCCTCATGCTAGTTCACCCTTTGAGGCTTTATCCTGATCTAACATCTCATGCTCATAGCTTTCGAACTTTTAATGCAGATTTGTAGGCAGCGCTACATGCAAATCAGCTTGTCTACATGTGTTTGGTGATTTACATGCTTCGTCGTACACACAAACAAGTATGATGAAAGCCCTGAAATGTTTGTAAATTAGGCAAAAATCTTTTTGTTCGATTTGGTTTTAGCAAATATTTAACACATGGCTTTATTAACCCAACATAGCCGTGAAACGAAAGACCTATTATCCATAAGACCATGCACTTAAACAGAAGTGAAAAAGAATCAGACAAAGTACAATGCTTCTGGTCAGGACTCTTCTGTGTATCTACAGGTATACGGTAGTATAAGAGAATCAAGATTTTTTCACTGTATTACATTTAATAAGAAAAGACAAAATTCAAATTCAAATTTTATTTGTCACATACACAGTCATACACAGTACAATATGCAGTGAAATGCTTAGCTAGAGAGAAGGGAGAAGAGCTGCACCTCTTAAGTTAGGAAGGTATCTTGACTCTGCCATCGTTACTCTGGCAGCTTCATGCCAATCCATACCTCTAGACTTCAGTGACTGACTTTTAACCTTAATACACTTTTTTTTTTTTTTTTTTACATCAAATGTGTGAAGACCAACTTCAAGTGATGGAAGGCCCTCAGATGGGTGGCAAGATAGCAAGTCCAGTCATGACTTCACCTTACACCAGACAATTCAATAACCTGGATGACTACAAACTCATATACAGTAAATACAGGCATGAGTACATTCTCTTTTTTCTAGAGCTGTGTGTTTTAAGCAAAATCATGCGATTTAACTGATTCAATGAATTACATTGATGGGTCAGTTTTGACGAACACTTTTTAATTCAGACTTTTTCAAGACTGAAACACACTTTTTAAACTATTTAGGTAAACTTACAAAAGCTAATTGCTCTAAAATGTATGACTGCCTTAAAAACGATATGTTGGTGCATGTACAATGTTTCAGTCCATCCTCTGTCTTACAGTATGTTTTTTTTATTTTTTATTTTTATCAGGGGCTACAAACCCTGATTAAAAAAACATTTATCTATAGTAATCTGACATTAATTTATCTATAATAATCTGACATTAAGCATGTTTCTTGTCCTGGGTGAGGAGCTGTGTAAAGGTTTATAAATACTTTTTTTAAATGACACTAACCAGCATCACAAACGTATAAAGTTAAACCTTGAACTGAGAGCATAATGCGCTCTGGAATATCCTTATATCAAAGCAAATTTCCCTAAAAGAAATAATAGAAACTCAGATGATTTGATCCACAGGGCAAAATATTCATATAAAAATAATTAATACAAAATATAAAGTAAAAATAAAACAAATGAACCTGCACTTAAGCTCTGAAGAGAATCATAACTGGTGTTAGATGATACGCCTCCTTTGGATAATTTCACAGAAATATGATACTACATTGTCCAACAGAATCATCTCCTGCACTGCTACAGCCTTTTAAGGTTTTTTCTTCACAGGGGTTATTGTTGCAGTGCAGTTACTAATGAACAGTCATTGCACTCGGACGAAGAAAAAAAAAAAAAAAAACCTTTATGCGTGCACACACGTGGTCACAATGTTATAGTAAACATTTCATGCGCACACAGGATGTTGACTATACTGTACAAGTGACGCACGTGCACTAAGCCAGAGAATGGGAGATGATTACTCAAAATCACACAGCACGAGAAAGAGAAGAACCACTGGCTCAGTTGTGATCACGTGACGCACAGCAGACAAAGCATGTACATACTACTGTACTCGTACTGTATATGGAGACAATTTAAGTTAAGATTTATTTTTAAATTCTGCTTGTCTTGCAAAATGATCGCAGACCAAGTTACTTGCAATCCAAGGTTCCACTGCATATAGGTCAAAGTGAAGACATTCAACTTTGATTCAAAAGGCATCTAAAAAAAATATTGCACCAACTGTTGAATGGAATGATAGTTTGGCTATTACAATAGAGTCTATCAATTATACATGGCCTGCCCCCCTCTCCCCCAAAAAAGTCACACTAATATTCTGTTTGACCGCCTTAAGCTTTGATTATGGTGTGCAATGTGTTAACCAATTCATGTACTGTATGAATATATTTCATTAAGTTCACAGCTATAAACTAAAAAAAAAAAAAAAATTACTTTAAGCAACAAGTGTTTATAGAAAAGGTGTGGTTGTAAAAAAAAAAAAAAAAAAACGTAAAGTTGATGATTCACCACTATCCTTCCAGATTTTAATAAAACGTTGGGCAGTTCTTAACCCATTTTCACTCATTTTAATGTTTTCTTTGCTTGATAGAGTTGAATAATCAGACCATTTTGAAATGCTGACTTTTCTTTTGGCCGGGCAGCATAAATATTATTTTTAATACTTGGAGACAAATCATTTGCACTTAATGACTGCCAAAAGTCTGGAGCCCATGAACATCACCAAATGCTGAGTTACCTCCTGTTGCCAGACCTTTACTGCAGCCACTCAGTTGGTGCTTTTACTGTGAGGCATGATCCTTCTTAGTTTTGCAGTATTTGACTAAATCAGAGCAGACAGTATAGCTCTAGACTTGTCTGTTACTTCTATGACCAGCTACATCATCAGTAAATATCAGTAATCCAGTTCCACTGGCAGTAATACAAGCTCATGCACTAACATTGTTCACAGATTATATGTCATGCCTTGGATCAAGAGCCTTTTCTTACATTCTCCAGATTCTTCTTTTCCAATCACAGTAGGTCAAGACCGAGTTAGTCTTGGTTTTATCTGTCAGGGAATCTTGTTCCAGAACTGGGCATGCTCTTTTATTTTATTTTTAAGAGGTTCTCTGGCTTCTGTACTGTGTTACCAGTGGCATACATCTTAGAGTTGACCCTCTGTATTATATTCATGAAGGCATCTCTTGATTTTAACCTTGGACAGTAATATGTCTACTCATTTGCTTTTGACTAGGGTAGATGTTCTGGAGGGGTTTTAGTTCAGTAAAGAAAGAATATTCAAGTTATTCACTTCAGATATCCTCTGCGGCTTTCAAGGGCTTTTGGTGTTACTGAGCTGAGCAGTGATTCCTTTCTTTTTAGGACTATCAAATACATGATTTGGACAAAAACCAGTACGGGAACTGATTTAAATGAATCTCATTAAAACACATACTTGCACCATCTGGAAGAATTCATTCTAAGACTGCTATAGCGAAAGGCTTCATAAATATTTGGGTAGTGGTGGAAACTGGCAATTTTCTCCCACATAGCTGTTATTCTTCTGCAGCTGTGCTCTGACTGGTTCTGTTCACCTCAATACAACACTCTTCAGAAGCTGTCGTGTGTATAAAAGCTATTCAGCTGACATGAACGAAATCAGCGTTCTTTCTGCCACAGATGATTGCAGAAAATCATGGGCAGTTGTGTATACTGATGTTCTCCACTGAACCCTCTACAACAGGCCTAGTGATTATGTTGGATTAGTGAAAAAGCCCTGAGCAGGTGCAATGCCGCATGGATAAGTTAGTGGCATGGCAGTGAATATCCCTTGAGTATTGGCCCTTGTAAATCTGCACAACTAAAGTCAGACATACAACAAATTTATGGACTGGCATTTATAGTACTGCTGTCCAAGAAATTACTGTATTAAAAAAAAAAAAACACAACGTAATTAAAATCTGTATTCAATGAAAATTTGCCATTAAGTCAAATCCGTTTGCATCTTCCAGAAAGTTGACATTTTAACAACAAATAGCCAAATTATCACAAATATGGTCAAAAGTTAGATTGTAATTATATCAGTAGAAGGATGTTGAGGTTGGAACTGCCAGGCAGGAGGTCTAGAGGAAGACCAAAGAGGGGATTTATGGATGCAGTGAGAGAGGACATGAAGTTAATGTCGTTGGTGTGAGAGTAGAGGATGCAGAGGATAGGGTGGGATGGAGGCAGATGATTCGCTACGGCCACGCCTGAAAGGGAACAGCCGAAAGACAACGAAGAAGAAAGAGGTCAAAAGTTTGTGGACACCCACAGTAACCATCACAGCAACAGGGTTTCCTGCACCATCATGAGTGATATCTTAATTTCAGAAGCAGCCATGCAAGTCCAACCCATGACACTGTAACTGCCATGCTTGAATGATGGGTTGATGTTTGAATAATGGATTTGATGTTTGAATGATGATGCTTTGGATCATAAACAGGTCCTTTGTTTCACTATGATGCGTCATCATTTTTGTATTTCTTTGCTGACTGATCGGTTTTATATCTGGTACCATTGATGTTACTTTCGTGTTCAGGACATTCCTTATTGTACTATATGCCAAATGTTTTTTTTTAAACGTTTCTTAATAATTTTCAATATTTTCTAATCTTTAAAGTTGGTTGATTTTATTACCCCTTTTAACAACAAATGCATTTTTCACATGGAAAAACCCAGAGCTTGAACTAAGAGTAGACATTAAGAGCTAGTCATTGTTTAAATGGTCAATCTAGCAAGCACACCTTGGCCACAGATTTGAAAATGAATAAAATTACCTTTTCCTTTTAAAATTTCCCTTCACCGAAACTGCAGGGATTGAACATGTTTCAGCACAACAATACACCTGTAAACAAACTGAGCTCCAGGTTGAAGTGGAAGTTCTTGAGTGGCTTGCAAAGAACCCGGACCTCAACCCCTCCACACACCTTTGGGATGAATTGCAATGCTGATTGCACCCCAGGCCTCCTCACCCAACAACAATGCCTGACCTCATTAATGGTCTTGTGTGGGAATTAGTGGGAATTCACACTCATGCTCCAAAGTCTAGTGCAAAACATTCCCAGAAAAGTGCAGGTTATTACAAGGGAAGTCCACATAAAGAACTAAAATCATCTGCACTAAAGAGTAGTCCTAAATCTTTTCCCAAATTTTTTTAACCTTGTTAGATATTTCAGGAACGAACATACTCTGTGCTATTATTCTTCTCAGGAATGTACTCACAGTTAATAATTGTAGGACTGTTAAAACCCAAATGCCAGTCAATCTCATATTCATGTTACACCAGCTTATTGTGTGCAAATCTTTCAACACAGTTACAAGAGTATTTGAAAAAAAAAATCTGTAGCAATGCAGCAATTATTCCAGTTTCTTCCTTTGACTGTAATCACGTCTGATTACATTAGTATAATAGGGAACGTTCGGCTTAGTAACTTGTGAACAATAAAAACAGTCCTTTCTTGCACAGCTGGGGAGAGCAATCTATCATTCCTTTTTATACTTGGTTAAATGTGTTTTTTTTAAGCATGAGCATTTTTTGAAGTATGTTACACCCTGAATTTAGCCACTCTGTATACAGTATATTTTCAACTTCATAATTTACAAAATAGTGAAATTCTTTTATCTGGGTCTTTTTTTGGCCTGTATTAATACACTAAACTTGCAGAACCCGGAGCTTACCCTCATGTGCCCAGTATTCATGATGTGGTATTAACGCTATCCTATTTATTTATTTTTGTTTTTTAGACTTTTCCTTTGCTGTGTACATAAGGCATGGGGGATCCACTATCTAAGCAACGGCTGATAAATGGCTGATTGATCTGTACACTTGTCTGTACAGCTGGTGTAAGCATGGTGATCACCTATGAGTCAAGCCCTCCTGTATAGTTAGTAAACTTTATCTAAGTGCTAATGTTAGACCCTGACATGAAAGACCAGTGAAATAAAATGCAAATTATGTTCAGAACTGTTCACATAACCAAAATTATATATGGAACTAGCCTTTAATGTACTACTTAAGCCTATGACATATTAAAAATATAGTGCAACAATGTATTTATTTTTCATATATTCATACTTGCTCCTAATCATAATAAAGAGTCAACACTTGAACAGAAAGTAAACCAACACTTATCAGTATGAAAAACGAATCTGTATGGTGCCTTACTGTTTGGTCTTCTCCAATTCTCCATAAAGCCAGCCGTCTCTCTCATCAGGGATGAGGAGGGTGATGAAGTCACCCTCATCAAAGCTCAGCAGGGTGTTGTTATTTCCAGATTTGTGGGGGAAGATAGTCCTGACACGTGGCCTCTGGCTCATATTGTTCAGCCCCGTAGCCATTGAAATAGACCTGACCATTTGACTCCCATCATGACTAGTATCTGCTGATTGAGGTAAGAAAAGTTATTTTTATTTTATGAAAAAATTTGATATGAACCTATAGTCTTCAAGTTTAGCGCTGAAATTATGTTCAGCTTTTAAATTAATTACATCTAATTGCATCTTATTGAAGGATTTTTTTTCGTGTTCAATAAAAAAATCACTGAAGTAGAATTTGTTGCACCTACTAGTCACAGTGTCTTGCTTTGGTGTGTCTTGGTTGAACATGCTCACAAGTGGACTTATTTGAGCCTTAAGTGGGGGTGCAGGAGGTGGAATCAGTGCATCGGAATTGGTCTGTGAAATGATAAAGTTGTTGTTCAGAAGCATGTAGAACGTAAAATTTTAATGCTTGTGCACTTGCACATATGTTGACTTTATCCCATTTCATATTATCTATTAGTATGCTGGTTATTATGCTGATGGTATGACATGGTAATACACTGCCTGGCCCCCCCAAAAAAGGTTGTCAATTCTTTGCACCAAGCAAAGAAAACAACTAAGGAGATTTAAAATGACTGGAACTGGATGAGATAAGAACCCTTGAACACAATTTAAAAACCTGGACGCATAGTACTGAACCGTCAACTTTTTTTGAAAGAAATGTGGTCAGAAAAAAATCATGACTGGAGATCAATTGAACCTGGTGAAGCTGGTTAAAAAAAATCAACAGTAAAAATCATGACTTGAACTTGCTAGGGAGTATAAAGACTGGAGTAATAGAAAAAGATCGTGTAGTCTGACAGGATCAGCATAGTTAAGTAAGCGATGCACCTGTCATGCATAGTGCCCACTGTAGCAGTGTTATCACCTGAGTTTCCTTTAGTTGGTCAGGTCTAGACTTAATGTTATTTGACAATAAAAATCAATAAAAGTTCAGCTGATGACCTGAACGTACTGAATGACCAGGTTATCGCATCAATGGATTTTTGTCCGCTGATGGAACAAGCATATTCCAGGAATCAGATTGTGAAAGAGTGGTTCTGGGGCCATGAAGAATAATTTTCACAAATGAACAAGTCACAACAATGTGCGCTGTAATCAAAGCTAAAAATGACTGAATGAAATATTGGTTTGCATGACTTGTTTTTAGCAGGCACACAATGAATGTATCTATTTTGGTAAACATATAGATAAAAAAATAAGTATCTTTTGATCTTTTGTTAATGTGGTCTTTCTCTGCTTTAGAGTTAAAAGCACTTACCCTGCTGTGGCGACTTATGGCTGGAGAAGGCAGGGGGGTTATGGACACTGGGGTGCGCAGACCTTCTATCATTGACATCACACTGTCCGGCACATTGGTAAGATCGGTACACTTGTCTTGCCAGTTAGGAATTTGGTCTGCTAGTATATCTTTTGCCTTTAAAGTGAGAACACGGACTGCAAGTTAATTAAAAGCTAAAGGCAACATATTTAGTAAAGATTCAGGGGTAATCATTTTCTACCATGTCTTCAATAACCATAATGACTAAAAACATTGATCTCATGATAATTTGCTCTTCTTGGAAAACCAGAATCTGAAACTGACTTTATCTTCTGAATGGAATGTACTGTGTGGTGCACGGCACAGGCTCCCAACCCTAGGTCCGGAGTCCTATACGCTTTAGTGTCTACACTGCTTTAACACTTAGGAAGGGCGCTAATTAGCTGACTTGTAGAATCTAATATTTTGGGATTAAAATGTGCAAGACTGATGGTATTCCAGAACCAACGTTGGGAACCTGTGGTATTTACTACCTGGAAAAAAAACTAATAGTGAAAAAAGTGATTCTGATATGTTTCAAACAAACAAATGTGCAAGACAGAGGGTTGCCTTTTACTGTTATGAAAATTTAATATCTTTCTTATCATGGCGAGACATCTTGCCCCATGTTATATGATTGAATTGCTGCAGGATACATACACTACATGTTTCATTTGTTCTTGTACATCTGGAAATTAAATTCTGTTAGATAAATTGCATCATTTTTCTTTTTCATTACTAAAATATACAGTACATGATGCAGCTTACAAAAAATACCAGATGTGGCTTCATGAATTAAAGAATGGCTGCTCTCGTAGAACCTAAACATGATAAGACTAATATAATTAACCTTTTCATAAAAAGCTCCTAACTGGTAGGAGAAAGTAGAATGTTTGTCCACCAGGAAGCAGAACCTCCTTTTCTCCTCAAGCAAAGCCTCCTTACAGCCATCTGCAATAAACTTCTGCATGTCCATCTGGCGTTGTGTGAGGGTCTCCAAACACTGTAGAGGGAAAAAAAAAAAAAGATAACACTTGTTGGCTGTCTCACAAGTCTAGTGTGCTTTCTTGGCTCTTGGCTTTCACTGAAAACAAGAAATTGGGAAGAAGATTCATCGTCAACCACAAAGAAAGACAAGGAGTGTGTCACCTCTACTTTTAGCCACGATAACGGAAAAGATACTTGATCTTAAGTCGCTGTTATTTGTTTAGTCAAGGAGAGTAGCAGTGGAAAGAGAGAAGATGTTTTTACACAGTGCAGTTTAATCTTTTAAAAAAAGATTTATAAAGAAACAGGATTAATTAACACTAAGGTCGAAGCTGGGATAATATGTGCCTGTGCTGTACTACAGTGTATAAATTATTACTCAAATAGCAGAGTGTAAATGTTGTATATGACTAAAATCTCCATAAGCGTCAGGATAAAACAGGGTTATGGGTCATCAATCAATAACATTTTATGAAAGTGTGTTATTCACATAGTCGCACCCTGATTTATAAAGCACAGACAATAACAGGGAGTGTACACATCACTGACTAACAATCTACATTCAACACTGTTATCTTGACAACTAACATGAGGATTATCTGTCATAGTAAAATCACATGCAGCCACTTCCCAATGCTTCAATGATTCGGGTTCTCTCTTCTCTTCCTTCTCCGACCCAGCCTCATTTTTATCCTGTCCAACTTGCAGTCTGATGAGACATGATCATGCAAGATGACTCAGCTATATTTCAAGTCTCTACAAAACTGATCTGAAATAATTTCCAGTCTTCGGTGAAAATCCCTCTGACGCATAAAAGCTCACCACCAGACAAAAGCTGATTGTATTGTTCCAGAGATTCTTGGTCATGTTTGGGGGAAAATGCCTGACACAAACCTCCTATTACAGCTTACGCATGCTACATGCTCACAGAGTTTCCTCTATCAAAATATGTCAGAATATAAAAATATAATCTCTAAAGAGACACTTTGTTATTTTGTTTAGAGGCACATGTAGTATACTGTACATAAATGGCTTTAAACAATTCGCCTCAGTAGTACAGGAAGGACCTGGGCGATGGTCAGATGGTCACTGCTTCCCTTTTATATATATACACACTTCCTCCTTCGAATGCCAGAACGTTCAGCTGGCCATGTCTCATATCTCATCTCAACACAGCAATGCCAAACAAACTGTATTCTCTGAGAGGATTCAGGTCATGTGATCCAAGCGGGCAAATACCCACAGATACGCACACACATACAGTGTGCACGCAGTCTTACATGTACACACCAATGACAAAACATCCAAACCAGCTGCGCTAATATGACTCCCCTAAACATCACTGAGCCACATCATTTCCATACCCGTCTGCTCTGCTAGACAAAAAGCATGTATAACTCAGCAAACTCTTAAAATCCCCTAGGATTCATCTCGTACAGTAGGAATCAGATGAGACAGAGACTGCTTATACAAAGGACATGTGAGAAAGTCTTACACAAAGAGCCTCACGTTTACCACCCGAGACCCTTGGTGATAAACTGATAAATGCTGAAGCCTGTTGCTATGGACACATGAATTTTACCTGCGAGGAGAATCAGCAGTAATGTCAAACACAGAGAGAAAGACACACCATTCTGGTTTACTTAAATTATATGAGGATTCACTGTTGCTGTACAGTACATATTTACATTTGCAAATGAAATCGTGTAGCCAGTCAATTGTGAGAAGGAAAAAATTATTAAATATGCTACTGTAGCATTTTCTCTCAGCTGATGCTCCATATCATTGTTTGCACTTGCTACGATTTCAAAAAGAAATGCTTACTTCACTCATAGCAATTGTCTCATCATATGGAAAACATACGTGAAATGAAAGCTTTAAGAACTGCAAAAGCATTATGATTTGTTCACATTTTTGCTCAGAATTCATCTATTTATCTTGACATTTCATATTCAGAACTGCAAGTGAACCATACGTGTCTTGTATGTTAACATACCTGTTAACATTATCTTTTTAAATTCCTCACATACTGAACACAGACTGATTTTCTGAATAACTGCTTCAAACACTATTCAGTTTTAGTAGGTCTATATCTGTTTTTTCTTAATCGCCAGACATGAAATCTCCACTTTCTCTATCCTTCTGGTGAATATACAGTAATCTCACATTTCCTTCCACTACTGTTTTGTCATTACAGCTGATTCACAGACAGACTTTCGATTCAATCTGACAAATGCGATTTCCAAGCATTTTGATTTGATTAATTAGCACTAATGTTTGTCTGATTTGTCTCGCGCAACTATATTGTTTGCATGATTTAAAGTATTAAAAACTACTCATATTACCAAATAAACTCTGAAATGCTGTGTTGTTGATTGTTTAAAGGTCATGTCTTGTACAAAGTGATAATCTTCTGCTCCACATCCGAGTCAAGTAGATTGCGGTATTACACTCAACACCAAATAAACTCAAAAGAAGGAAAAGTAACTTTTTACAATGCAGAAGATGCAAGGAGTTAATATTTTCTGCAAATCTGTGGTATATATTCAAGGAATTCATGAATTGTAGATAATTTAATGATTGTAAACAAATTGTTCGGTTAAAAAAAAAGTTAAATCAATAATCAAAATCTTATCCATTGATTTAATTAACTGAATTCACCAACAAAATATAGATTTACTGCATTTCAATCTGATATTCTCAACATGATACATGGCCACCATATACAGTAGATATGTATCCAATCATACACATATGCTCCAAGTCTGACTAAAACAGTTATATTTTTGTGTCCACAACATGGCTGAAAAAAAAAGAAAAAGAGAAAGAAGTGCCTCATGAAAATACTTTTTGCGATATTAGCCTTATAGATAGCTTAGCTAGTGCCTTATGTTTTGGCTGGAAAGGAGAATCTGTCTTCTTATAATATTTACAGAACATACAGAGGTGTTCTTTATCACAGAGAGACAAAATAAAGTGTACACAATGTATAAAAAAAATCAGAGTCCCATAATCATAGTGTGGAGGCACAAACACAGAGAAGCATATTCTCTTTGCAGATGGCCCTGCTCATCTGCTGATAGCCGTTGATTTCCAGTTAGCGTGACATTTTGCTGACCTTAGAAAGAACAGCCAGAGCCATTCTGCATTGGAACTATGTTAGTAATTTCATTCATTGTTAACTGTCGCATTGTCTGAGACATTTATGAGTCATAAAACGTGTGCGTGTGTGTGCATGTCCAGGCACAGGTGAGATCTTGGGTGTATCCCTAGATTTCATAAAGTCTACATCCAAAAACACAGCAAACGCCGTGTCTTCTATTTGAGAAATGGTGATTTGAAAATGACGCGACAGTTTGAGCTCTCTCACCTCATTCTCTTTGCTTTCATACTTCAGTGCGTTTTTTCCTTGGCTCTTCCTCCTCAGCTTTTTTAGGTCAGCATGAGACCGATCCAACGAGTCCTGCTTTATCTTGTGCTCCATCTGGTACTTCTTAAATGTGGCCTATGGATGGACAGAAGACTCAATCACTGCGGCCACTCCATCACAGTGTGTGAAGTGCTTTGCAGGCAGAGACGTGTACTACAGAGATTGTTCTGGTGTTTCTATTTAAGAGTAACCATAGGGTGTGTTGTGTACTAAGATAAAGTGTGATTTAGAGACAAGGTCTCTGAAGTGCACAACTTATAAGGATTTTTCATGGTCAATTTCGAGCAGACACTCTATTTCCAGGCTCCCTGTAGAGTGAATATCGCCCTCACCGTCATGTATTTCACGTCCATATCGGTCTTCTTGTCCAGTTCGACAATGATCTCTCGATGGAAGCGTCTGAACTGTGGAGAGTTATATAAATATTTTTGTTTATAATAATTTGAGGTCATAAAAATGTTATAAATACGTTAAAAATAATAGGTTTGAATACAAAATGGTGCATTTAAATGTTAAAGGTTTGTAAATCCCAGTTGCAATACTGTCAATAAATGTCAAATTAATTGCAATGTCTTTAAAAAAAAAATAAAATAAAAATCAATCATGCAGGCCTAGAGGTGGGACGGTGTCGACATTTACACATCCCAAAAACACTACACAGTACATGTACACAAACAGTCACAGCTCTGCATTCAGTGAATGAGATTTTTTTTTTTTTTTCATTCTCCTGTGAAAATTGTCAGGTTCCCATCACACCTTTCCTCTGCCAAATCCTCAAACTCCTCCAAACCAAGCCATTCAGCTAGGATTCACTTTCCCACTACATTTCTTTGCTTGTCTGTTCATTCAGAAACATGGCTTTACTGGAGATCTAATGCTGCCAATAACGCTGCTTTACTGCTTGACATTTTACAATTGTGTTTTTCTCCATTCTATTCTTTCCTGTTTCATCATAGTTTATTTTTAGCCTCTAGGAGTTACTATGGGAACTTCTTCAGATAATAAGCTATAAAATTAGATCAGGTGATAATCTTGTTTGTTTCAATGTACAGTACAGTATGAACTAATATTGCTGTAATTTGTTTCTATGTATGAATTAATATTGGTGTAATATCAGTAGTATAAAATTGGGAATGTATAGACATAATTATATGACGTACAGTATTCTGTTTACTGGGAATTAGATGTTATGGTAGGTCAAATTCCTTACAATGCTTATAGTAAAACTTGATCCACATGGCATTTGTCCAAGCTGGCATTATCATGAGGCTTTTCAAATTGTGTTTTTTGTGGCATGAAGTGTAACGCCTGCACACAGCTTCTACACTGTACTGTACCATTTATATGGAACACTTGTACTCTTGCTCATTCATGCAATTATCCAATCAGTTGCATAAAGTCATGCAGACAGAGGTCAAGAACTTCACTTATGTTATTTCAAAAAGATATCACTTAAACACCAATCACTCTTATCGAACTGAACAGGGGAAATGAGAGTGCAGTGTTAACTGTGACACTGTTGATGGTATAAGAGCAGCTTAAGAAAGTGTTATTTCAGAAACCTAGTTTGCATTAATCTCTAGAGTTTAGGATGTTGCTTAAAAAAAATAAAAATAAAAAAAAAAAACCAGCAAGCGGCAAATGGTTCCGTGGATGAAAGAAATTCCATCGCTTCTGGACTCACATCAGGTTTCGTTCCTCTAAAAAAAGAACAGGAAACTGAGGTGACAGTGGGAACTGAGGCGACAGTGGGAACTGAGGCGACGTTCACATGACCAGATCAAACTGATTGAATTACGACAATCAATGGCATAGTTTATCATGGGCGGAAAAAAACAGAAATGAGAATGCAACAGAGCATGGATGGCTCTGTTACATGGACAGATCAATATATGTTTATTCTTCCTGTGGGAAGTTTGAAACCAGTTTGTCTCAAATGTTCTAAAATCATGGGATAATAAGAAGCAGTAATTTACAGTACCACTATAGGATAAAACATGGGTTGTTGGAGCAAAAGTATTCGAGGCAGTGTTAGGTGAAGGCGTGTAAAAATACCCGAACTGAGAGCTCAGTATGGCAGAGAAACCAGAGTCCTTTCACATTTATTTACAGCCAAGCAGCATGCAAATGAAGATTCACTAATGATTGACCTAAAATTGTTGTTTGTTTTTCATACAAATACAAGGCCATCAAAGTTCAAAAGTGCTTCAAACATGTTTAATGTAGTTACTAATAATTTTAATATTAACAAATTGCTTATTTTTTATAGACTTGCAATGGCTGCATATCTCTGAATTCGGACCTTGGCTCAAAGAAAAAAAAAAAAACCTTATTAAATTTTAACTCTGTTCTAAAACATCATCCCTTTACAGCACATTCCCTTTATACCTTTTTAAAAAAAATTTTTAACTCAAACATTGCTAACATTTAGAACCTGCTTTCCTGTCCCTACTTCTAACTTAAATCCCTTCAATGGGATTTACAAAGTAAACTGACTTACGGTATGATTCCTGGAAATATACGAGGCCATTAAAGTTTAAACCGTCCACAAGTTTAATGTAGGTGCTAATAATTTTAATATTAATGAAATGCAATGAAAATTTCCATTTTCAGAACTCGTCCCGAAGAAATTTTTATTGACCGGACTTTATTAAATTTTAACTTGGTACCCCTGATCTAAAACATCATCCCTTTACAACCAATACCCTTTATACCTTCTTTAACTCTAGGAATGAACAACACTTCCAGCTTCTAGCACCTGTTTTCTTGTCCCTACTTCTTACTTTACTCCTTTCAACAGGACTTGACAAAGTAAACATGTATCAACTGTTTAATTTAATTACTAAATGAAACATTTAAATAAACTGCCTTGCGTATGTCAACAGAGGTGCGAAGCTTGGTAATGAAGACCGGCAAAGTCAGCTGATGAGTCAGCTTTACCTGGTTTGCAGTGGAGGAACACTATTAAATGGGAACTCTGCTGTAATTACCATAAAATACAGGAACATTATTCATTTTTATTACCCCAAGACTGTGTCTGGATCTGGAAAGATGATATTTAATTAGAGGTTGATTTTAATGCAGTAAATTAACATCACAAAAAAATACCTTTAGGTCTTTTAATAAGCACAAACCTTTGGAGTTTAATCACCGGGTCTTTTGTTAGTATGATTGTGGGGATATCAATTAACCAGCCACTCTGGGGACAGCGGAAAGCATCTGGGAGGCATTAACATGGTGTGTCGTTCCTTCGTCAGAGAAGGCCACAGGTGCAGCACAAGGCATGCTCAAACCTGTTTGCTAAATCTCACTATCCAAGCAGGTACACCGTTTCCCAACCTGTATTTTTCTTTAGAGCTCCTTATATGTTAACTTGAATCTGAATGTTGAATTAATACTGTACAGACCTGAAGAGAATAGTTTGGAATGGATAATTACGGGAAATTCTGTAGACTAACCATAATGCTTGAACACTATCCAAAGAAAAAACAACAAAAGAGACACCACCATAATAATAGGCAAACAATGTATTGGTTGGGAAGTATGAAAGGTCCCCATGCTTAATTTAAAAACAAACAAGTGACGTAGAACAACCGATGCTGAAAAACATTGACGTGTCGTATATGAAGTTTATCAGACAAGACTCACATTCTCTTCGAGCTCCAGTAGGACTTTCCTGTGGGCATCAGAGATCTCCGTCAACACCACCCCTAAGGAGAGAAATCACAGAAATCAGTCTCTCTCTTTCACATACACACACACAGAGCTGAATCACCTCTAGGTACATGTATCTGCAATATTCAACACAATCAACCACTTAATCAACCGCAGTCCCAGGACAATGATTCCCAGATGGTCATGTTTTCCAGTACTCGGGCTACAGTAATTAAAAATGGTGCTCAACCAGTATGTATCCTGGGCTCATATTCATCCCAGCATGCTCCTTCACACTGCAATCAATTAGGGATTAAAAAGCAGTCGCACAAGCCTGCAGTAGAAAATAAACTAATATATATATATAAAACAGTTTTTTTTAATAGGGAAAGGATCCACCCACAACATGTTTAGTCAAGAGCTATTTGTGATCGGCCTATCAGCATGCATAACAGATGCACTTGAAGGTTGAGTACAAACAAGAGTTCATTCTGGCACCAACACAAGCCAATTAGCTCAGAAATCTGGACAGGAAAAAGAAAAAAAAAACTTTTCTGGTTCTAGGGGCTCAGTGCCGATTCAGAAAAGCTTTTCCATGGGAACAACAGAAAAGCCTTCTTTCCCTCTGCCTTATTCTGTGTCACTTATCACTGCAAGGTTTGTGCGATCATCTGCCCATATGATCCAAGATGCAATATTTCCATCCATCTTCTTAGAATGGCTAGTAAGGAAGAAAACAAAGCAACAAGTATTTATTTATTCATTTATTCGTTCACTTATGTTCTATTCGTCCTGTACAGCGGGCCTGGAGCCAATCCCAGGAGACTTTGGGCATGAGGAGGTGTACACACTGGACAGGGTGGCAATCCATCGTAAGGCGAGCACACACACACACCACACACACACAATGAGCAGGGAAAGCCAATTAGCCCAATCTGCATGACTTTTGGGTGTGGGAGGAAACCGGAGTACCCGCAGGAAACCTACCAAGCAGGAGGAAAACCTAAGAAGGGAATTTGACCCTTCGTCCTGTAGGTGCGAGGTCACAATGCTAACCACTGTGTCACTGGATGATCTTTAAAATGAAATTGTAGTTAAATTATGTGAAATAACTGTACATACATTTGTTACTATGAACTGAAACTGAAAGATCCTTATCCTTTGTCTGCATGTAGCAAATGAAACATTATAGCAATTTAAAACCTGCACCTAAAAGAGATCGTACCAGTTGCACTAAAATGCGTCACTGCATCTACTGTCCAAATGCAAATAATATTTACTCCGCTCAAGTACACTAAATGTAATTTAATATGTAAGTTATAAGATATACAAGTGATATTTTATATGTTAAACATGTCATCAAAGTATTATGAGTATTAAAAGTTGGAAGTCACTTGTGGCATTTTAACTGTTCAGTTTCCATGCCAACAACAAACTGAACAAAAATCATGAACAAAATTTTTTTTCACCTGGTTATATTGGATAAATTATCAAATTTTTCTTTTAGATCATTAAAGTTTTTCTCTGCTGTTATTATTGCAGAGGAGAGGAGTGATGGTACGTGTATTTGAATTTGTATTGTTCGGTGCAAGACGTTCGGTTCAGTTTGAGCTGTGACCCGAGTAAATATGCTTTAGCCTTTACTAGGGCTGAGTGATTCTCTAGATTAATTCAGTTCTTTCAAATTAGCACGTTACTGAATAGCATGTTGTTGATGACTTGTAGCAAAAATATCTAAATATCACTTCAGTGATAGGAAATTTGTACGGGTCTGAAAAGTCACATGACGAAGTTTCACTAAAACAGAGCTCATCTTGAGTGCTAAATGGACATTCAGATTTTGTTAGCAACATGCTAGACAGCTAACTCAGCTGGCTGATTTTGGTTTAATGTCTTAAAACAGTGAACTGTATAGTCTGTGATTTTGATTAAACAAATATATCTGCATGTTAAGTGCCGAAAGACAAGACTTGTATATACGGTGAAACTCATTCAAAGTCAAGAAGTAATACTTATTTCTGGAGCTGTGTGTGGACATGTAGATTTGTTATCATTCCATAAACCGGGAAGGGAACTTCCAAAAGTCAACTCCCAAGTTCATTTTTGTTGCGGTGATATTTTATGTTGTGAAAAGCACTCCCCTAATTTACTCTGTTGAGAAAGAAAGGGTTCCCTGAACTGTCCGAGAATATTAACTGCACCAGTAAGAAAGAAATAGCAAATACCTTTCAGGAACTTTCAAGTAAAGTCACAGCATGCATCCATGACAACACTAGCAAGACTGAAACTCACAGGAATGTTTTGAACGTTCACTACAACTTGTACTAATCAACGTTCATGACATTTTAAGCGGCACTTATGCAAGCTCAGACCTTAAAAATCATTAATGGTGACTTTACGCCTCGGCTGATTTTAGCGCACATTTCCTGAGATGTAAGTTTTGTTGTGATCTGAGAGGAATGATAAACTCACACAAGCACCAGTTGAGCTGCATTACTGATAGGTCTTTATACAGGAATGAGGAATAAGGATTTTATTGCCCTTTTGTTAGGGTGTGTGTTGGCACATACTGTAAGATATTTTCCAACTTGCGTTAATCCTGAAGAGTCAAAGCCATGTTCCTTTTAACACAGTGAAACATGACTCCTGTTCTGTGCAAGAGAAATAATCCTTAGGATTATCTGTGTGCTTTTTTTGGGAAAAGAGGTGATCATTCATTATGTGTGATCGGGTTTTTGGTTTAATAATTTTTTATACTTTTGTGGTTCTTTTAGAAATTGCATACAATTCTAAATAAATTAGGGAAAAAAAATGGCTGAACAGCCTTGCGTTTTTTTTTTTTCATGTTGGGTGTGCGGTATGTGTATGTTGGGTGTGTGTGTACGGGGCGTCATCTACAGTACGAATAATTGTCAAATAGTTGCCAGCGAATATCAAACTGAATTTTAGCTTGTAATGCCCTTCCCTACTTTTAATTATTATCAATTATTTACAAATGCATGTTTGCACTATTTGCTCTAGATAGTGCTGTTACTATTCTTAAACAACTTATCTCCTAGATACAGAAAGGCAGGTTTTTTTTTTTTTTTTAAGGAAGAAAAGGAATTACAGTATGGTCACTGTTTACAAGCTTATACAAGTTTATACAGCATGTTTACACATTTCAAAGCAGGAATATACTGAACGGTGACTTGTGCAGACCATTACACCTCAGTGCAGAGAATCTGTGTTCCTCAGTGTTTTAAAATCACACAGCATAAGCATTTGGACGATTTGTTTTGACGATTGGTATCCAATTACAAATTCACGAGGCTTATGATCATTTCGCTATATATACACCACAAATGATCTTTACAGAAATCCTAGACACAACAAACACATATAAAGGACTTTTAATTGCGTGACAGACTGTTTGGGAGGCAAATAGAAACACACCTTTGTCCTAATTAGACCTCTTTTTTTTTATCATGCTTAAACAGTCTTAGACCACATAGAGACAATGTTTTTACAAGCATACAGTATATTGTATTTCGTCAGCTTCAGACATGATAATGACAGCAGACATTACTAATCTTAAAAACATCTCACCCTAACTTCAATAACTTCAATACAACTTCTAGATAAAAAGGACCTAAAATACAACAACAAAGCCCTTGTTGTTGACGATTCATTTCGAAATAAGTCACAAGGGTCTCAAGGCTGCCAAAGGTCAACAGATGTGTGTTGCATTTCTTACAACCCGGCTGATCAATGTGTTGATATCAGTCCTCCTGTAACTCTCACACACACATTTCTGTTAAAAATCACAGACCTAGGCAGATATACAGTAAAATGTGTTGAAAAACCTTGAAGTGAAGTGTTGCTGTGTAACGCATCTCAGTTAACAGTCTGTATGGATGGAAAAATGATGCACAATGATGGATCCAGTTTCTTTTTCTTTCCTTTTCTCCTGCATTTACTAACTCTTGCTGGAGGATCACATACTGTATACAGTTTTCATGATTGCTATTTACTATAAAGAGCCACCATAAAGAGTCAGCTGAGCTGAACTTTAACCTGTGACCTTTGGAACCATATTTTGCATGCTTAAGAAATGAGTGATATGGAATGTCACTCTCTTGTTCTCTCTGTTAATGATTTGTGACGTTAACATTTACAGACCGTATTATGTGCCTTTGAATAAAACTGTATTTTCAAACGAGGTATCATAAGTTATGCTATAAAGAGTGGCAGTATCATTTTGGTGATGATAAAATCCCTCGCAGGAGTACAGGCTTTTCTGTATTATCCAATGAGCATCATAAAAACCCTTTAACATTGAATTACACTGCGGTCTGTTACACTGAATCTCTGGATTCCACAACATCTTTGTGCCTCTAATCATTAAGCCTGACGATGTGTCTGCTTTGGGAGTCGGAGGAACATTTACAAGCATATACAGTAGTATCAAAGTGGCACTGTGAGCTGAAGACTGAAATTTTCATCGCTCGAAACAAGGAGTCCAACAAGGGATGGATTACGCAATGCTGAAACGAGTAGAGATAAACATTCTCGATTGCAGAAATATTGCAATAACCGTAGATCATAAATCGCTTGATGATACAGATTCCTGAGCACCGGTGTGTTCCTGTAAATTCACACCCACACAGTTATATTCTAGATTGTAAAATCTCACATTTCAAGACTATGGAATGACTTAAAGATTAAACATTAGTGATTCTTTCATACGTTATTTTTCATTGATTTGCACTGGTGAATCCCATCATTTTTAATCAGTTCATCATTTTAAACTTAAAGACTACTTTATATATTTCATCACTAACATTTCATTTTATGTTTTAGAAATCCATGACAGCTTATGTTAAAAAGTGCAGTCTGTAAAACCAATTTACAAAACCATGGCTAATACACAATCTCTTCCAATCAATATTTCTTAACAGCATATAATGAAGCAAAAGCTGTGTGCAGTAGAACGTAACAACATTACCTATACAACAGTTAGTCCTGGCAGTGTGATCCAATTATACGACAGGCTTTCCACGTGTGCTGATAATAGAAGTAACGGCACTGGGACTTTTAACTATCTGTATCACTTCACGTCACAGGTGTTCTACAACCGTTAATTATACTGTACTGTTTACCTGCCCAGGTGAGAGAAGGTTGGTATGATCTGCTGTACTGCGGAGAGAGAAGCTACATGCTAAAGCCCACATTCAAAACCAGTTACGGATGCATTTTAGCAAAAAAAAAACACATCTCATAAGGTTATGGCTTAAACAACACGTTGTCTACTTAATAAGTGTACATTGTTTCGAAATATCCTCTGTGTTGTTTTATTTATGTCTAAAGCGAGCTACATAGCTAAAAATCATAATCTGATGTTTGTCGAACTGTGTAGTATCAAGTATAAAACTACTTGAGGTCATGCTGTTGTGCTGAACATCATATGAATACTTCCTCCCGTGTGATATTGCTTAAACATTCTCTCTCTCTCTCTCTCCAACTTTAGCCTGAAGTATGGGGCTGCTTTTCACGCCATACTCTGTAGGACTGGGTACATTTTGCGAATCCTGACGTTTAGCTCAGAGTAAAGGCTGTCTGGACGGCGAAGCGTTTTTGCTTTGCATGTGCATCGATTTGCATATTTAATTTGTTTAGAGCGCTGACGTACTGTACTCACATTTGTCTGATTTTGACACAATGCTGCTTTTCCAGAGTTAGTATAATGACTCATGAAAAACGGTGTGCTTCAGGGAACCCCAAGTATCCACCTTCTGATTTGAGAGAAAGAAAGAAGAAGCTGTTTTTTTCCCCCCAAAGGAAGGACTGTGAGCTTGATTCAGTTTAAATCTCATATGAAAGTGTACAATATGCCATATTGTTACACCCTGAGTAACTGTTGAGGTACACACATTTTTATGAAAATGTAGTCTAAAAAATGACCACTGAAAAAAAAATAGACCAGTCATGTAATTTGTCACCCCTTCATTAATTTTCTTTTTATGTGTCCTCTGTCGTGGCAAATTTTGTGAACTAAACCAATTTTCCAAACCAAAAACAAATAACTGCTTGAGTATAGAAAAAGCAAACCAAAAGTAAACGGACAGCTCTGGACCCGCCAGTCAGAAAGACAACAGACACCCTACAAAAATTCCCCAAGATCTCCTAACTTCCCCAATTTTACATGGTTTATATACTCTTACCTAGCAATTGCCTCATTGTTCGCTCCTCCTTAAGTCAAGTATTTACTTATTATTCATTAGATGTATGTTGATTTTGTTAGGCCAGATTGATGTGGCAACTATCCTGTAAACACCAGACATGAGACGGGAATACAGCTTAGATAGAGCGCCATGCACACATACCGTGCACTCACACACTCATTCACACCTAGGGGCAATTTGGTGTAGTCAAGCAACCTTTTTGGTGGATGGGACATTGAGAGAGCATGTGAAACGCCACACTGTCCGTAACCTGAGCTCAGGATTGAACTGAGACCCTGGAGCTGTGATGAGACTCAAAACCAGCTCCATATAAATTACTGCAAAGCAATTTTCCCCTTATTTTACTCGCTTATGCATTTGAGAAACAAACCTCAGACGTATAACATCGCAGATGTTGACTTTGATGCTGCGACTACTACGTTAGGATCACCGTGACCTCATGCCCCATACCAATACTATTTACATGTCACTTGCATGAACAAACCTTAAAAGGTTAAACTCTGCTCTCCAGGTGTATGCTCACCTGGAGATGTTTGTTTTATTTAGGTAAGCATATAACCTGTTCTTTACTTCAAGTTTGCACCAGTTCATAGACTAATAAACAGCGTTCGAGCTCTAAGTTGAGCCAATGCGACCGTACGAAATGTGACCCCGCGGTCATGTTAAGCACAGCTGGTCTATCAGATTGGCTCATCCCTGCTGGGTGTGTTTTCACTGCTGTCCAACAGTCTGCTCTGCTTCGCACCGTTTAAACAACACGAGAGACTAAAGGTCACCAGAACAGCCTGGTAAAAGCTTTCATTGTGGCATACGGAAAAAGAGAGCGCGAGAGAGGGAGGGTATGTGCGTACATGTGTGTGTGTGTGTGTTTTCGTGTCAGTGTCTATGTAGAGAAGGTGGCCGCCGCTCCTTTCAGTGCTACAGTATACAAATGACCCGTGTGGGGTGTGGGTGCCACGATAGAGCACAAAGAAAGAAGGTCAACGGGAGCAAAAACAAAACCTATTCTTTATCGAGGGTCCTGTTTAGAGTTAAAAATAAATATACACATATACTGTATGCTCCTACAAGGTGAGGGTTGGCATGTGCTTCTGCTATTTTCTTTGTCAGTTCCTTGTTATGCTGCTTCCCCACAGTAAACACAACATGCGCCAGGATCACCTTCAATATCAAAAACACACATAACAAGGTAAACACCGTGTTCCCATGCAGAGCAATAGAGATCATCAGGCACCAGCACTAATATATTATCTTACTGCATTATTCAGATTTTTTTTTTATTTATTAACCCCAACGTTTTCTCCCTAATTTGATCACCTGCCAATTCCCACCCATTGCTCACATCTCACAACCAATCCCAGAACATTAATGCTATACAATGCAATAACTTTCTTTCGAACCTTTCGCGTGCTATTGCGACATTCCAGACCAGCTATCTCCCCTCTTCTGCATACATGAGCTCACAGACACCTGCGATTCACTAGTGATTCACTAGTGATTGTCAAAGTAGATAGAATATGCCATCTTTCTCCATCAAGAGTACATGACCAATTTTGCTGTCTTGTCTCCCGGCCAACAACTCCCGACAAACATGTTGTCTATTGTTTGATGTACAGTCGTAAGCCACGTTCCTCATTATAAATAAGCATTAATTTGCAATAGGGGAGGAGGGGCAACAATAACAATGCTTCTTCTAGTTCAAGGGAATTGATCCATAACGTTAACCCTCCACAGGAAAAGCGCATGCAAATAATCGCATGATTTTAGCCCCGGCGCGCCAACAATGTAAGCATGCACCATTCCAAATGTTCATTCAACACACAACATCACACAACAAAACCTCAAAAGATACAGCAGACTGCATTCGTATTTCTCAAAACTGGTGTTTTGAGTTTTAATATTATTTCTAAATTGGTGTTTCAGAGTAAGCCTCTTATTGTTATAGACACCAACAGAACATTATTGTACTCTAGAATCCAAAAACAATTTCAAAATGTTCTTGTTTCAGTTTCAAATCAGTTCCAAATGATGATTTCTATGCCATGCACAGTTCCTGTTTCCGGCTTTTCCTTGGGGAAAAACAAAACAGTTTAGTCATTTGTCTCCACTTCAATGCGTACAGTTCCATCCTTCCTCTAACTTCACCAAGAATACTAAACCGGTAAGGCTGGTATTTATACTATACAGAAAAAACTAACGTCACTTTAACACCTTAGTCAACATCTTAATTGAAGAGAAACTTGGATGCAAAAATTAATAAAATACAAATAAATAATAATTGAAATGAATAATAATATATTACTCTATTCAATATTCCCCAAACATAGAGTAATACATCGGCCTAAAATGTCTTGTTACCTTATCCTATCTTATATGTGTGTGTGTGTGTGTGTGTGTGTGTGTGTGTGTGTGTGTGTGTGTGTGTGTGAGTACACGAGTGCGCGTGTATGTATGAATGCATGTGTGTATATGTATGAGTGAATGTGTGTGTGTATGTATGATTGCATGTGTGCATGTGTCTGTGTGCATGTGTCTGTGTGCATGTGTCTGTGTGCATGTGTCTGTGTGCATGTGTCTGTGTGCATGTGCACGAACGTGTGTGTGCGTATTTATGAGTGTGTGTATGACAAACCTTGTGGTCTTATCCTCATGGTCCTATGACCACCAGGACCATGAATAGTGAACTTTACTTGAAGGCAAACTCAGACCCATCAAGAACCAGTTCCAAATGTACAAGAACTGTGCATTTGCTAAAGTAAGAGCCTTTTAATTCCTCAACTTTTCCACATTTTAGTCGCAATCCAGTGTGAACTGTAGTGAGCATCTTGCAGTGAAATAAAAATTCACATATTTGCCAGGACCTGCGACACTGACCTAATGCCACATCATTTGTTATGCAGTACCTCAGCCAAGCATGTGAGAAGATGGATTACTTTTAACATCCTGGAACACGGCTGACCACAGCTAATGCTTAAAAATTGGGCTTCCAGGGACACCCTGGATGGAATGCCATTTAAATTGCAGGGCAAGAGCATACACGCACTCATACAGGTGATTTAAAAGCATGAGTCTGTCTGCAGTCCAGAGAAAACATACAAAGCAGGAAGAAAACATGCAAACTCCATGTCCACAAACCGGGGGCAACACTCGAATCCCTGGAGGTGCAGGGCAACATTTTGTCAGTACCCAGGGTACCTTGAGGTAACAAAAATGGTAACTGAATTAGGGATCTGAATAGAATGACAGTGCAGAAATGAATGCCAGCAATCTTCCACTGTGCTGTTTTTCATCGCCATGACAACAATGACACAACAACAACAACACCAGGCTAAGTCATGCATCATTATGATGCGTCAGAGTAACACCTCCCTATTCTTCCAAAGAAATTTGCTCAACACGTGCTCACTTTCGGCAATGCAGGATTTTTAGGAAACTTCCTGAATATCAGTGAAAACTGAGGCCGACCACAAGGAATGCACAGGGGCAAGAAATGAAATGAATGTATCACATACCACTCATAGAGCATGACATTGTGCAGTAAAGCCCCACATTCTGATTACATTCCACAGAAGATTGCAGCACTATCTGATCTGCCACACACTTTGATGGAGACGTGCATAATGACTGCAGCAAGGGAGTGGGACAGGATTCCAGGATCCCAAGATAAATCAGCAAAGAACAGTACATGAACAGGAGAGTCTCGTATTCCATACATCAGCATAAAGGGAGGTTTGCGTTGTTGGGCTGGTCAATACAACTTAGGTGGATATGTAAATCATGTTTCCTGTCCCTCTGATTCCGTATTGCGGAGATGGTGGGAGGTGCGCGGTGTCGTCATTTTGCCCATGACTCTCAGGGCTATCTGGTATCAACTTCATGCCACGCCACAGGAGCTCCAGTTTCGCCTCGCAAGAAAAGCCAAGAGTCATGATGTTCCATCGAGTGACATGAAGTCTAAAGTCTTTTATTAAGGGGTTATCTGGGCACACAGGAGCACATTTCTGCCCTTATCTCTGGCCAATACCGTGTGCATTGTGTTAGCGGACATTCTCCAACGTTAGTGTTTACAGAAGACAAGGTCGTGGAGGGAGGGCGGACTGGGTTTCCATACAATAGAGGCTTATGAGCTGTTTGATTGGTCTACTTAAAGGCCGTGGTACTGTACTGTAGCATGCCAGCCAGACTGTATTATTCAAATGCATTTCATTATTATTAACAAACTATGAAAGAAAGAACAAACATTAACAGGACAACACTGTGGTCTTACTTCATCATCCGCTTAAAATAAATAAATAAATAAATAAAAACGTCCACTTTACTAAAAAAAATAAAATAAAATAAAATAAAATCCCCACACTTCAACATTTCAGGCGTTTGTATCAGAGAAATGTTTGTGTCACTGATATTTATTAAGGCTGTCACAAATCCATAATATAGGAGGAATCATTTTTATTTAAGCCCTGTAAAGTGCAAGCCAAATCCCAAATAGCTTCCAATTCACTTGCGTGCGTGCGTGCGCGCGCGCGCGTGTGTGTGTGTGTGTGTGTGTGTGTGTGTGTGTGTGTGTGTGTGTGTGTGTGTGCGCACACTACATACTGTAAAATTTAACAGTATTTGAATTAGACATAAAAAAAACAACAACTGTGAAATCACATGTAGGAGGCATTCTCTGTACTTCTGTATTTAGCTAAAAAATAATAAATAACTTTATATTTTAAAGTACGCATAATAAAGTCCTTTTCCTATGATTAACAACAAGGGACATTTTGGGAAAACTGCTTAGCAACTGAGAGAACTGACAGCTACTGTATATATTATGAGGCAAACTAAAGCCTAGTCTCTAACCACTACAGGAACATCCTCAGAGTTAAAGAAACACATTTTAATTTTTCTTTAACAAATAATGTTCACATGTCCTATTATGATTTGATTCTTTTTATGCAGAGTCTACACTGTAATTTTTTTCTGTCCTGATTGTCTACTGTTTATCTCCTTCCTCCCAGAGAGAAATTACAGACTAAATCTGCTACTGTTTTGTGATGAACTCTGCAGTGGTATGTGATTCTGCAGACAGACAGAGGCCAGCTCTTGCGTTGGTGGAAAATCTTATCACTGATGCTCACCATACTTAGTTGCCTAGAGTGCATATTCATATTAATATTAAACACTTTCAAAATCATGACAGATAGCTTTCGGGGAGTTTTGGTATGGGATGCACTCGAGAACTTTATGTTTGTACAATGGGAGCCCATTAGTAGGAGAATGTGTGAGCAGATTACATTTAAATGAATTAAATAAATAAATGAGCAGACTTATGTCATGTTTCCATAGAACTTCCTATATTTCTGCTACAGCTGCAATTAAAATAACATGTGACCTGACATGTGAACATAAACATCTGGAGGGGTTGGGAAACAAAAAACATCTCACCTGGAGACACCAAGCTCCACACTCCACTATAGACAGAGATCCCACTGTATAGTCAGATACATTCTCAGCACTTACTTAACAGGACTAATTCGATTTAGATTAAATATATAACATGTATGATTTCTTTTAAAAAACAGCAAAAGCATGAATGAAAATCACAGCTGCTAAATGTGCAGATGTATTTTTCACTTACTACATTACAGAGCGCCCCCTTCTTCAGCGTTCCCGCCTCACTCAGCACTGTAGTAAGGATACTCACACACATCTTGCTTTGCTACATTATCTCAACTCTCATCACTATCTTTCCTGTACATTTACACATGTTCAAGTAATACAGGGTGCAGTATTAATATTGCCTCAAAACAAACAAACTGTCGCCAGATGTCAAACAATGGCGTCTTTAGATACACCCAATCTCAAAACACCTTTTTGCCTTGTTGCACAAGAATTCGTCCAAATTTCATATGTTTAGCATTTAAGTGTTTAGTAAGGAGGCTTTAACCAGAGGGCACTTATAGTTAGCGAATGTTGTTTATAGTATGATTTGTACCATAATATAAGATACAGTATAGCAGTAAAAACCGAAATGTCATCACTGTCAGATCCTAACAGGACCTCACTAAGATTAGTGCTTCATTAAAGGCAGATGTAAATAAACCACTTACTTCCAAAATTAACACTCAAACATATTCCTGTTTAGGATTAAATGTTGTTCCAATTTACTCAACATTCACACATCAATATTTCTCAATTTATTTTCAAATAATTCCATGAATTATTGGGGAAAAAAAAGAATCAGCTTATAAGTCATAACATTGTGACGATTCATCTTATACTGTATTGAGTTGGTCCCCCTTTAACTTCCAAATCAGCCCTGCCAGGTCAAATCATGGTATCCACACGACCTCTAAATGTGCGCTGTGGTATCTGGAACCAAGCCATCAGCAGTAGATCCTTTAATTCCTTCAAGTTGTGAGGTACGGCCTCCAAGGATTGGACTTTTTTCCCCAGAACATCCCACAGATGTTTGATTGGATTGAGATCTAGAGTGTTTGGATACCAAGTCACAGACAACAGCCCCAAACAAAACAAACTGAGATTCACTGTGTGAACTGACACCTACAGTATCTATTAGAACCACTATTACATTTTTCGCCAATTTAAGATACATGATAGCTCTTCTCTTGGATCAGATTACACGAGGGATCAGACTATACTGCCCACGTTCATCACTGAGCACATAACCCTGTCCCCAGTTCACTTCCTTGGTTGTCCTTCCTTGGATCACTTTTGGTATGCCCTGACGACTGGAGCCTGGGACATCCCACAAGACCTGCAGTTTTGGAATTACTCTGACTCAGTCATCATCATTTTTTTCTTCTTTTAGCACATCAAATTCAGGGTTCACCTGTTGCCCAGGTGCCAGTGTAAACTTCACCTGTCAGTAGTCATAAGGGTATGACTGATCACAGAACATACACACATACGTGTTCTACATAAATGTTATATGCGTCTACGCATCAGTGCTTTATATACAAGTATAAACAAAGGAAATCAATTACAGTAAATAAAAAAAACCTTTAAAAAATATAATAGAAACTACAGTTTTCTATTAGAGACATAAACAGCAGAAGATGTCAAAGGCTCATATACAGGTCATAAATAGGTCTGGGTTTTTAGAAGATACCCGAGTGAATCCCAGTTTATAATACTGTAAAACTACTACAGATGACTTGCAACACACCAACCTAATACAAAGGAGCAGGCTGTTGCCAGGCCACATGTTCGAACCTATACAATCTCCACAGCTCCAAGAGGACAGACCTGGCTCTGATAAAGAATGATGACAGACTTCTGCCCATCTCAGTAACTCAGTGGACTCTCATGAAGTTCCAGTAGCTCATGGATGCAAAAGAGGACAACTAGGATCTCCGCCAAAGAAACCTCATCATATTGCTTAAGTGAACATTTTGGCTTGTTTTTCCAAGCATGCCAGCTCTTATGCAATAGGGAATGAAGAAGGTGTGCCGTCATTTTAAATCACATTAAACAATTGCATTATGTGCCATCTGTTGTTATGTCAGTGTTGGCACAGACTCAGACTTATTCAGCCACGTTAACATTGTCAGATGCAACCTGAGCAGAAGGAAAAACACATTAACTAAACAACCTCACCACTCAAATTAATTACAATAGTACCATAATTTAGGAGCAAAACATTTGCAAAACAAGCACTGAATCCAAATGAATGGTAATATTTTCTGATTATAAAACCTTACAGCACTGTTCTTTCATGTAGTCTGGTGCAAGAGCCTGGGAGGAATGCTTTTTGAGTAAACCTAGTATTTAATGTGAGAAAAAGAAATTGCCCACCCTGTGGTGCTCTAATAAACATACTGTAGGGTGAGTACTTCTTAGTTATATGCTGTATATTCCTGGTAAATCTCATAATGTACTACTCAATAGCAAATTTGGTACAATAACAAACCTGCACTACTTAGTAAATGTCATAGCATAAGGTGAATGTGCAAATCACACATGACCCACAGTTTGTTCCTTATGACCTGCATAACAAGCCCACATCCTCTCTGAAAATCCTTCTCCTATTACACAACTCAAATACAGGTACTTTAAAATGTACACACATGCATCACCATGCTTCTTCCCTTGCACTGACACTAAACCTACTTGCTCTAGCATATTGTCTGCAAACAAAGATCAAATCCTCAAGTAAAATAAAAAAGAAACCCTGTATGATATGATACGTCTGTACTACTTTATAAACAGGACAATATAATTTTTTTTTAGAACAGGAAAAATAGTAGTGATTGACCAGTTACAATACAGCCAATAAGTACTGCACACCATTAATGAACTTTCTTCTATTTTTCAATTACATGTTCCAGCGCTACATTAAATGATTTGAGGCTTAGGTCACTAAATAAATGGCCTCTAAGAAACCTGTAGGTTGTGTGTGTGTGTGTTTTTATAAAACCATTGCATCCAGTATGACATCATATCATGATGCTAACCTGCCATTTAGTATTTGGCATAATGTACAGTGTGTGAAATGCTTTGCACAATGGAATGGAAACAATCTGTTTAGCAGCATTATCCTGTGGCTGAGAGCTGGGACATGCCCACATGTCCCTTAATATACAGCTTGACCGACACTCACCCAATTCTCTTGACACTGGCGATACTGCGGCGTTCTCCCCGATTTTACCCACAGCTTCGAAGTACATCTTTCCAGCTAGGGTCATGGCTATAACAGAGCAAGTGCACATAGCATCAATTAAACATGCAGAGACAGACAGACATAGACAGATAAAAACCTGGTTTATGTCTCAAACTATTAAATTAACATATTCTAAAATGGTATGCAAATGAATAAAAACCATAGGCGATGTAAATGTCTGTACTCAACTGGATGTTATCATGCAAGACTACAAAGTATTATTAAAATTTGTTTGAATTCATAAGTAAGCTAAACTATAAATACACCAATGACACTCAATACTAAAAATTCAGCTGAGAGTTGGGCTTACCCATGACGGCTTTCTCGTAGCTCTTTCCAAGGTTGATAAGGTTCTTCAGCCCCGGGTTAAACTGTTCCATAACATTCTGGAGAAAGCATTGCAAGTAAGCACTTGGCAATAATGAATGTGTGAAGTCTAAGCCTGATGTAATCAGTAGCATCTGGTTAATGCATTCTGAATTGGGCTTTTAACGCCAGTTCATTTGTTTATGACCAAAATACAACCTGGCATACAAAACATAAAAGAAGATGTGATGTCATCAACCCACTGAAAAGCTATGACAAAAATTGTAAAACCAAGAATAAAGTGACAAACACTGCACAGATTAAACACTGCAAGGAGTCATGGTGTATGAACATTTGCATGCCATAATAGTTGATGATTTTCTGATTGGAATACAACTAGACTTTTATTATAATATATATATTTAATTATGCTCCTTTTGTCTAATTTTTAAAGCCTTCATTTTGCAACAGCAGATCCTAGTCTGATGTTAATAAAAGCACATGCAAATCAGGTCCTCTAAAACTGTAAGTTATGGCAAGTACAGACACTGCTCAAGATTTTCCCTATAACTATACAGTTCTCAATTTACTTAGGGATATTTCTAACTAAAAAAATGTACACACAGCATTCAAAAACTTGCAGTACATAAAAAGATGGTAATCATGAATTGCTTGTGCATATAAGCAGTGATGTTACACACTGGTCAGGGAGTCCTCAACTTATGAAATATTAATAACAATACTTGTTGGAAATTGCATTAATATACAGCAAAACACTTTTCATATTATATTACAATTTCATATTATATTAGAATATTACAATATTCTGGATCGTATAAACCCATAATCGCATCTGTAGACAGCACACTAAACAAGGAGAATTATTCAAGACTCAATCAACCAGTGAACGGCGCACCCTCCTAGTGCTGAGAACGTCGTCAATTAACTTTCAACGCTCATACTGTACCATACTTGACCAGGGAGCAAATACCTTCATATATAAAAGTTTTAACCAAGTCCAATGAAAAAAAAAAAGAAAGAGTGAAAGCTCATTCTCATGAACATCTAAAAGAAGCCTTGCTAAACGTTGGTCTTTTCATACACACACACAGTAGTTTATGGCTCAGGAATAAAATATGCTTGCGGTACAAAATGTAAAATATCTATTTCTCAAAGCTCTATACATGATATCTCCAAAAGAGTGTCCATTTAAAGGCTTCCTTAATTTGCCCTCTGAAGAAAAGGTTCTAAGCATAACCATATGCATACATGCATACAGTAGATCATTTGTTAGGAGTTTCACACCGAACACGACCATTAATGATCTGCAGAAACCTTTGTGAACTCAAGCCAGCTCAAGCATTTATACTACCAAATTTTCAATAGAGCCCATAATGACCTCTAAAATTTAATATTGAGAGTGCAAAAATTTATGCATTATCTTTGGTAATTTTTCTCATGTACCCTGAGGATGTAATACAGTCTATTTGTCCAAATACTGGGCAGAAGCTATACAGATTTGGCTGATTTTAGCCCCAAACCAGTCGCATCTGATTTACTGTATAATCAATTTGAATTTATGCTTGATCAGTTGTATTTTGAAGTGCAGTATGAGCAGGGATCTGGTGCCTGATCAATCACCCAAACGGCCAACGATCTGGCTCCCATTCGAACGGATTGATTTCTGGCATGTCAGAAATTTGGGTTGACTGTCTTCCAGTGGGAGCAGGTCCATGAGCTGATTTTCCCTGGTTTTTGTACAGACTACAACTGCTAAGATTAATTCTTCTTTTCTATTTTAATAAGCTTCAGATATCCTGCTTGTATAAAATGTCAGTGTACTGAGTAAAACTGGGAAAAACTCTGTTTGGGGCTCTATTAAATGCACAGTGATATATATAATACTCAATGCGTCTTGTGACTTGTTATTCAAACGTACAGCGTGAGCAGAGAGGTTGCAAGTGCATTTACTGTGGCAAGGTAGATTTAAACATATAGCATGTGAGCTAAAACAATGTACACAATAAAAACAAAATATATCGCACAGTACATACCAGGCCTGAGACGGCAAACAACATTATACTGACCAACTCTAAATGTGCATATGGAACATTTTGTTTATATATGGAATAGTTTATATATGGAATAATAAACTATAATTTATATAAGAGAAGTTGACCTTCTGTCCACATGGAATTAAAGGGAAGACGCAGCATTTAAGCCAGCCATGTGGTTTCTAACTACTTATTCATGTGAACGGCCCTATAATTGCTGTCAACACCCTACCAGGTATCAACCTACTTCATGGAAACGGAGTAACAGTTACACAGCTGTCTGAGAATGGCTATGACGTACTCATGGGCAGGGTGTGGAAGCAAGACCTTGTAAAATTGTCACCTCCCCCTAAGAAAACATTTTTTTAAGTTTGTGCCAGCAGTAAGGTCAGGGCGATGGCAGACGGAAACAGGGGTTGATATTTCGGTCCTGCTTGTTTGTATGCTGATAAGACGAAAGACATTTCTTTTCAGCGTCTGTATGCTGAGTAGATAGCAAGCTTGTATAGCATTCTCTCTATATAAATATGCAGTTTCTTTCGGATTGTAGTTCCATGATTATACATTTTCTGTTCACTTTACTTCAGCAAATCATTAACTGGATTGTCAAAAACAACAGGATAGGTACAAATCAAATTCAGTACAGGGAACAACCCAAATAAGGGAACGTCTGAAAAACAACTAAAGCTTACTGCTGGCAGCACAATATCCATCATTTTTCCAGAATGATTGCATATTCTTATACCTATTTAATTTTAAAGGCCTTTAAAGTTCACGTGTTTCCTGACTTTCCAGAACGGATTTATATTTAGCCTATAGCCAACTCTTATTTTGACCACAACATATTCCAAAACATTTCTGTAATTTCCATTCCTGTTTTAGATGAGGGACTAAAGTTCCTTTAAAAATTTGTTCCAGACATTCCAAAACTGTGGATAGACGACTTTGGAAACTTTGCATGTTCGGTCCTGCTTTGATAACAGACTATCCATAATGTTTATGACATGTTTTTTTATTTAAATGATTAATAGATTATTTATATTTACATGGACTTTGTACTTTGTAAAGTTTATGTTGCCAGACTTTCCACAACTGCAGAAGGATGAGCTCAGAAGCTTAGTATCTTGAGACTTCACTCTGACAACAAAATTATTCACTGTTATTGAGATGTTTATTTCCATACTTTATAGAACTGGGAAAGGACAAATGTTGTACATTTAGACAATGAGTCTTATTTTAGCAGTAGAATAACTAATTTACAAAACTTTTATGCTCGTGCATGTAATGTTTCCAGACTTGGAAATGTCTAAATGTGGAAATACAGATACAGATCTATCTATCTATATATAGATAGCTCAATCTTTATCACACACGTATACAGTATTTAGATAGATAGATAAATCTATATCTGTATTTCCACATTAAGTCTATAACGAGTTTTAGACTAAACTCATTGACCACTGACCAGTTATTATAAATTTTATTTTCTGAGTTTTCTCAATACAACTGGATATTTATAATCATGTTTTGAAGGTTATGCTCCTTCTGTCTTGCAACAGCAGATACCAGTGGGACTTTAATAAAGACACTTGCAAAATCTGTTTCAGCAAGACTTTAAGTTACTGCACGTACAGACGTACACACACACACACACAGACACATATATACATACATACATACATACATACATACACACACACATATGTACATGATTTCCACATTTCTGGAAAGTCTAGAAACAAATTTGATATTATACTGCCAAAGTAAGACTCATAATCTAAACGGTACTACATTTGTTCTTTCCCAGTTCTGGATAGTGTGGAAAGTATGCTTTTGTGGTCAAAGTGTATATATTGGTCTGTGCACGTGCATCCGGCACACCAGGCGACAGATACTCCCCACCCTGGAGATACATCCGTCATGTCTTCGGCAGTTACTTAATGGGTTGGGTTGCCAGCTTGACGCCGGATAGTCATTCATAGATACTATGGGCAATTCGTTAGGCTAATCTCCATGTCTTTGGACAGTGGGAGGAAACAGGTGTACGTGGAGGAAACCCACCAAGAACGGCGAGAACTGGCAAACTCCGGGCACACAGGTGGGAATCGAACCATCACCCTGGAGGTGCGAGGCCACAGTGATAACCACAAGTGCCACCATATATACAGAGGCCTATTTAAAAAAAAGTATCCACACTTCAACCTGTAAAACATATGCCCCTCACATGATGATGGCAACATTTTTAAAGGAATCATAATACTACATGAGTTCTTTTTTAAGAGCTGTTGAAGTGTATATACAGTAGAGTATATTACTTGGAATGACCTCCCAGGCAGGTACTTTGTAGCTGTGTTGTAACTGTTTTTCATGGTGTGAAATATCCAGGTGAGCTTTGACCCTTATGTCATTCCTTCTTGCTTATTGCATATTAAGGTGTGCCACACTTGAAGCCATGGTTAATCATAGCTCTGAGCAAAGTGCTAAAGTACGACACAAGGGCAGATAACCAACAAATATTTAACTTACATTCCCTCTGTGTTCTAAAAAAGGATTTTATGATTACCTCCAAATCACACTAATGTCCTGTAATACCACAACGACCTACATATGCCCGGTAAGAGGCCACTGGATGCATAAATGAGATTGAGTGCTCAGGATATAATATTCCTCTTCACTACCTGTAAGATTAACCTGTGAGGAGGAGAAGAAGAAGAAGAAGACTCCCGCGCGCGCTTACCTTGTACGTGCTCTCGGTCAGTTTATTCACCTCGTCAGGGTCTCGCGACATGTTTCGCTTCCTCGGGACTTCGCGCGTGCAAAGAAAAACAAAAAACAAAATACAAACTTTTCTAACCTAGTATTGAAACGACGCCCAAAAACAAACTAAAAACAAAAACCTCTATTACAGACTGGTGCTCATATCTAGTCGATTTCCCCACATGCCACACTCTTATGAAAAGAAAAACACACACGGCGAACAAGGAGAAAAGACCGGGCGTTTTCGGTTCACTTTCAAAGCCGTGCTGTCAAACTCAAGCATGTGTAAGTGAGGAGGAGGAGGAGGAGGAGGCGGGGGGAGGGGGGAGGGGGTGGAGTCAACATAGGTAAGCCTAGGTAGCGCGCCCTGACGTCAGGCTGCATTTGGGAACATCGGCGCGTGTTAGACTTGACAGTAAAGAAACCCCGCCCTCTGGTGGTGCACAGCCGCACTGCAGGCACCGCTCTGAATAGTGACGCCTGGTGATAGATAGATAGATAGATAGATAGATAGATAGATAGATAGATAGATAGATAGATAGATAGATCACAAAGGGAAATTGTATCTTTACAGCAGCCAGTTCACATAGTATACAACACGTAAACAACCAGCAACAATTGCAGTGAGGAAAAGGTGCACCAGCAAGTTGAAAAAGTTGTGAGAGATAACATTTAATATGTGTATTATTCTGTACACATTATTTAGGTTTAGTTCAGTTATTCTTTCAGCTGCTCTCGTCAAAGGGGTCGCCACAGAGGACCACCCAATCCGTATGCAACACTGGCACAAGTTTTATGCTGGTTTCCCGCCTCTTCCATTGTATCTTGGACTGGCACTGTAGCCAGTGGCTGGGGTTTGGGGATTGGGTGGAATTGAACCCGTGCCTTCCCCATGTCAGACAAGAAACCTGCCACAGAGTCAATATAACACATTATTTTGGTATTTCTGTTGTTTGGTCTGTCCTCATACCATCCGGCACATCGGGCAACAGATACAGTACTCCCCACCCTGGAGATATATCCCTCGTTTCTGTGGCAATTACTTAAGGTTGCCAGCTTGATGCCCAATTGTCATTCCACACACTATGTGCAATTTGGGAACGCCAATTAGCCTAGCCGGTATGTATTTGGACTGTGAGAGGAAATTGAATTACCCAAAGGAAACCCACCAAGCACAGGGAGAGCATGCGTACTCTATGCACAAAGACCCGAGGTGGGAATTGAACCCTGACCCTGGAGACGCAAGGCGACAGTGCTAACCACTAAGACACCTATACATTTTCATTAGACTTTCTTTTTTTTTGTACATAAATGTGTTTCTCAGCTGAATCTTGACTTTCAAAGGCCAAAGTTTAAAGTGTTAGAACCACAGAACAGATTAGTTAAATCAGCTGTGTTTGAGAAGAAGAAGCACCAAACTGTGTTGGACACTGGCCCTCCAGGACTGGATTTGGACACCCCTGTCCAAATCCAGTCCTGGAGGGCCAGTGTCCAACACAGTTTGGTGCTTCTTCTTCTCAAACACAGCTGATTTAACTAATCTGTTAATTACTAGGTTCAGTGTGTGTGTTTAGGTGTTGGTGAATTACAAACTGTGCTGGTCACTGGCCCTCCAGGATGGGATTTGGACACCCCTGTGTTAGAACAACCAGTGGCAATTGTAAAAAATAGCAAGCTCCTGTGGATATGACATGTAAGGAAATCACAGCAGTTGACAACAGAGACTGTGCAAGACTTTCCAAAAGATTTTTACTTCTGCATTTTAAGGCAAATATCCTTTGTGATGCGGATGAAAAATTGTGATCCCTATCAGAAGGAAGAGTCAAGTCAAGTAAAGTAGTCTAGTAGGCTTTTATTGTCATTCCAACCATATACAGTTAGTACACAGTGAAACAAAACAACGTTCCTCCAGGACCAGGGTGCTACATACAGGCAACAACATAAATTTACAACACAAATTTTTTACATTTTTAAGTTAATCTAAACGAACTATCACATTTCTATACAAAATACACAATAGACAAAGTGCACGTGCAAATGTGCAAACAATAGGTACATGACAGACGCAAAAATGTAACACATAACAGTACTTTTTTTGATGAAGTATGAATTGAGGTAGTGGGAAGAGCAGCAGTAAACAGTTTACATTTTGACAAGAGTATTGTGTGCAAATAGCAGTCAAATAAATATTGTGCAAAAAATTATGAAGAGCAGCACAGGTAGGTAGGTATGAGCAGATTGATGTGGATGTATATCAGTGTGATTGTGCATGTGTGTTTATCAGTTCAATCCAGATGTTATTTTAGTTCGTCTGAGTGATTTGTGTGTGTATGTGTGTGTGTGTGTGTGTGTGTGTGTGTGTGTGTGTGTGTGTGTGTGTGTGTGTGTGTGTGTATGTATGTGTGTGTTTATCAGTCCAGTCTCTATGTGTTGAGGAGACGGATGGCTTGCGGGTAAAAACTGTTGCACAGTCTGGATGTGAGTGCCCGAATGCGTCGGTCCCTTTTTCCAGATGGCAGGAGGGTGAAGAGTGAGTGTGATGGATGTGTCCGGTCAGCCACAATGCTGGTGGCTTTGCGGATGCAGCGTGTGGTTTAAATGTCTTTGATAGAAGGGAGAGAGACCCCGATGATCTTCTCAGCTGTCCTCACTATCCGCTGTAGGGTCTTGCGGTCTGACATGGTACAATTCCCAAACCAGACAGTGATGCAGCTGCTCAGGATGCTCTCAATAGTTCCTCTATAGAAGGTGGTGAGGATTGTTGGTGGAAGCTGTGTCTTTCTCAGCCTTCTCAGGAAGAAAAGACATTGTTGGGCTTTCTTATGCAGAGAGCTGGTGTTGAGGGACCAGGAGAGGATCTCCTCCAGGTGGACGCCAGGAATTTTGTGCTCTTGACGATCTCCAAAGAAGAGCCGTCGATGCTGAGCGGAGAGTGATCGCTCCATGTCCTCCTGAAGTCAACAATCATCTCTTTTGTCTTTTCGACGTTCTGAGACAGGTTGTTGTCTTTACACCAGTCCCTTAGCCTCTGCACTTCCTCTCTGTACGCTGACTCGTTGTTCTTGCTGATGAGACCAACCACGGTCGTGTCATCAGCGAACTTGATGATATGATTGGAGCTGTGTGTCGCTACACAATCATGAGTCAGCAGTGTGAACAGCAGGGGACTGAGCACGCAGCCCTGGGGGGCCCCAGTACTCAGTGTGGTGGTGCTGGAGGTGTAGCTCCCGATCCGCACTGCTTGAGGTCTTTCGGTCAGAAAGTCCAGGATCCAGTTACAGAGGGAAGTGTTTAGGCCCAACAAGCTCAGCTTCCCGATCAGGTGTTGGGGGATGATTGTGTTGAATGCTGAACTGAAGTCTATGTACAGCATTCTGACATAAGTGTCTTTCTTGTCAAGATGTGACAGTGCCAGGTGGAGTGTGGTGGAGATGGCGTCGTCTGTTGGTCGATACGCGAACTGCAGGGGATCCAGTGAGGGAGGCAGCAGGGTCTTGATGTGTCTCATGACGAGCCGCTCGAAGCACTTCATGATGATGGGTGTGAGTGCAACAGGGCGGTAGTCACTGAGACAGGACACAGAAGACTTCTTCGGCACGGGGACGATGGTGGTAGATTTAAAGCATGTGGGAACGACGGCGCTGCTCAGAGAGATGTTGAATATGTCGGTGAGAACACCTGCCAGCTGTTCTGCACATTCTCTGAGCACTCTGCCTGGGATGTTGTCTGGTCCAGCAGCTTTATGTGGGTTGACTCTGCATAGAGTTTTCCTCACATCAGCCGTGGTGAGACACAGCACCTGGTTGTTCGGCTGAGGGGTGGTCTTTCTCGCCGTCACGTCGTTCTGCATGTCGAACCGTGCGTAGAAGCTGTTCAGCGCATTCGAAAGGGAGCCGTCACTGTCACAGGAAGGTGATGAAGTCCTGTAGTTAGTGATGGCTTGGATACCCTGACACATGCGCCTGAAGTGATTGTGGATTCTCTGGGCGTGTGCGCGCTTCGCCTCTCTGATGGCCCGGGACAGTTTGGCCCTGGCTGTTCTTAGGGCCGCCTTGTCCCCCGCTTTGAAGGCAGAATCTCTGGTTCTCAGAAGTGCACGCACCTCCGCAGTAATCCACGGTTTCTGGTTGGGTCGTGAGATGATGCTCTTGGAGACAGTGACGTCATTGATGTAGCTGGTCACTGATGACGTGTAGTCCTCCAAGTCGGTGTAGTCGCCGTAAGTTGCAGCCTCCCTAAACATGTTCCAGTCAGTGTTCTCGAAACAGTCCTGAAGAGCAGAGATGGCTCCTGCTGGCCAGGTTTTCACCTGCTTCAGAACCGGTTTTGAACACCTGACGAGTGGTCGGAATATCGGTTGTTAAAAGCCTGTACTGTACTGTAATACCCCAGATTGTGCTGCATTAGGCTTAAATGGTGTTTCTCATCTTTACAGTTCTAATTCTCAATTTTTTTCCCTCTTTGTACCATGCAGATATATAAAACAATATTGTCTTTTTTGTTGTCTGTATTGCAATAGCATCGTCTGTCAACAAATTACAGTGAAAACATACAGTTAATGTGAATCCTGTCCAATCTCTTGCAATCTCAAATATTAAGTAATTTTGAACTGCTGAAACTGATATGTACAGTATATACAATACAGACCAAATGTTTGAACACACCTTCTCATTCAAAGAGTTTTCTTTATTGTGTTCTTTATTGTGTTCTTTAGCCCAAACGCGTCTCTTCTGCTTGTTGCCTGTCCTTAGCAGTGGTTTCCTAGCAGATATTCTACCATGAAGGCCTGATTCACACAGTCTCCTCTTAACAGTTGTTCTAGAGATGTGTCTGCTGCTAGAACTCTGTGTGGCATTGACCTGCTCTCTGATCTGAGCTGCTGTTAACCTGCAATTTCTGAGGCTGGTGACTCGGATGAACTTATCCTCCGCAGCAGAGGTGACTCTTGGTCTTCCTTTCCTGGGGCGGTCCGCATGTGAGCCAGTTTCTTTGTAGCGCTTGATGGTTTTTGTGACTGCACTTGGGGACACTTTCAAAGTTTTCCCAATTTTTCGGACTGACTGACCTTCATTTCTTAAAGTAATGATGGCCACTCGTTTTTCTTCACTTAGCTGCTTTTTTCTTGCCATAATACAAATTCAACCTCTTTGAAAAAGAAGGTGTGTACAAACTTTTGGTCTGTACTGTATGTCATACAGAAAAAGTGCAGCCTTATGCATTTTAATTATTGTCAGGAAGACCTTAGTCAGATATTCTGTACACTGTTATATTGACTGGATGACTGAGCATTTTGACTATCTTGTTTGTCTGAGAGATAAACTAAGGCATTTGGTCAAAATATGAGATTTTGTAATGTCTATTATGTGGTGCTGTTTGTATGAAATGCTCCAAAGCTACTGAGAAGAAGTGTAAGTAAAGGACAAAATTCATTCTGAAAATGAAAGCTCAACAATTATTCCCTATTGCTGTTCCACAACTGTAAGAGGCTGGAATGATGATTTTTTTTCCTTTTGAGTTGAGAATGTAATGTTTTACTTGCCAAGCATAGTGCACACTCAAAGTCTCTGCAGGAAATTTGTCCTCTCCTCTTCTTTCAGCTACTAAAGGCGTTATTAATGCATATTTTTTGCTTGATCTTTTTAGATTATCATATCATTTATAAGAATTTTTTTGCTAAATTCTTCTGAGCTACACGGTATGATTTATACTTTTTACATTTATTATATTTGCCAGTACTCATTCCCATTTTTTATGAAATGTATAATAATTCTTTCATTAATTCAGTTATAAATAATACAAAAAAATGACAAGTGGCTATCAATATCTAATAATGATTAATATTTCAGTTTGACCTCTTGTGTGTGACATCAAACCTGATCCAGAAACAATCCAGCCACCCTTTAGATAGGCAATCTGTCTGTGGTTTTGCTGAATGACATACTGTAAATACAAGTTATGAAAATTGCAATGCTGGACAGTTGCTGTGCATGAGGCTGCCTCAACAGACAAGGTCAAAAACCCCGAAGACAGATTTATCGGCTTCCCACTGACAATAAGAAAAGAGATTTGTCGTCATCAGCCACACAGTGGCAAGACAAGGTTAATCCTGGTCCCCTACTGGTGATCACTGGTGCTTGTGTAGTGTCCATTTTAGTTCAAGTAACATAATCTTAAAAAAGAATTAAAAAGTTTGAAAATTGCAACACAATAAATGCTCAATTATACTTGTTGATTTACAGTACAGTACAGTACATGGGCAGAAGCTGTTGTTAGACTTTCATTAGAGTTACTGAATCTCAAAGTATTCATTTAGCATTTCCTACATTTTATGCTAAAATAAGCTAGAATTCTGCTGCTAATTACACCAGTGTGACCACACATGCAGCAACCTCAGTCACTTATCAGTCTGTCAGATAGGGATAGGGAGGGAAATAATTCAGAAACTGAAAAAATGTAATGACAATATGTAAATTGTGTTATGTTGTTTAAAATGTGATTAAATTCTAATAAAAAAAGAGAGATAGCACTGTCGCCTTGCATCTCCGGGGTCTGGGTTTGATTCTTGGCTAGGTTCGATCCTGTTCTCCCTGTGCTTGGTGGGTTTCCTCTGGGTACTCCGGTTTCCTCCCACAGTCCAAAGACATACATATTAGGCTAACTGAGGTTCCAAAATTGCCTGTAGTCTGCAAGTGGGTGTGTCCTGATTGGCACTGTGTCCAGGGTGTACCCCACCTTGTGCCTAACATAGGATAAAGCGATATAGGCAATGAGTGACTGAGTGTCTGTCGCATATCCCAGGGAATTTTTATTTGGGCTAAGATGGGGAACTTAGTCACACACTACAAGAATTTGTAAAGTCATCCTACTGTGCATGTCTTTGGACTGTGGAAGGAAACTAGAGTACCTGGAGGAAACCCACAGAGTATGGAGAGAACATATGCAAACAGACCGGAGATGATTCAGACCGGAAATCAAAACACAAGAACATGTGTTAAATACTGTATAAAGGGGAATCTAGAACAACTATTTATTAGTAATTTATTTATTATTGGGTTGTTATTGTTGAAATTCCCAATTTAATTCTTATTTAGTTTTTATTAATTTCAGTATTGTTTCCTAAAGCATGGGCAACATTCGGTTGTATACAATCATTCCAATAAAATTACTTCGTTTTGACCGTAAGTCTACACAGAAGTACTGTCTGTTAAACTTCAACTGCCTTCCACAAGAGGTCTCTCAAAAGCAGCATAATAAGCCAATATCTGAAAAGGAAGACTGATTGGACTAAGCAAAGAGGACTGACATAAACACTTGTTGTTTATGGATATTGTGATATATATATCAACGTGATTCTTGATGTTTACTTCATGTCATTCATGTCATTCATGTCACTCATCACATCATAACAACACGATTGTGAACTGAGTCTGAGGTCGCTACATTTAGCTCCCTGCTTACGTGCAATTATATTACAGAATCTAATATATAGGTATATAGGTTGTGTCCTAATTTGTAGGCCTATACATAGTGTGTGAATAGAAAGTATTTCTCAGTCAACCAAGTCACTGACAAAAAACTCACATAAAAGCCAAACCCTTAAGTCTGAAATCTCTCAAGGCTGCTATCTGCTGGATTGTCATAGTTTTCTTTCTTTCTTTTTTTACATTTTTTTTTACATGCACTGCTGAATACAGCAGTGACAATACAGAGAGGCAAACGAATAAGCTGTCCCTCACAGACCTTGAAGCTGTAAAGATGGGCAGCTTTCTGTAAATTCTGTGGAAAAGGCAAACGGAATACATAGTGTAGGGAATATACAGTTCCCTTCAAAAGTATAGGAACTTCAAGGTCAATCCTTTTCTTTTGCCTATACTGAATACTTTTGGGGTGCCATTGAAAGATGAATATGAGATGATACATCTCATTTGGAGATTTTGAGCTTTCATCTTACTTTACATCTAAATGCGTTAAATAAATTAAAACAGGGCATCTTTTACTTTTTAACACATGCCTTTTTTGAGTGATCAAAAATAATGGAACAGTAGGCTGGCAGGTGTTCTTGTTCCCCAGGTCTATCGTCTTAGATTGATTGTTTAAACAATTAGCCCTGAGTGTCTTCTCAAGGATGAGAAATAGTTTGTGAATGTGTGTACTTGTGCCCTGTGATGGATAGGCACCCCATCCAAGGTGTACCAGTGCCCTCTGGGATTAGCTCCTTGCCCTTGACAACTCTGTATGGGATAAGTGGTATAGAGAATGAGTGTTGACTATAGGTGTGAGGTCTGGGTTTCACCTGTGAATAATGCTGTTGTTGTTAGTCTTTCGGCAGCTCCCGTCGAGGGGTCACCACAGCGGACCATCAATTCGCACAACAACTTGGCACAGGTTTTATGCCAAATGCCCTTACTGACATAATGACTCTCCCATTTTATCCAGGCTAAAATGGGGCAGTGGCTGGGTAGTATGAAGCATGGCAACCCACCAACGCTGGGGCTCGAACCTTGATCCTCAGTTTACCAAGCCAACAACCTAGAGCCTTAGCCGCCTAATGTACCACTCCCCCCCCTCACCTGTGAATAATGCATTGTTGTAAAAACCAACATGAAGACCAGAGCGAGGTCAATTGGAAAAAAAAAGAAGGCACAAGGAGTCATAACACAAGCAGCGGGCATAACCATTATAACAATTTGTGAAACAGAAAGAAACCACTTTAATAGTTTGTTCAACCAAATACTTTCTCCATGTCTCCATATCTTCTTAAATAGCATCAGAATGAACAACACTCTGAGTCCGTATAGAGTTCAAGTATATGATCTGCAGAACAATGGCAAGTTATAAACTTCACAGTGACTTGCAGATCAAACATAACAGCTTACCATTTTTTAAATGCACTGGCTTCTGCCTTATGCAATTTGTTTTAAGCATAATGTACTGTATGTAGTTGAGGTTATAATGGATTTCACTATGATATTTCCCTGCTATAGAAAGCTATCAAGTGGCAGAAATATGAAGCAGGAAATATTTCATTCATTCATAAATTTTGAATGTATTTATTTAGAGTGGATTCATTCAAATACCCAAATGAGGATGGGTTCCCTTTCGAGTATGGTTTCTAAAAGTTTCATCCCACTGCCATCACAGGAAGTTTTTTATTTACCATCATCGCCCTCGGCTTGCTCACCAGGGACAATCAGATAATTATTATTTATACACATTTTAAACTGTATTCAGTACTGTATAATACAGCACTCTTAACTGAGGCTAAAAGCTTTTTTTTTTTTTTTTTTTAACATTTTTTTCTAACCATTTATATAACCCATATCAATATTTGACAGCGTCTCCATGTTTTGATATTGACATTTTGAATCTTGCATGGTTCACTTTGGCATATCATAGCTTTTACAGTCTAGTAGTGCAGCGTGCTGCAGTATATTTCATCATTTGAGTTAACACAGGGTGCAGAATCTACAGAGACTGGCTCTGCCAGATGAATCGGCCCTCAGCTGTCACTATTTCACCACCAACAAAATACAGAATAGTCCTTGAGTGTGGAAAAATTCTTCCATATGCTGCAGTCTACATTTTCAGCTTGAATTTTAAACCACAGAAACAATACAGATGCCGCACATGTCCATGAAAGTTTAGATGCAATTTCAGTGTGTTCTTTAACATTTGTAAAAAGCATAGACGGAAACTGAATGCAAAGCAGGCGCACACCTTGATCTATAGAAAAATGCTTTATTATACGCAACAATACTAATGTTCCTGTTGGGAGAGTTATCTTTGGAGAGCTTTTTTAGGCATAGTTAAAGTCAAAGTTTTTTTATTACTATTTTTTCCCCTATATTCATTTATTTATTTATTGGCTAAATGACATCTCAAGCTAAAATGGATCATTTTAATATCCTCAGCCTCCTAGGGCCATTAGAGGGAGTGATTAAGGATGGATGCTGCTTTAAAGGGCACTCATATAAAACCTTTAAAAGCATTTCTCCCCCTTGAAGGCCCTGCCTACTTGGTTCCAACAAAAGATCTATCGCTTCAACATTAACAAAGGAGTGATTAAAAATTGTAACTTTTTTATTATAATTAAACTCTGAAAAAAAATTATTATAGGGTATAATGATTAGCAGAGAGTTCTGCAAAGCAGAGCATTTCTTCACTGCTTCTTTTTCTACACAAGTCATGAGCCAAAATTATGAAAATGATTATGAAAAGCCAGAAAAAGGAACCGAGTAAGATTGCACTTTGTGTCCCCTTAAATGCTGCTGTTGTGTTTTACTCTGGTTTAGAAAACTACAAAAGGGGGAATCATCTTAATGTTTGTGAATTTTTGTGAGGTTTCATTTTATACTCATTAGCCATTTAGTGTATTTGTGTATTTTATGATTTTCTGAAAAATACTGGAAATTTATTGGATACTAATATCACTCTATAACATTGGAGGATGTATTGAGTAAGTCATGTTAACTACTTTGTTATCTAGACTTGCTAAACACTGGATGTTTAGGCACTGGATAGCAGTTACCACTTCTGTTTTATGCTAGCTTGATGGAGTGATGCTAGCTAAACTAGCTACGAGTTTTTGTTAATTCTTACTTGGAATTTGTTTTATTAAACAAAACGTACTGTATACGTATATCAAGAAAAAAACTCATTTAGTAAAGAAGTGCAGAATCTGCCTATAAAAGCAAGAACTGAAAATAAGTTTAGAGGCAGTATGAATAATTTGTGGTGATTTTTTAAAATTTCCATGTTAAGGTTATAAACATGGGCAAAAACAAATGTATCCCTATATTATATACATTCCTTTAGTGTTCACAACACAGACCAAGTGAATTTAATGATGTTTTATTGTCAATCCCAATAAAAATGTTCAAGGGGTGTTCAAGTCAAACCTGGACTTTTGATTGCGCAGGATAACAGAACACTGTTACTGTATTTCTCGATTTCTCTATACAGTCTCTTACTAGATTAATGCACTGTGTTTTACTAGTGCTTGGATACCCTCAAGTTAGAAGGTTTTCTTAGTATGCTGGATCTGTGATTGTGCTGCCTGCTTCACATCTGCTAGCCTTCAAGGAACTCCTTTAATGGCCCAAACATGTGGAAATATCTTGGAAATAAGTCCTGTGGGATGTTCCTGTAATGTGCAAGTGGTGTCTGGTGTTTGTGAAGGAGTATGTGTACAGTTCCCACATATAGATGCACCTCTTCTGCAAGTCAGCAACAAGTTACAGTATCTGTCGATTCATTCAAATGTTTTACTACGGTTAAGGGTCTTATCATTGTTCTGTGCTTGAGAAATAATGTGTTAATGTCAATTGGTTTGTTACATCTTTATTCACAAGAAAAACCACAAATCCCGGTTTGACTTGAACACCCTATGTGATTTCCCCAAAATCACAATGATTCTCAGATAAATCACAATGATTAAAACAGTTCCCAACTGTGCAAAGTCTTTACATTTATATAGACATTAGGCTATACAGGATAAATAACTATTCAATAAATAACAAATCTCTGGTCATTTCATTTCTTTCATAGTTATATATTTAATATTGTCTTTTAATATTTCCTACTGAACAAAATCTGCTTCAGTACAACATACTCTAAATTGTCAGATGGTGGACCTGTAATTATTTCTGTTCCCTATTTGTGCTGCTATCAAGCAAGAGAAATTGATGTTCAATGAAGGTTATTATTGTGCTTAATTGTGACACGCCTCTGCATCAGACCATCACTGCACACATAATCTAATGGAACTGTCCATGTAGAGTTTTATACTTGTACTGTGAATATTTCCTAGTCAACTGCGTTACACCATGCTAAACACATTATTCCACTCTAGAAATCGTAGAAATCCTTAAGTGCAATAGAAACAGTAGATTATGTATTGTAATTTTGTAAATTTGGTAGACTCGGCCTGGAAACCCCATAGCCTTCTTTTAGATTTAGGATTTTGAGAAGGTTGAGAGCGATGCATTATGATGCTGCCAGGATACTTTATAAATTGCTTGCTGTAGATGTCCTGAGTGGCAGGAAATGTGTCCCAGAGATGGACCGGGAAAGCTTCACCACCTGCTCTTGTGCTTTCCTGTTTGAGATGAGGTAATTTCCATATCAGACCATAATGCATCTGCTTGATGGTTTCTGCACCTGTGTGTCAAAATCTGCTGCTGTAGAAGGTCCCACATGGACGCCCTTAATATTTACTCTTCTGCACAATTTTCACTCTTGTTCTTATGGATAAACTTACCTAAATGCTGTAGATTTGTACCTACGTACGAAGTGTTTCTGTAATCTTAAAGAATGCCTTGCGCTCACCGCGGGACTTGTTTTTCGAAATATGCTCATACTGAAAATGCTTTCAATTTACAGATCAGCATGAGTCTATATAAATAATCTATAAAAAGAATTGAGCATGGGTGTGCACATGCTGGCCCTTTTTTAAAATCCTCTTTACTATTGATAAGGTGTTGAGGGACCTGTGTGTGTGTGTGTGTGTGTGTGTGTGTGTGTGTGTGTGTGTGTGTGTGTGCGTGTGTGTGCTGCTCTCCCAGTGCTATTTTGTTCCACTGTCACATTTTCATCCTTTGATTGAGAAGAAAAAAGGAAAAGGGAAAGGGGGGGAAGGGAAAGGACACCGCTTTTGTCATGGTGATGATGTGGAGATGTCAAAATCTCTACAGACCTCTCCCGTTGATGTGCTTTGAAATATTCCCTTTGCAGTACTGAACATGTCATTCAGGTTCTGTTAAAGACTGGGTGTTACAGGTGAGTTGAGTCGCAAGAGTAGACAGAATCCACAAACCAAAATTGCCCTTACATCTTATAAACCATTAAACTGGATTTATATGTCTCTTTTATGTCTTTTTGATCTCACTTTCTGTCTCTCTAGCTTTCTCTTAGGATATAAATGTCTATGAAAGCATGTTTACAGAGACACAGCCTCTGGAGAGCATGCTGCAACCATAGCAGAAATGAGATCACTGGACTCCACTCTTATTGGCTGCTGCAAGGAAAGTGATTTCTGCACCCAAAGCCCTTACTTATTTGATTCTGTTCCTGTTCCTGAGACTGTGCATTAAGAAACACAAGGCTACAGGCAAGGTACTGAGGACTGTGTAATTGTAAAATAAGAAATGTTGCAGGCAAAAATGTAACGGTAAAGTCATTTTATGAGCTATTTTTCAAATCGGATGACAGTTAAAAGGAGAATATACAGAATATTAGGAACACTTGTGCACCTGCACTTATTATGCAATCAGCCATTCATGTGGACGTTGTGAAACGCATAAGCTCATGCAGAGATACAGGTCAAGGGTTTGAGTTAATATTCACACTAAACATCAGAATGGGGTAAAAACAAAGTGTGGTCTCAAAGGTTGTAGCATGGATGCTAAACACCAGGCAGGCTTGTTGAAGTGTTTCAGAAAAAGAAATTGAGAATGGTGCAAAAACAGAACAATACATTCACCTAGTAACAGTTCTGCCTTCCTGTTAATGAGAGATGTCAGAGGAGGGGGTTCGAGGTGACAGGAAGTCCATGGCAACTCAAATAACCATACTTTGTAACCATGGTGAACGCAAAAAAAGCATCTCACAAGCTTCCACTGTGGGTTCTGAAGCTCCCATACAGTGGGCACAGAATTCCTGTTAACTATTACAGACCATGGGGTACAGTACAGGCCGTTGTAAAATGTTCATAATAAAGTGGCCAGGGATTGTATGTAAAAGTGCTGAAAGTTTGTTCTGGAGCACTCACTCTTCTCTGATCTGACCTTGAAACCCTAGGGAGGGTTATAAGTGGCTTACTCATAGATCAATCAACAGGCCCATAGAAAGAATGATCGATGAGTTGCACAAAAATCACTGCCAACTTTCAGTCTCCCCTGACTCCTCCAGATGTAAAACACATGGCCCGATTTACTGACCTTCAGCAGGTAACTTGGCTTGCTTTGGGCTATCCCTTTCTCTGCTGACCTGGGGGCAGTTTCACTCACTCGAAATGGATTCTTGGCCACGAGAAAGAGAAATGATTTTTCTACTAGCCTGATACACAAAGCAATTCGATACCTGCCCACTGGAATTCAATACCTGCCCACTGTTCTCAGATGGAAATTAACCAGCGTATGTTGCATGTTGAAAACGCAGTGACAGTAATACAACTAATGAAAATGCTTTTCTTTCAAAACACGAACCAGACTGAGAGGTAGAAGGAGGAAGCTTGGAGTGTTAAATTGGAGAGTTAAATTAGACTTGTAGAGCATTTGTCTGAGTTCTAGCCTGTCAAACATGACAATGTACAATGCAGGTGAATGAAAATGTCTCTCTAGTTATTCAGGCCATGTTTTATTTTCTATGCTTTATCTTACTGTTTGTGTGACGGTCTGCAAAATCCTGTGGGTTTTAACCAAAAAATGCAGTTTTTTTCTGTTAGTGACATACTTTGACATCACTGCCAAAGAAAAAAAAAAGAAAGAAAAAAATTGCGTATATATTTAAACATTTGACAGATACCCTTATCCAGAGCAACTTACATTTCTATCTCATTATACTGTGCATCTGAGCAGTTGAAGGTTAAGGGCCTTTCTCAAGGGCCCAACAGTGGCAGCTTGGTGGGTGTGGGGTTTGAACCTGGGACCTTCCAAACCATAATCCAACAACTACCCTTAACCACTGAGAAAATATATATAGCTCATATATAGTGGTTAAGGCATTGGACTACGGTTCGGAAGGTCCAAGTTTCAATTTATCTCATAATTTGTTGAAGGTTTACATGTAACCCTAATTAGTTCAGTCTGGAATCAGAAACTATTCTAAATGTCCAAAATACTGCATGACCAGAATTGTTTAAGCTGACAGCAAGTCTGTTGTAATTCAAATGAACCCTCTCTTCAACCGTGGTGAGCAAAAAAAGTATCTCAGAATGCACAACACATCAAAGCAAATGAGGTGCATAATCTATATTTTTCTATTCTTTTTTCATTTTAAAAACCGTGAATGTTGGGTGCGCCTGTGTCAAGGATAGCTTCTGATAACTGTTTTTACCTGACAGGAATGGAACCCAATGTGGTTGTCTACTGTTGTAACTCATCCTCCCCGATGTTTGATATTTTGTGCAAGCTGAGTTGCTTTTCCGCTCGCCACAGTTGTAAAGAGTAATTACAGTACTTGACTTACTTGTCCTGGCAGCTCAGTTCGATCTGCCCATTTTCCTTTGGAGTCCTCATAAACAAGGAGTTTCAGCCTGCAGACTCTCTGCAGGCAGGATTTTTTATTTTGCCACAATCAAAGTGACAAACATCATACTATTTTATTCATGCTAATGTTTGATGTGCCTACTAATTGAAGTTAGTCCAATATCTGGACAACTTTAAAAAAAACATAAAAAAAAAATACATTACTCTGCTCTGATTGTCTTATTAGCTACCATCATGAATGTGCTGGTGTACAGGCATTCCTAATGAAGTGGATGGTCAAAGCATAGCCCCAGACTGCCACACATTTAATCTGACTCTGTGAAATTAAAGCATGTTTCAAAACCATGCGAGGGCTTATGTAACAGCCAGTGGCTTATGCAACAGCAAGTACAAGGCAAACGTGATGGTACCCTGCATCAGGCTTTGTTCTTTGCTCAACCTGAAGGCATAGAATAAAATTAATGAGCAGTTATTTTTAGTGTATTGTTTTTGCACTAGATAACTGTATAGCACTCTGTCTTTTTGCTCCTAATAGATAGAAATTGTGTATTTGAATGTTTCCATACCAATAGCTTAGATTAACGAAAGGTTTGATTATATAAACTTTTTCATTCTTGAAAGATGTACAAGAGAGTTCTATAGGTTTCATATGGTTTTGCCTGTTTCCCTTAATAAATATACAATTTACAGTATTTCTATTTATAGTAAATGTCTAAAATACTTGTCAGTGTCAGTTGAGTAAATTGAGTAATGAAGCACCTACAGCCTAAAAGTTTGCTCAGAAATGTCAATTGATTGGGCTGCAGGATTCAAGGTTGGTTAGAATTTATATTTGTCTTGTTAAATATACGGTGGCTTAGTGGTTAGCACCGTCGCCTTGCACCACCAGGTCCTGGGTTTGATTCATGCATTGGGTCTGCGTGCATGAAGTTTGCATGTTCTCCATGTGCTTGGTGGGTTTCCTCTGACAGTCCAAAGACATATGCAGATTAGACTAATTTGAGGCAGTCTCAAATTGCCCGTAGTGTGTGAATGTTGACTGGAGGTCATACACTACCAATGGCCTCAGCAGTCCCTGGTTGGACTACAGAGGTTCCTAGATGGAAGCATGAAAATATGGTCTTGGTCTTGAAAAAAGTTCTTTCAACCAGAAGTAAATTCTCTTCTAGAAAACAAAACCTTCTTATTTGGGGCAAAGAATAAATGAAGCCAGCTAGTTGCTTGGCATTCAAAAATATTTTTTGGAAAGTTTTTAGTCTCAGTCTTGGTCCTGCGTTTCTTTGGCTCACTCTTCGTCTTGACCCCCTTGCAGGTAATTCTGGTCTTGGACTTTAGTATGGCATTCTTCACTACAGCCCTAGCTTGATAAAATCTGGCCAAACATAAGTTAATAAACTTGAAATGAAAAAAAAAAAAAATTATTTATTAGTTGATTAAAATTATTTCCCTATCATAAAATAATGTCAGTTTCTTCTCCTTATTATGACTTGCCATTACAGTGACAGTGATTACCATAGCAGATGGTTAGGATATTGAAAGTGATATCACATATTGCCAGCAGAAATTAAAGTGTCTTGCTATTAGGGAAGTAAAATCTCTGGTTTTAATTGTGCACAGGTGTTGTATAAAATTAACAGCTAATCTCCTTTTGGTCTCTCCAGTGTATACCTGGTCACATTTCTTACCAGAGAGCCAAGAAACAACTACTGTAGCAACACAGGAGGCATGGGATTAGTGGCTTTAGGTTTTATAATTTATGTTAAAGTTAATGAATTTGCAAGGGCCACATCTTGATCAGTGGCATGCAACAATGTTAGCCAGAAAAGGGTTTTCTGTTGAGGGGCTAATATATATATACACAGTATAATATTTCTGTTGTGCCTGTAGGCGGCATAGTGGTGTAGTGGTTAGCACTGTGGTCTCGCACCTCCAGGGTCAAGGGTTCTCCCCTGTTCTTGGTAGGTTTCCTTTGGGTAATACATTTCTGCAGATTAGATTGATTGGCCTTCCCAAATTGACCAAAGTGTGTGAATGTGATGGATTGGCACCCTGTCCAGACGTACCCTACCTTGTTGTTGAAGTCTCCTGGGTTAGGCTCGAGGCCCTCTGCAATACTTACATGTGGGGATGTTTAAGCAGACTGTGTTATTCATCAGAAAAAAATTGAGGTAAATGAACAACAAGTGCAATTTTGCAGTGAGCTGTTTAACAATTTGATTAATCTATACATACACTATAATAAAACTGTAAAGTTTGCATGTCTGTATATTAAAGATATTTGTGAAAAAATGTTTTGGAGGGGACGTAAGATAGACAAGTCAAGATGTTTTTTGGAATTTTTGTCTGTTTCTCTGTTAGTTTGTGCATGCAAAACATAAAAACTATTGAACAAATCTTAATGGAGTTCTCACAGGTGTATTTAGACGAGCTTAAGATATCATATAGGCCAAATACTGTATATACGTTTTACTGCAATCAGCCTTCGGGAAGAGAAGATATGCTTCTTTGAAATTTAAATGGAAAACGCGCTTTTGAATACGCGCTTATGAGTGTGCAATTGAAATCTACTTAATAAATGCGATCTCACGCCTTCATTCTGCGCACTTCACGGTAACACGTACACATTTTAGCTCATTCCAAAATTTAACAGGTTGACAGACCATTGTGCCTATTTTAAACGTGCTTATGAGTGTGCAATTAAAGTCACGGGCACATCTACTGTATAGAAGAAATTCTACCATGGCTGACATTTGATGCATTTTAATGAACGTTTTAATGAATTTTAACTGGGGCTTCTTATGTAGTCTTAAAGCATTTGTCTGTGATACAAACTCATCTCGAGCGCTTTTTATTTGGAATCTTAATGAATTAGGGCCAAAATGTGCAACATGTCTGTGCAGCTTAACTTATTTAGCACTTATTTCCATTCAATTTTACAGACGGGTTCATTTTTCATAACTGGAAAGGTGTTATCTAATAAAAGCAACATGAAGCAAAGATAATGTGTTATCTGGTGATGCTGTCATCATCCTGCTTCTCCCATCAGTGACCTCTGACTGCAGTGACAATGAAGACCTTTCTTCATGGGGAAGCCACCGTCTTGGTGGCATCACTGCCAGGCTGGCATTAAAACACAGCTCTTTAAAAATAGATTTTGCACCAGACCACCATGTGTTCCTGATGAGTGGCAGATGTGTAAATGTCAGGGCAGCAAGAGCTTAATTACACGAATGAGGGGAGCAAACCCCAGACCTGTTTAATCTGTGCATTGGTTTTTGCCTGTCCCTGGAGAAACAAGTGAGGGCAGGGATGGAGTGCTCACGTGGGTAATCCTGGTAATACCGTTATCCGCTGCCATCAACATTTGATTAATTCTCAATGAGAAAATCACCTTGTGGTCACTCATCACATCTGGTGGGTGAGATTAAAGTCAGCAGATATTTTAACATAGACTAAAGCACTTTTAACTGCGTGTGATTATTAGTTGTGCTGGGGTTCTGCCTGACATGATGATTTATGGATTTATGGCTCATCTGCTCTTGCTGGTCATTGAGACCAATGCTATACCAAAAGGGGTTTTCTCGGTACTTGCTCAGTAAACACTTTTTTAATCCCATGCACTCTGTTTTACCTTACTTCTAAAGGAGAACATTATAGACATGTCTCCTTAAAATGACACATTTTCAAAAGGAGGCACACCGAAACCCCCAGAAGGACATTTTTCAGGTCTTCTGTCAACGTCAGGATTAAAGACCTCAATGAGTATTGCAATGGAAAATCAGTAGGTCTTTAAAAGAACACCCAAGGTGAACTGACTAGCTACATCAAAATCATAAATGATGAAATGAGTGAAGATAAAAGGAGAGGCTGATGCACAAGGGAGAGACTAGTTTGGAAAGAAACACACAGTGGTATCTGCAGGGAGGATCCAGTTCTCTGTACTATTACAATTTGATGAAAGCAGTTTCGCTTGAAGGGAATTTATTTTGTGTGAAATGCTTTATGGAATTTTAAAGGTATATATAGGTCTGTGTGAGCCTGATGTTGATATGCCTATTAGGGCATCACCGCTGAGGTCAAGGCTCTCGGTCTAAACGTAATTGTGGCGCATCAGTTTGACTTCCCAGCTTCAAAGCCTCTGCCTAGAACATTTGATCCAAAGGCAACAGGAACATTGTGCCACTGAAAATCTCCCCTTGGAGAAAATTGTCTTTTGCTGATCAATAGATATAGAACTATTTTATATTTATTATATATATTTTTTATTATATTATATTTACGTCCTACTGTACATGGGAACACGTCGCATCACAAACTTCAATCCAACCATAGGCTGAATCATAAAGTTCATGAAATCCAAATGTATTACGGGTAAATAAATACAAAACTGAACAAACCTATGTTTCTTTGTGACATTTTTGAATGTGGGCTTTTAAAAAAACATTTTTTTTTTATTTCCTTGCTAATGTGTTTAAAAATCCAAAATCAGTTTTATAGCCTGGTTAAGCAGAATCTCTGGTTTGAATCTGGAGGTGGAAAACAATATTTATTTACAACAAATTGTCAGTTTCATCTACATAAATAAAAGAAAGGTTTGTCTTTACATTGGTCAGAACTTGCTCTTTTCATGACATCTTTTGACAACCTGAAATTTTTCAGATGTCTCTGACTCTGTCTGTCTGTATGTATGTATATCTGTCCAGCCGGATTTTGTCACAGCATCATGCAAAATTGGCTGGACAGAATTTAATGAAACTTTGACAGTCTCTCGATATTTGCCTGACGTTAAACCTGCACCATGAATGAAATCAAACTGTTGAGGTGAAGTGAAGTTATGATTAGTTTTGTGCCAGATTATAAACTTTAAAGTTTTGTCAAAATGCATCGAACTGTGAGTTAAATCAACCGCTGGACTTTAATTTAATTAAACTTTTGCAGTACTTGGATATCTGCCTGAAGTTAACGCAATGTTATGAAAAGTTTTGTGCCAGATGTAATAATTAAATTTAAAATAGGCTACTAATAATAGATATTAATTCGAAAAGCTAAACTGAATATTTTTACTGGGATTACTTAATAGTTTCACCGGTGAATTGATACAAGTAATTTTTAATATGCTGGAGTCATTTTAAGACAAAAATATATCTTTATCTGATCTACATTTTTGATTTCTCATCTGTGATTCACTCGGATTACTGAACAGGGAGTGTATTCAAGTAAACAAGTCGGAAGATATGTAATACTGTGTATTACGTTAGGCAGCCATCTAGGAGTTCTGCCATATAGAAAGACAGCCAGACATGTATGTGGGCTTCAACCTGAAATAATAATAATAATAATAATAATAATAATAATACTGATTAAAGCTGATTAGGTTATTTTTACAGTAGCTTTAACCTTTTAACTACAAACTCATTCTTGTCAATGACGAGTACTTACGTAGTCTACACTAATTAGATGTAAAAGCAGTCAGAACATCTTTCTTATTCAAAGTGTTTATTAATGAAGTTAAGCAGGCTAAAGGTTAGGTGGAATGAAAATTCTGAAACAGTAACAGCAACAAGCATGGTAAAAATAATAAATATATAAAAGAGAAAACTACAATACACACACACACACACACACACACACACACACACACACACACACACACACACACACACACACACACACACAATGACAAACTAATGATTGTACATTCTTGGTAACATTTTGACCTACAACAGCTTTAAAAGACTTAAGGAAGTTAACTATGCAAGACAAAATAAAGTGGGATCATTTGGCTTCAGCTTAGCTTCTTTTGCCTCATTCATTTGTGGAAATGAGCTTTACAGTTGCACATACTGTACTAAATGCCTTGCTGTTGACCTCTGCTCCCTGGTTCTTAGAATTTATTTACCATATCTTCTACTATTAAAGATTTATTCTTAACACCTCATTCTCCAGCAAGTAGAAGGTAACGCAAGTAAGGATGGGGCTTTGAAATTTGGAGTGAGCATCACATTGTAAATAGCAACTACACCGATCAGCCGTAACATTAGCATTAAAATCACCTCATTTAGGTTTTGGAAGCCGGGTCGGTGGCATTGGGCTCCTTGCCTGCCAGGGACTGTGCTTGGCAGACAATGGTGCATCGAGTGCTCTGGTGCATTTCTATCTTGGCCAGCACTGACTCTTTTTTGGTACTGTATTTGTGCTGCTTTGGCTTTTCTGTGGGATTGACCAGACAGACTGGCCTTTTGTCTTTATGGGCATGGGAGAGACTTGGTCTTGTCACCAGTTCGCTGGTTTATACTTGGTGCTCAGTGTTATTCATATCACCTGTCAGTGGTCACAGTGTTCTAGCTGATGAGTTTATATTATCTTATTACGAGACCCATGTCTTTAAACTATTCATTTGCTGTAAAAGCCATTTTTTATCTTATCAGCATAGTTCAGCTTAACTTACACCGTCTTAAATCTGATGGGTCAGAAGGCAGTAATAATTTTTATTTAACAGCAGCTGACAGTAGTGCTAGCTGCAGACCAACTGTATAGAACTGCTTTAAGGTAAGTGCAAACAGCTACTGACTCATCTGACTTGGATGGTAAATGTAACTGTAAGGAGATCAAAAGTATGATTATGGAATGTAGTATAATAGAAATAAAACACTTCAAGACATGATGTTATGGAAATATAGTCGAGCCCTGGTGGAGGTAAAGCTCATTTTACATCACAATACCATGGTGTAGCGTTTCTAATAGCAGCATACCTTAATGTGTTTTATATCTCATATAATTTAAAAATTGAGTTCGTCTCCCACAGCACTTGTCCAAGCCTAGTCAAGTCAAGCAAGTTTGCACTTTTAGTAATAAAATAAACATATATAACCTAAAGTTATAACCTTATACAATCTGAATTGAGATTCAAGAGATTTGTTGAACATAATAAAAGCCAAAGAAAAACAGCCCAATACTGTCTGGAATGTCTGGAAAGCTTGACAGTGGATCAAACGCACTCTTTTTCCTCAGATAAAAATAACGCAGCACTCATTTTTTTAAAATGATTTATTGGGTGCAAAAGGATATTCAACCACATTTCAACACTGAATTCTGTGGGTTGCTCCTTATCAGGAAAGAAAGACTGATCCTTGACAAAATCCTTGACAAACGAAAACAGCAGTGATGCTCAGAAAAGGCCATTCAGTTTCCATGAAAATAAATAAATAAAACGATCGGATAATTAGTCAAAACAGATACAAATAACATAAATGATAAAACATAAAACATAAACAAACATTTCATATTTGTTTCTTACACAGTGGCGATAGATTTAATCATTGACAACATAGTCATTCAAAAGAACATGATCACACATTCATTACTGAAAAAACATCTATTCCAGCCCACTGGTACTGTTTTGTACCAGTACTCACTGGACACACACCAGCAAAAGGGGCAACAAAAGAACCTACTGTACAGTACCGTCTGCTTATTTACTTCATAAGAAGCATTTAAGAGAACATTTACGTTTGAATTCTATAGCATCTATACAGATCAACTTTCGTACATTTGAAAACAAGGTCTATTAGGACTAGCAGGTCCTGGAGGTGTAGTAGGCTACAAACGTATTTAGAAAACCTGACAGAAAGCTCAGTATACATTAAACTCTCACGCAGCATAACTATTGCACAGCCTTATTGAAACATCACTGTACAGTTCAATAAATACTCTAAAACGAGCAAGCGTTAATGGACTCTGTACAAAAATAATGCATGGTGCTCTTTCAGCTTTTGAGGGGATAATGCATTCAACCTTGCTGTCGTCATAAATGAAGAGAACGCAAGCAACCTCTATTTCATTAAAATACATCAATACTTTCACAAGAAAAAAAAAATCTTATTCATTTTTGCCCATTTTTTACATCATTAAACTAGTACTTTCCTTATCCAACCCATTCAAGTAGAATACCGTTCATTGTTATTGAGATTACTCATCTTGCTTATTGTTTGGGGGTAAACAGAGACCCCGGTTTATTAGTATTTCATAATATACTAAAATATTAATGTGGATTTAGAAACCAACTCTTTATCTCCACTTAGTATTCTTTTTGCACCTAATTAAACCACAGTAGACAGAAAAAGATCAATGCTTTAATCCTCTTATTTCGTATTTGCCGCAAAGTAAAAGTGCATATGGAGGTTTACAAAGGTAAAGAAATCTGTAAATGACCATAAAAGAAATTGCTAGACCAGGAAATGCAAAATATGTTTTTATCTATAAATAAACATAAATAGAATTGTGAGACCTGAACAAATGTTGATTTTTAGTATAGAAATCAATATTTTCCATTAATTCTCATATAATTAGGTTTCCATCCAACGAAATGTCGTGATGTTCATCATCATAGCATTTTAAAAAGGGTCTGCAATTGCCGAGACCATTAGGGACGACACAGTTATTTTGGTTAAAGTCAGACTCATCTTACTTGACAAAAGACTTTTATAAAAATGTATAAAACGTGTCTGTGATGCAAGACAAACTAATTTTAACATTCTTTAAATTTCTCAACCACAATGCGCTAGATCTCTTCATAAATCTCTCCCCTCCTTCCACATCTCTGTCCTCAGGGGTCCATATAGTATAGTGCTCAAGAAAATGTGTGCACCCTTCCACTAAGCTCCTGATCAATCATATTCTGTCACATTTGAGTGCGTAGACAGCTTTGCATATTTAAAGAGAATTTATTTCAATCATGCATGTTATAAAGAGCAGTTTGCTTCTGCTCAAGCCCTGTCTTAGCTTCCCTCAGTTTGCTGAAGGTGAGTTAAATGCTTGTTTCAACATGTACAGGACATTAAAATGAACTGAAAATGTAAGCATTCATGCAGGTTGATCGTACAGCAGTACTCCAGTGATTCCTCTGCTTATAATAAATCCATACTTTATTATTTTTTTTTCGCTGTCTGCAACACAAAAACATAGCTAACATTGACAAGAAGCTTAAGCTTGCACATGTTCAAATATTTTAACCTGGAATGTTCTGAATGTTTTTTTTAAAAGCACAATTACTTCAATCATTGACCTTGTTGACAACAAAAAGTAACAAAAAATAAAAAATAAAAATAGAGGAGGAATCCACCAGAGATGATATAAGCACAGTGAATACTGTTTCATAAAACGACTGTCTCTCCACAATGGTCCCAAAGCAGCATGGTGAGGTGTTTTGTGTTACCTCCAAAAAGATAATGTTGGATCCATATGGGTAGGGTCAGTCTTAGGAGTCAAAAAGACGGTCCTCGCATATCTCCAATGCTGCTTTTGTAGCACCTCCAAAGACCTCGACATTGGTGTCTATCCAGGGAACGACATTGCCAGGCATGTAGGCAGAGCAGTTGGCCATGCCAGAGATGTCTGTAGGGCGGAGAACCCGATCCCACATGTTGAAGTGGCTTAGCTCTCCTACAAAAGCCTGTGTGGCATCAAACCTTCCACCAACAATATCCTGTAAAAAAAGAAAAAGAAAATAGAAATGGGGTAAATGTGGCTCCACTGAAAGCAGTAGGTTTGGTAGGCAGGTGAATTAGAGCAGTAGGTTGCCGGTTAAGGCAGGGATCGGCAACTTGCGGCTCCGGAGCCACATGTGGCTCTTTCATCCCTCTGCTCTGGCTCCCTATGGCTTTGGAAAATAAATAATTTTTACATTTAATTTAAATGTATTTTATTATAGTTTGTTAGTTTTTTTTAATGTAATTCGAAATTTGATGATTATGGTGATCTTGTAACAGTAAAATAAAACATGTTTAATTTTGGGTCGCTTAAATATGCCTCAAAGACTGTATGCCTAAGCAGACGGCATTTTTGGTTTGCTGCAGGTGGATAATTTAAGTTTGGCTTTTTATTTCATAAATACGAGGAGGACTCAAACAGACATTGAGTATTTTATTCGAAAGTAACCTTCAACCCATTGTCTTTTTTGGAGTTTAAAATGTTTTTGTTGCATGCGGCAATACATTTTTTTTTCTCTGTAGCAGTTCATTGATTTCATAAATGCAACACACTATAGTTTTTTTTTATACATAGCATTAAGGTAAAATACAATATAGTCAGTGTTATCATTTTAGATGTCAAAAGGGTTTTGTGCCTCCAGGTGTTTTCTTTTCAGTGGGAAACGAGTCCAAATGTCTCTTTGAGTGATTAAGGTTGCCGACCCTTGGGTTAGGCAAACAACTTATGAAAAAGTTGTGAGGCCAATACTAGCATCACCACATGGCCACTGTTGCGCCTTTGAGCAAGGCTGGTAATCCTCCACTGTTCAGGTGTATCCTGTCTCAAAAATGTCACTTTAAACAGAAGTGGCAGACATACTGTATGAGGTAGATTATTTGACTTCTTACCACAAACACTATAAATCATAGTATAATAATATAATAGACATAAAGTATAATATTATATTATATCATATTATGTATTATAATACTCATAATATAATAGACTGTTATGAATATATAAGTTAAATAGAACTTTATATTACAGTATATTTGTGCAACAAAAATCTTTTTCAGATTATGCTTTATACATTTCCACCTAATTCATATTTTGTTATTTACCACTTGCTCAAACTTCATAACTCTATAATTATGACTAGTCTGTGGTCTGATTAAAAAATATTTAAAAAATCTCAATATTTTGTTGGACCTTTAACTTCGTCTTCAAGGAGCATTCGACAACCTAACAACTCTGAACAATCTTCTCCAGTACATACCAAAGACTTTCAGTGGGGTTCTGTGGTCACTGATTCATGTGTGAAAATTATTTCTTGTGCGCCCAGAAACACTCTTTCACAATTTGAGTCCAATTAATCTTAGCCTGGGTGTCCTGGATAAAAATATCTATTGACGGCATAACCTGGTCATTCATGTACATTCATGTAGTTAGGTGACTTCATTTTATTGCCACATAAGACCTGATCAACTGAAGCAACCACCGATCATAACACTGCCTCCAGGGGATTTGTTGGGTGCGCGAGATAGTGAATCGCTTCATGTGCCTCTGTTTTACCCTGATGCACCTATTGCTCTGAAATAGGGTGAATATACAGTAGACTCTTCAGACCATATGACCTTATTGCATCGGTCCAAATGTCAGATTAGCCTAATTAACAAGTGGTTTTCTTACAGACACTGCTGTTTTATCTCAACCCTGTGAATTCTCGTATCACTGTGCATGTAGAATTGCTCTCACTTTCACTATTAAGCATACTGTAGCGTGCTGTGATTTCTATTGATTGACAATGCAACAGCGCCAAGCTTTACATGCTTATGAGTAATAGCCCCAAAAGCAGGAAAAACAACCATATCAACTTTCTTAAGCAGGAGTACAGAATTTAAATGTAAGAATTCATTAATGTTAATATAAATTTAGGAATAACATTTTCTTGGAGTTGAGGTCTTTGTGTTAGGAATCAGATCTCTATATATACGGTATGCAGTCATTGTCTGTAAAACCGATGCAGATATGTTTGCTGAATCGACCTGGACCTGAGAATAATCATATACTGATCTGCCCATTCATCTTTGAGGGTTCTGTCTTCATAGTCTACTTTCCCTTTCTTGGAGTAAGCCATGCTTTTTCATGCTTTTGTTTCTGTTTCTTCCACATGTTCTCTCTATACACAGTAAACTAATGTGTTGATTGGCTCATTTGAGTGATGCGTATACCTATTCCCACCTTGATGGAAAAGCGCCAGATTATTAATCTGTGCGTTTATTAACTTTAATACGGTCTGGTTAGGGTGTAATTTAAAATCCTGAAATACCTCTAGATCAATTTTTGACCAACTCTTGTCCTTTAGGTCCTTGTCCTACACATTTTATAGCCCCATTCCACAGAGCCAAATTTGCTCCAGAGTCTACACTGATTAAAATTTGTTATGACCACTGGAGAGCTTGCAGGACAGTAATGGCTGCTTAAAGCCCCTTTTGGGCTCGGTATGAATTCACATTCAAATTCGGTATGAAGACAGACATGGCATGTTGTTATTGACATGGTTAAAACTTTTGGCAGCCACTTCCTGACATAAATGCCTCGTTAATGCCTTGGTATCGATTCATAAATGTGTATGAACATTATTGAGTCATTATTGATTTTTTATTGGCTTTTATCACCTCCTTCCCTGTTCTGCAGCATTCAGTAGCCAAAAAAATGTCTGTGGTTTGATCATTCCTGTTAATTTCATAATAAAGTCTGATGAGAAATTTACCATATGGCATCTCTTTAGAAAAACTTGGAGTGAGATTCGGAAAATAAGGGCATGGTTTTTGCGCCTACAAGCATGCCTACACGCATTTTGACTTAAAGGAAAACAAAAAGCAAAAAAAAAAAAATTATAATAATTTAAAAAAGCACAATAATAATAATAATAATAATAATAATATCCACAGCTAGCTACACTACTACTACTAACAATAATAATCATCACAGCACTACTATTACTACAACTCCTACTACTAATAATAATGAATGGAGAAAGTACAGTCAATAAAGAATCATTATTGATAAAAAAGAGAGAATGAAAGAAATAAAAAAAAAATAAAGATCCCGAATATAAAGTGGGATTGTGCTGCATGTTTGATTCTCTCTCTCTCTCGCATGCATGATTTTCTTTTAATCAAGTTTATTAGCCTTTGAGTGATGAATATTAAAAATGCTACATGATTAAACTCAAGGCGAATATTTAAATGTCACTATATATACTGACATGTATTACCATCTTTGGATAATACTACATTACTGCCCCCACTGTTTAACGTTACAGCGATTGCGTGCGGCTTTTGATTGATGTCTTCACAAAGCTGTAAATGTATAAACAAATATGTAAACAACTCTATTCAGATGTAAATAAATGCTAGTTGCTGAATTGTTATATATATATATATATATATATATATACACACACATGGACAAAACTGTTGGTACCCTTCGGTCAATGAAAGAAAAACTCACAATGGTCACAGAAATAACTTTAATCTGACAAAAGTAATAATAAATAAGAATTCTATGAATGTTAACCAATGAAAGTCAGACATTGCTTTTCAACCATGCTTCAACGGAATTATAAAAAAAAATAAACTCATGGAACAGGCCTGGACAAAAATGATGGTACCCCTAACTTAATAGTTTGTTGCACAACCTTTTGAGGCAATCACTGCAATCAAACGATTCCTGTAACTGTCAATGAGACTTCTGCACCTCTCTGCAGGTATTTTGGCCCACTCCTCATGAGCAAGCTGCTCCAGTTGTTTCCGGTTTGAAGGGTGCCTTTTCCAGACAGCATGTTTCAGCTCCTTCCAAAGATGCTCAATAGGATTGAGGTCAGGGCTCATAGAAGGCCACTTTAGAATCGTCCAATGTTTTCCTCTTAGCCATTCTTGGGTGTTTTTAGCTGTGTGTTTTGGGTCATTGTCCTGTTGCAAGACCCATGACCTGCGACTGAGACCCAGCTTTCTGACACTGGCCAGCACATTTCTCTCTAGAATCCCTTGATAGTCTTGAGATTTCATTGTACCCTGCACAGATTCAAGACACCCTGTGCCAGATGCAGCAAAGCAGCCCCAGAACATAACAGAGCCTCCTCCATGTTTCACAGTAGGGACAGTGTTCTTTTCTTGATATGCTTCATTTTTCCGTCTGTGAACATAGAGCTGATGTGCCTTGGCAAAAAGTTCAATTTTTGTCTCATCTGTCCATAGGACATTCTCCCAGAAGCTTTGTGACTTGTCAACATTTAGTTTGGCATATTCCAGTCTGTCTTTTTTATGATTTGTTTTCAACAATGGTGTCCTCCTTGGTCGTCTCCCATGTAGTCCACTTTGGCTCAAACAGCGACGGATGGTGCGATCTGACACTGATGTTCCTTGAGCATGAAGTTCACCTTGGATCTCTTTAGAAGTCTTTCTGGGCTCTTTTGTTACCATTCGGATTATCCGTCTCTTTGATTTGTCATCAATTTTCCACGTTCAGGGAGGTTGTCTACAGTCCCATGGATCTTAAATTTCTGAATAATATGTGCAACTGTAGTCACAGGAACATCTAGCTGCTTGGAAATGGTCTTATAGCCTTTACCTTTAACATGCTTTTCTATAATTTTCTTTCGAATCTCCTGAGACAACTCTTTCCTTCGCTTCCTCTGGTCCATGTTGAGTGTGGTACATACCATGTCACCAAACAACACAGTGACTACCTGGAGCCCTATATAAAGGCCCACTGACTGATTATAAGATTATAGACACCTGTGACGCTAATTAGTGGACACACGTTGAATTAACATGTCCCTTTGGTCACATTATTTTCAGTATTTTCTAGGGGTACCATCATTTTTGTCCAGGCCTGTTCCATGAGTTTATTTTTTTAAATAATTCTGTTGAAGCATGGTTGAAAAGCAATGTCTGCCTTTCATTGGTTAACATTCATAGAATTTTTTTCAATTATTACTTTTGTCAGATTAAAGTTATTTCTGTGACCAATGTCAGTTTTTCTTTCATTGACCGAAGGGTACCAACAATTTTGTCCACGTGTGTATATATAGTGGCATGGAGACTTGCTAGTGCATGCACGTGTCCAAAAGAACGAAAAAGTGCTTGAATGAAGAAACTCAATAAAATCTTCAATACTGATGTAAGAATCTTGTCCTGAGAGAATGACTAGTCACATAAATCCACATGAAGCGCTTCAGGCCTTTTTTATCATTCAAATAATACTCATCTTACTTTTGTTGCATTTTTATTGCAACTTTTGCTGTTTGTGTCCAGTATGGAATAACTATTTGACCAGGAATGGCTGGAATGAAATAAAGCTGCTCACATCCACGGGCACTTTCACTTTGTAAAAGGCAGCATTTATTTAGCGAGTACTTGTTGAGTTATTTTCTGTTTTCCGTTATGGATGATACATTTTGTCTGCTTTGCAAAAGTTCCCACTCTTTGTGATGGGAGTATATTATGATTGAAAGACAGCTGCTCACATCAGCGCATGCTTTTCACATCAAAAGGCAGATGAACACATGGTGATACTGTATGAACAGCTTGAAAACATAGCATAGGGGGGATATGAGGTCATTGCACTTTATGTCGGTAGTGACGGTACTGTTTCATTATCAGTTATTGAGGGCTTGGTAGAACATTGTTCAATTCTTTACCGGCCGGCTATTGGAACGTTATTATGTTGACAACATGTCCTTATTGCTCGTATTTGTGCTGTAGAGTCAGTTTCATGTCCTTACGAATTTGTTTAAATCATTACCGGCTGAATGTAAGGAACAGCCTTTCCTTAATTGAAGTGGGTGTGACACTAAAATGTCCAGGGCAGACGGTCCTTCGAGACCAGGGTTGAGAACCATTGCTCTCGACATTGGTCCAACTTGATGATAACCACTGATCTAAATACTAGATTTGAAAGAACACGAATCTAAATTTGCTGAACACAGCAATCATTACACATATTCTGCATGGTTAAAAGTGAGTAACTTTTATCATATTCTCTCTCTGCCTCAGGGTGAGGAGCAACATTTGCCATTAGGATCCTTTTTTTTTTTTGCCATTATCTCTTTTTTGTGTAAGTAATGTAATATTTATGCATTACTGAAAGCCTCACTGTAGTATTTTCCCTCAAGTCTCTCCCGCTTCCCAAAAATGATTTATTGTTTCTTGTGGTAGATAGCCAGATTAATGGATCGCTTCAGTTTATCTGTTTCTTTCTTTCTTTCTTTATTTTTTAGAAGTTTGTGTGGGTAGAGCTTGGAATTTGTCAATAACTGAAAAATACATTTTGAGTGAGCATCATGCATTACCAATCTATGCTCAGATGATGTAAGTCAAAAAAACACTGTATAAACAAATCCTTGGTTACTTAAAGCTACCTGTATAACCAAGTTCATTGACCTCTGCCTGTCTTTGTGTTCCATTTATTAGGAGTACACACTCTCACCACGTGGTTTACTAGTAGCATAGCAGCAATATATTGCATACAGGCAGATGATGTTTTCTACTCATCGCGTGTGAAGGCTTAATCTATTTATTTCCTGTCTGTCTCTTAAGGGAGGGTTAATGTCTTTCTTTTGCTCCTACCTGTTCTTGACCCAGAATGATGACTCCTCCAGGTTTAATTGGGTGCCATGGGGCCAAGTTCTCCCCAGTGCCCAGCCTTTCACCATCCTGGTAGGCCTCCCAGAAGCCGTCTCTGGTTGTCCAGGTGATACAGATGTGATGCCAACGGCCGTCGCCTACTGATAATGGCAGCTGAGCCACCTGGAGAACAGGGTGTTAAATTAGATCTCATTTGTAGAGTCTAATTATGCAGAAGGTTTAATGTGTAACTTTGAACAACATGACCCCGAAAAAAGTGCAGTCAATATATAATACAAATGCGGTAAATGATTAAGACATGCGTACAGTAGTTGAGGGTATTTTCTTTTGGAGTTTTATCCTGAGAAAAAGTATCTGTACAAATGCAAAATGTTCCCAAATGCATGATTAATCAAATCATTGGCACTAGATTTATTTGCTTTAACGTGTATGAAATGTGCAGCAAGTGACCCAGCATTGTGGAGCATATTAAATTGCAACATACAGTGATCTGTAACAATCCAAATATGCACAAACTAAAAACACCGGAACAAATGTGAAAATAAGATAGCAAACTCAGAAACACAAACAGAATAACCAGACACACCACTCACTCACTCACTCACTCACTCATCATCTATACCGCTTTATCCTGTATTCATGGTCACGGGAGGCCTGGAGCCTATCCCAGGAGACTTAGGGCACAAGGTGGGGTACAATCTATCGCAGGGCGCACACACACACACACACACACACACACACACACACACACACACACACACACACACACACACACACACACTCATTCAAACTCTACGGGCAATTTGGAAACGCCAATTAGCCCGTAGTCTTTGGACTGTGGGAGGAAACCGGAGTACCCGGAGGAAACCCACCAAGCACGGGGAGAACATGCAAACTCCATGCACACTGAGACGGCAATTGAGCCTAGCCGGGAATCGAGCCCAGACCCTGCAGGTGCAAGGCGACAGTGCTAACCACTACATCACCGTGCATCAGTCAAAGGGACCGGGACAGCAGAGACTAAAGATAGCCAGGATATTTAGATGAACGCTTGTCACCTCACTATAGTAACATATATTTATTCAAAATAAATCATATTAACTACAGTAGATAACATGCTGAAAAAGAACTAGTATTTTTTCCTCACCTCATATACAGTAGTAGGTTTGTGCAGTGCATAATGAGCAACGAGCATGCAATGTTCAGTACAGGCTTTGCTTTCACTTTTTGAGCCAATGTTGCTGTGCTTTCTGAATATCTACATGGATTGACTTACGATACCATACAATATAAACCACTCTATGTATGTACCTCTGTTCGCTGTAACGCAATCATTCAAAGCAAATACAACTTTTTATTTAAAAAACAAAGTGTGTTCTAATGTTAAAATGAGGCATGCTGCAAAGAATGTTTAGTCAGATTCAGCACGACAATTTCTCTTTCTCTCTCTCTCTCTCTCTCACACACACACACACACACACACACACACACACACACACACACACACACACACACACACACACACATATGTATAATGCAGAGAGCTGAAGGCCAAGCTGCCTTACTCAATAAACCAAACGCCAAACTGATGCAGCTCAGGAGTGGCATCATGGGAATTATGCAGGCAGCCAAGCTCACGCTCTCATTTCTCTCTCCCACTCTCTCACCCCTCAGGGTGTATTCAACAGGAGCCAGACATACAGATATCTCACAAAGTCTAACGAATCCCAAATGTCTCATACAGAAAGTTAATGGAGGTGGGAGGATTTCATGTTTGTAAAGTATTACGAGATAATAATATTTTCTTGAACAATAAATAAAAGTTACTGACACGTTGCTGCTTTATATAGGTAGCAAGGGATAGTATAGCTTGAGCAGTGTAGATATTACCAATTTCAATAAATACAATTAAAACCTAGGCCAGCAGGGGCACTACTGCGCACTGAGATGGGAAAGTAAATATTACAAAATTCCAATGAAACCAATCAATGGATCAATCAAATGCTCTGTACTGTATATAATTAGATCTACAGAAACATGTTTAACAAAGTTAACATGTACCACTACTCTCTGTGAATAAGATCAACATATACAGTAATAATAATAAAAAAAAATAATAATTGTGTGTTGCCAATTTTACTAAGTTTGTCCTTATAATGACATGTAATTTGACTTACTGAGCTCAGAAATCGCTGAAAACACAATCAGGCTTGCAAATGACTTGGCGCTGTGGTACATTAATGCGTGCATTTTAAAACTGTGGTCAATCTCTGTATTCTCAGGAGCCTAAGGAATTTGCAGGGTGAAAAATGATCGCTATTATAAAAAATAAAATCCCTATTATAAACATACCAGCAATTTGACTTGCAAGATTTATTTTGTTTGCAGAGAAGCGGAGAAATCATTTCATAAGCCCAGTTAAAATGATTGATTCCATATTGATACTTTTTTAAGCACTCTAGTGCTAGAGGTTAGCTGGGTTAAAAACACTGCTGCAGGATCTCATGCAGCGCATTTACTGTGAGTAAAAAGTTTTAGACCTGAAGAATTAAATCCAAACCATGGTTTAAATGTACAGTATAATCGCATTTGTCACTTTGTGCGTGCAAAATGTTTTTTTATTTTCCCGTGGTTCTAACATCCAAGAAAGCTTTCAAATATGCTTTTTTGGATGCAGCGCATGTCGCGATGCAGGACGATGTGAAAAGTAGGAGCTGATCTTGTATGCAGGCAGACCAAGATGTGCTGTTTTTACTGTCCTCTCATTACAAGTACTTGCACCACAAAGGTGAGCTAATTACAGTGTTCCAGTATCATGAAAGTAGTTTTTACAGTATATCTCAGGAACCATAATAACCATTGACATTACAAAAGTAATAATACAGTAGTAAATAATGTGACAAGTTAGAGCAATTATGTGCCTTAGTACATGGCCCTGAGTGCAAAGAAAATCTCCACACTTGAATTTGACTGCACCACAGTTTACGTAGCTGAAGTCAATCGAAATCTCTGATTTTGAAAGAAAAGAAAAAAACCTCTGATCTCAAGATCTCTGGGCCACTACTGCACTCCTACTGTCGCACTCCTTTACTAATTGTACCAAAAGTAGATGTCAAACGACTCCGGAAAAGAAAATGCAAGTACTGTATGAGCATTACCTTAGTCAATTAGAATATTTTGGAAAAAACATTTTCCAAATGTCTTCCTTCATTAGAAAGTTCCAAACTCCAAGTACATTCATTTTGAATGCTTTTTTTGTTTCCTTCTTAAACAAACCAAACACATACAGTACAACATAACATCACTAAAGTGTTTCCAAAGGCATGATAACTAATTTATTTTCAGCATAAAAAGGTCAATGATAATTATTTATTGTCAACCAAATTGACACTATGTCTACACTACTTTTATATATCGTCCATCAACAATCTCACTCATCAAATTACAATATCTTCCTAATCTATAGAAAACATGTTATGTTGATGAGCTTTGACAGATTTGATAAAATTGCTCCTTGTTAATCCTCTTTCCGAACGATAATTTTTACTGCGAAAGATTGGACGGTTTAATCTACTATAAAGATTTATTCTGCGGTTGCGTTTAGGCCCACAGATGGTGCACTGTGGAGCTGTTTACCGATTGCACTTGAATCCCTCTTTGAATTCCCACCACATTCTTTTGATCACTACCTTTGTAATGCTGATTACACAGAGACCACTCTGCGTAGCTGAAGCTTGGCACTGCCTAATATCAAGTCGTGCTGCTTCAAAGCCCTAACGGCAGATCAGGTTGGAAATATGCACCGCCCATTATGATTGTTGTGTCTACGGTTATGCCACAGAGAGAGAAGGACACCATTGGGAATACATTTCCATCTGCACGTACATACCTAATTATACCACAGTGCTGTTGAATTCTCCATTTTGATTGGCTACATGTTGATTTACTGTATTTGCTATAAGAGGTATTCTAACAACAGTGGTGGCTTGAATTCAGATGACATGTTGGTTTTAAGGTGCACATTTTAATTTGTTATCATTTCTGTAGCGAAGAGCTTGTTTGCAAGGACTTATATGGTGGACACATAATCTTAGCTTAATAAAAAAAAAAAAAGTTGTTTAACAAGGTTAATATAAAGCCTGGATCCCTTAAATTGGTTTATTGGTTAAGTGCCCCAATGAAGGTTACAACCCATCATTTGGTATTGTGTACTGAACTCCACACTTTCAGTGAGACAGCATAATATACAGTATCAAGGGATTGCATGAACTGGATCAAATTTTTATCATAAAATGGTCATTTTATCATAAAAACTCACCTTGTCATTGACCAGGAGCTCGATGGGATTGTTGCCCCATTCTATCAGCACAATCTCATTGGCTTGTCCAGGGACTCCATATGAAAATGGTGTTCCAATGCCAGGACTGGCACTGGATTTAAGCCACATGCACACAGTGAAGGCATACATTTCTGGCAGACTCTTCTTGATGCGGCCATAAAGGTAGTTTGTGCGCAATGGTAGAGCAACTTTGAAGTCCTCTGGGGATTTAAATGCGCTGTTACCTATAGGGAAAAAAGAACAAGAAGGTTAAAAGGATGAATCCAACCTGTTGGATCGGTGGTTGGGTCTAACTTCACTGGGGCTTACTGTATATCTAGATACACCGGTCAGCCATGACATAAACATAATATTAATACAATACAATTTATTATCAACTATATACTAGTAAACTGGTGACAGGATCATGGACACCCAGAGCTCATTTATGCCTGTGGGCAGGAAGGGCTAACCTATTTTGTCCGATCACACAGAAAATCCAAAGCAACACAACTCAAAATTGATGCTGTCCGTGACAGAAAGCCACCAGAACATCCATTGCACCACAGCCTACTGCACATGGAGCCCAGCAGGCTAATAGCCCAAGGCCTCCGAATTCCCTCAGATACCAATCTAACCGAGCACTGGACAAACAAGTCCAATCCATGTGGGCCTCACAACACCCAAAGGATCCGCTGCCAATGTCTTGGTGCCAGACACCACAGCACACCCTCTCAGGTCTTGTGGAGTCCTGCCCCAAGGTGCCACAGCTGCCCAGATGGCACAAGGGAAACCCGCATAATACTGTGCGTTTTATTTTGCATTTTAATGTTGGCTGATTAGTGTATTAGTGAGACCACCTGTTCTCATTAGTAAATCAATCATATTTGTGCTATGGTCCCTGTTCTCAATTCTGAAAATAAAAATTAGCCCAATGATGCCAGATCCTCTTTCAGCAAGCCAGAGGCCATGTGATTCCCAGTACAGAGCTGTACAAAAAATTGATTGCAAACATAAAGTTTGTTCACATGCAACTACCGCAGAAAAAGTCAGCTTGCTCCTGTATAATGTTGCAGAACCTTGGATTGAACCTAACCCTTTCAAGTATAAAGTAAAAAAAAAAAAAAAAACTTCCATGACGAATATACATAGACGCTCCATTCCAATTAAAATTCAGTCCAGAAAAGAGACAGGATGTGAGCATGCCGTACTTCTCTCTAGCTCTGTGATCCTCTCCAGCAGTGAGTTGAGCGTGTTCTCTGTGTGCTGCCGGTGGGCCATTGTCTCATTGTATAGCTGAGTCTTCTCCTCCTCAAGCTCAGCTACTCTCCTCAGCAATTGGTTCTCGAGGTCCCCCAGTCGCCGCTTTAGCAGGTCACGCAATTCGTTGGGGAATGGCGCACCAGAAGCATTGGCATGCAGCTGCTGCTGTAAGAGGGGAAGGATCAGTTTTAATCATATTCTGCTTCATGATGGCTTTATCAGTGAATGTGAAAAGATAGTGTGATAAAAAAAAAAAAAGTTTGCTCCCAGCGTGCACATGTGATGGTGAGTCAGACAATATGTTGTTTGAACACATCATTACTCTTGGGGTTCTAGTACGGTGTGGAGATTGTATGGACATTCTGCTTTATGTATTGCTTATCGCATGCCTTTCACAAAGTAAAACTGTTCATCTATGGTAGATGTGTGAATAATATTAAGCTGAAGCTAAATAATTCATCATTATAGCATGCAAGGTACTTTGATCAAATTCCATCTGTGTAGAAATCCTTGGGGAAACTATTAAATCCCTCGGCTAGGCCTAAAAGCTCCATTTAGAGTCATTCCCTATCAGAAAGTATTCCTAGGGGAAGCTTTTAAAGAAGCCACAGAATGAACCCCTAAAGATGGCATGAAAATACCTATCATTTGACAACAAATAGAGTATCTCCACTATGAAAACACTGGAAACATTTCTTTTGCACACATTTAGGTGGTGCCATTCCTCTGCGAGCTTGAAGCCGCACTTTTGTCGCTCTGCGTGAAGAACTAGACACGGTACTGCACATAATGCATAAAGCAACAGGAAATAAAGATGCCCCATAGAGAAATAGAGAGAGACAGGAAGTGAGATTAATGGGGGCGTGTGCAGAATAATAATCATGATGATTGCCAACAGAAGAGCCTTTTCTAATGATATGAAAGCAATGTTTAAGCATGTGCTACCACAGAAAAACAATGAGACTACACCTTTTGTACCGTTACCTAAATAGGTATTTATGGCCTTGGATATATAGATATTTTAAATCTTGTTAAGGTGGATAGATAGATAGATAGATTACTTTATTCATCCAAAAAATGTAATTGTATAAAGGTAAACAATGTGTCAATATTAAAATATTAAACGCACAAATGATGAGCTAAAAGTACATTTTATCATCCACAGATTTTTTTTTTTTAAAGAACAGATTTATTTTTCATGTTCTCCTGCCCAGAACCACACGGAGCGCATATTTTCTCACCTCCAAGTTTTCCAGTCGGTCCCTCAGCCCTTGCATGGTCTTACCCAGATGCTCGATGGTTTCCGCGGGGTCGCGTGGCAGATCGCCCATCGTGTTCTTACCGAAGTCCTTCCTGCGCGCGCCTCCACGCCACTTGCTGTCTCGCGCCTCGTTCGCCGCGGCCTCGCAGCGCGAAAGTTTGGAGTTGAGTTCCTTGATGGTGCCCTGCTGACTCGAGATGGTCTCCCTCTGCTGCAGCACGGTCTCCTGGAGCTGCATGATCGTGCTCCTGAACTCGTCCTCCTGAGGGCTCGCGCTCTGCACGCGGTTATCCGTGTCCACCGGGCAGCTGAGGTCGGCGCCCGCAGGCACGGCGGTGCACACGAAGCGCTCACCCTGCGGCTGCTTCTCCGCAGCAGCCAGGTGCACGGGAGCCAGCGCGCGAGCGCACAGGAACGCAGCAAAGAGCGCGAGCATATCTGCAGCGCGGGAGAAGCTTGGAGTGCCCAAAAACCCCCCCAAAAAACAAACAAACAAACAAACAGAAGCAAAAAGTGCAAGAAAACGTCCTCCTTCACGAAAAGTCACTAACATCCAATAAAATAAATACACAACATGTCAAAAGAAGTACTATAAACACAAAGCTTCTTTTCCTAAGGCGCGCAGCAAGTGTCTGTTTCTGAGCGGAAACCCAAACGCAGTCTGCTTCTGGATTAAACAGATAGAAAAGAAAATGTGTTTACTTAGATGAATAGTCCACCTCAGAGTTCTTACACTGATGCTGCAGAGAGACAGGTTGCCTTTCCGCGGGTTAACGCATTAATATAGGCTTGACTGATGGAGCGCGCGGATTGACTAAACCTAACTACGTCACGAGGCGCGTCACAAAATCTCCCTTCTCCCTAGATAAGCGCACTGCACTACGAGTGAAATAACGTCCTCCACACACTACATAGTGCCCCATGTATCCGACGGAGTGACATTTAGCCTAGAGTTCGACACTTTCTTCCCCAGATGGAGCGAGTCATAAATTACGGTTTGATTGCGCTCGTGATCGTGGCAGGAGTACTCAGCCTCACTTCATTTTCCGCCAGATGTAGACTTGAATGAGGTCACTTTTTTCAAATGAAAATATTTAAAAGATTAATCTTAGACATCACGAACGTCATGCTTGCGTAAACGGCAAATAATCACTTGCCTCTTGTTCATTAAGGGGAAAAAAAATCATTCAGGCTTTAAAAACTATTTTCCATCCACGTCACTACTACAGTGTTTTTCTCTTTATCTCTTTGCTTCTTAACCATTTGAACGCCAATCACACACCCTAATCTTTCCACACAGACCCCGAGACATGAATCGAACCCAGACCCTGCACCATGCCACCATGCTGCCCCATCTGAACTAGATTTGCTGAAATGTACATCCTTTTAAATATTTAATATTTAGAATTTAAATATTTACATGCTGTAAATATATTAAAATAGTAATCTGTTATTATCTGCAAAAAAAAAAAAAACTAAACTAACAAAAAAAAAAGACCCCCAAGTGACCTTCCAAATGCAATATATTTCTATTTGAAGTCACAAAGAAGGAGTTTGGAGCTTCTCTGTTAGGCAGACACACACACACACACACACACACACACACACACACACACACACACACACACACACACACACACACACACAGGCACAGGTGGGTGACATTGCCAGCATATAACTCAAATAACTCCAAAGTCCAAATGTCAACAGGAAGTAAATGACATTCTCTCTCTCTCTCTCTCCCTCTCCTGTCTGTAATTCTAACTCATTCATCATCGTCTATACCGCTTTATCTTGTATACAGGGTTATGGCGGGGCCTGGAGTCTATCCCAGGAGACTTAGGGCACAAGGCAGGGTACACCCCTACACAAGCTCATTCTCTACACACACCCACTATGGGCAATTTAGGATCACCAATTAGCCGAATCTGTTTGTCTTTAGTCTGTGGGAGGAAACCAGAGCAACTGGAGGAAACCCAACAAGCAATGGGAGAACAAGCAACCTCCATGCACACAGAGCTGAGGCAGAAATCTAACCCGGAATCTGTGTGTAATCCTCCCGTTGTAATAAATTAACATAGTGATAAAATAAACTAATTTTGCTTTATTTAGAAGACTTACCATAAATGTTTCCCCAATATCTTTGGAGTTCATGGCTGTGAGTTCATTAATATTTTAAATGTAATGCGGATACATTTATTTAAGTCTCAGATGTTAGCATTTTTAGAATACAGAAAGACAGTTTTTTTCTTTTTTGCTAATTGCTTTCACACATGTTGGCTCACTGTGTCAAAGCTCTATACGCAAGCCAAGTAAGACACAACACTTGGACATCTCACTCTTACAGTATGTCAAAATGAAACCTAACAAACCTAGCTTTATTTGTCACATGTACATTACTGCACACTAAAATTCTTTATTCCTGGCATGTCTCGGCTTTGTTAGCAGGCTGGGGTCAGCCTGCAGTGCTAGCCATTATACAGAGAACAGGTTAAGGGCCTTCCTCAAGGGCCCAACAGCACCAATTTGAAATACTGACCCTCAGATCAGCAACAAAAGAGGGTTTAGTCGACTAAACCTACTAATCCTTTTTCAGAAAATTGCAAAAATCCACCATTTGAATTCATTTCAAAGCAGCAGCAACATGCAAATATACTTTATATAAAACACTGCTGTCTTTAGGGCTTTAGGATTAAACCCTTTCTTATGTTTTTAATTTAGGCCTTTGTGAAAGACTATTCCAGAACATTACATCTAGTCACATTTGAATGAAAGGATTAGGAAAAAATAGCTTATTTTTGCCATTGCAGGTTTTTATGACTATAACAACATAAACCATGAAATAAAGTGGAACTGGCATACAGAAATATATACAATATGTTATTGTAAACTGACATTTAAAAAAATGAATTGCAGTGGAAAACAAATGAATGATCCATCCATCGTGGATCCATCAATGGTGAGAGGTTATAATGAAAGGATCATTCATGGATGCCACATTCTGTTAGGGTCTGGCCATACAAGCTCACACACAACCCAGTAAGGCCATGTATTGTTAGGCAACATGGAAAATATCACCTTAACTGCTGTATCCAACCCTGGACAGACACCACTTCAATGTCTCTGCATGCCCTTCTATTTTTGCAGGAGAGGAAGATGGTTATGTGGTTGACAGTCATATACTTTCTAGTGACAAGATAAAAACACATTAAGTCAAAGCTACAAGTTACATGCAAGGCAGATGCCCCCACAGACAGACTGCATACTCAGCCCCAGATCACCTTCCCTGTCCAGGTTGCATATACTGCTTTTAAAGTTTTATTAATACAATTAATAAAATATATGCCAATAGAATACAATCTACTGCAATCATTATATTACAGGAAATGACAGTTTCACTTACTTATGCATAGTTAAAGCAAAGATCTTGTATAGGAAAGAAATTCCTCTTTAATCAAACTTTGTTCAGCTCCTTCATTATAAGCTGCCATTGATGTAAAATGTGGCATGGTGTCGATATCCTGAAATGGTTAATATAATGGAATCTTTTGTGATCTGTGTTGTTATGCTGTCATAGTTTATGTTCATCCACCTTTTCTTGTCATCTTCCATTCACTGGCTTCATGTGTGCAAAGCTTTCAAGAAATCAGCAGTTTACTTGGGGTCCATTTGTAGTGCTAAGCCTCAGACTGATTGGTTTTCAATAGATACAGTAAATGTATGTTAGTATGTGTCTCTGGGGTGTTGCCAATTTCTGGTATATTTTGATGATTCCACTCTCACTCACTCACTCATCATCAATACCGCTTAATCCTGTATTCAGGGTCAAGGGGGGCCTTGCGCCTATCCCAGGAGACTTAGGGCACGTGGCAGGGTACACCCTGGACAGGGTGCCAATCCATCACAGGGCACAGACACACACATACACTCACTCATTCACACACTACGGTAATTTGTGGGAGGAAACCCATCAAGCACGGGGAGAACATGCAAACTCCATGCACACAGAGACGGGAATCGAACCTGGCTGGGGATCAAACCCGGACCCTGACGGTGCAAGGCGACAGTGCTAACCACTACACCACCGTGCCGCTTCATGATTCCAATGATTGCAAAATATATATTTTTTTCTTGTAAGAAACAGTAAACAGTGTGTAATGTTTTGCAGAAAGTGTGTTCCAAATTTTTAAACAAAGAAAACTGTACAAAGAACGTTTGGTGCCTTTGTTTAAGGGGTGTCTACAAAAGTTAAGGTTTTATGGTTTTATCAAAGCATTAATTTTAGTGCGTAAGAAACTGGCAAAAACTGTAAATGTGATATGAGTAGCAGAGTCATCTACAAGATTTGTAAAAAAATTGTAATTTCATTTTCCCTTCAAGATAAAAAAGAGAGCCTGGTGAGGAAAAGTTTTCATTTGCTTTACAGTTGCTATAATGTAAGTAATCAACAGAAGTAACATGCCTTATCAATGTTCCACAACATTAAATCAGGGATTAAGTGGTCACACCTCCTAACCTCCTGAAATATTGTTCATCCACCTCTGACTAGCTTTTCTGCAGCTTATAGTTAAGTTATAACTAGAGCGGCCTCTCAGCAGCTCAGCTTTTTCATATTGTTTTTGCCGGATCAAACGCTACTGTATTCTATATTGTTCTGATAGTATTTATGGTACCTCGACTGATTACTGCGACCAATCATCTCTTGTGTGAGACAGTTGATAAGTTAAAGCTTGACAACATGGATATATAATGGCTTTTGAAGCATGGAAATGGCAAGATTCCTCCTGCTGATGGAGGCAAAGAGCTCAAACACAAAGGGAGAAAAACACAAACATAAAACTTTTCTGAATATTATTTTATAATATTATTGGGCTAGTTAGTGGAAATGTGATTTATATGTTTTTATATTTAACTTTTTAACATTGGTGCCTTGTTTGAATGGTGAATTGTCTTTGAATGGTGGCTCATGTTAAAAATCTTCCATACTGTCTTTACTGTTCTATTAACTTTAGCTATTATCTTTATGCTGTGATTTAACAATGAATTTCAGCTTTAATTAATATTATAACTATATACTATATAGTATATATAGCTAAACTATATAGCTAAACTATATTTACTGTATAGTATAATATAGTGTATATAGCTAAACTATATATACAGTACTATATATACATATATATATATATATATATATATATATATATACCTAAACTGTATATACTATATAGTATATAGTTATAATATTAATAATATTATATCTATACACTATATAGTATAAATAATTTGTTCCAAACGCATGCTTGTATATCACAACTCTCGTATATAAAAAAAAATTCCCTATAAGAAATAATGAAAACTCAGATGATTTGTTCCACAACACAAAAAATATTCATATAAAACTGTAACACTGATAAATAAATAAATAACCTGCACTTTACCATTTACACACATACACGCACACACACACACACACACACACACACACACACACACACACACACACACACACACACACACACACACACACACACACACACACACACACACAGGACACGCATGCAGAAATGTTGACTATACGAGACTGACTATTGGATATGATTACCCACAATCCTGCAGTGCCCTGTGAGATCAGAACCATTGGCTCAACTGACAAAGCTGACTAATGCATACTACTCGTATGGCAAGACGTTGCTCGTTTATCAAGTTAAATTTTGCTCGTCTTGCAAAACACCCGCAGACCAAGTTATTCGCAATCCAAGATTCCACTATATATATAGGAGAAATATTAAAATGTATAGTTTACCCAACTCATTTTTAAACCAATACAGCCTACAGCCCTGCATAAAAAAGAAAATTTATGTAATACAATGTAATAGATTAATGTAATACAATTGATGTATTCGTAATAAATAAAAAATATATACTTGTATATTTGACAGCGTGTGTGTTATAAGAGGAATGAAACAAGGACCATTAGGAACACAACCTACCTATCAAGCACCAGCCCAGCAACTGTCTGTCAAGTCCAGTCACTATCTTACAAATGTGTTACACACGTGTATATTGTCACAACTCGTGACTACCAAACAAGACTGACAGCAGTGCTCTGAGTCAGTGCTCTAACACACACCCACCCATCCACCCATCTCGTGCTCATAGACACGCTCTCTATATCAGCACATGCACTGCTCATGCCCTAAGGCCTCTCTCTCACAGTCAAATATTAAACCTGGGCTGTCAAGAGGTGTAATGATGTATTTGTTCCCAATTTACTGGCTAAACACATTATTTATTTATTTTTGGACACTTTGATGGTACTCATTAATTTTATCCTATATACTGTCTATACTTTTTTGCACGGAGGTTTTGTGTATTTAATTTTAGTTCTGCTCTGGATCAATAAAAAGCTTTGAATTAGAGACTCATAGGGCTTAACAAAGTCATGATGCAATCTGTTAAGACCAAAAGTGTAAGAATCGGAAAAAGCAGCAGGCACTTTCTGCATGTATTTGTATATAAGTGTTGTTTTAGAAACTTTTCAAATGCTAAAAATTGAATAACTACACATTTAGGCTCAAACCGTTGAAATTTTCCCTCTCTCTAAAAGTCTAAAAAATGTTTTATTTATGAAGCCACATTTCTAAATATTAGAAAGCATGATGTACCAAATCATAGGGGTTATTATTAAGCAATATCACAAGAGTGGGAGTGCTATTGCACTGAAAATCAGCACAGCTGTGATGAGGTAGTATTCATGTGGGCGCTGTCCGAGTGCTGAAGATATACCAGCCATGGTGATATTCAGTATAACAGAAATGCATCAGGCATTTTTTTGAAAGGACATTGGCATTGTCATCTAAAATATTTACACATTTGACAAATAGCTCAATAATAGCAAAGGACAACAAACTAATATTGACACTAATGTTAGTCACTTATGAGTAATCGCTGACGCTACAGACACTTTACAAATGGAAATCTGAAGTTATTAGTAATGTACTTATTTAATTAGGTCAAACTGTTTTAATGTCAAGCTGAGATTGGTTATTCATACTTCACACTGAAGTATGAGGTTAACATGACGGCAGTTGAGAATCAGCTTGTTATATCTCTGCTTGACTCCTACATCAGTGCTGGTGAGCGGTCAGCTAGCTGTTACTACATAGGGCTCTCCAGCTGGAATGAACCAAATAGCCTAAAAAAAGATGGACATCTGCGCGCACCATTCAGACTTCAAATGAGAATATAAATATACAGAAAATTACAAATGTGTTTCTACAGCCATCTAATATGAAAAGTGTGATGGAAGGGCAAGACCCCACTGATTAGAATACCTGTAAAGTAGAGGGATACAAGTACAGTAGTTAAATATCACAGCGCTGTTATACTCTATATCAACAGTCATGGAATGCCTCTTGTCCAATCAAATTGCTTGGTCAGAATTAATTGTATTAACATTTCAGGTCCTTCTCCACTACTATGAAAAATAAATGATTTTAGGAAGATCAAGATTTCTAAACATTTGCCTTGATGGCCTTGGGATGTGTTTTTGTTTTACTGTAGGTGTTCTCAGGATTAATCTGATTTTGGTACAAAATTGTTAGAGACACATGAAGTGGTAGCAATAAACAAACCTCAAAATGGATTGTTTTGAGTCGTTCTTCAGACTGTGTCGATACACAAGTGCATCTTTCAAGTGCCGCTGTCAACTTGAGATAAGAAGACTGTGTATAATTGCTGTTGCCTTACAGCATTCTCTTCTTTGTATAGATGACTTAACTTTCTGAAACATGTGTTTATATGTGTTTTGTTTAGAGCTCTAAACTTTATGACTGCCGTATTCTTACTGTCCTTTGTTTCTTTTTAATTGTACCATTGTAGAATATAGGTATAATTAACACATTGTAGTCAAGGAAGGAAAGAAATATTTGACTATGATTTACTCACTTACTCACTAATCGCCTATAAAGCTTTCTCCTGTATACTGGGTTGCGGGGGGCCTTGAGCCAATCCCAGGAGACTTTGGGCATGAGGTGGGGTGCAACCTTGACCTTTTGCCAATCCATGGCAGGGCACACACTCATATACTCATTCTTACTTGACAGGTAATTTGGGAACACCAATTAGTCTAATCTTCATGTCTTTAGACTGTGAGAGAGTTGGAGGAAACCCACCAACCACAGGGAGAACATGCTTGCAACTCCTTGCACACAGACCCCAGGCTGGAATCAAACACCAACCCTGGAGGTGCAATGCGACCCACTATACAACCTGACTATGAATTAGCATATGTGAGAGATGTATCTTATGCTGCCTAAGACTTTACCATTCCCAGTGTAAACGTTCTTCCAACATGACCATAGTTACTTATACAGTAGATTTATAGGTCTAACAGTCTTCTGTTTTTTTTTTTTTTTACATTTTTTTTTTTTACTGGAGCTGGCAGAGATTACAGTTATGCCATAACCTGTGCTGTCTCAGCTCACTTAGTTACCACCATATGTTTTCCTAAATGAATGATTTATCACAATTACATTTGATAAAAATGCAAAAATCCAGATAAGAACCCATAAAAAACAATCATAAAAAAGTATTTTTTTAATATCTTGTACATCTTGTAAATTAAAATTTTAGGTGACGGGCAATCGTAAAAGCATTTCACTGCATATCATACTGTATCTGGCTGTGTAAGTGACAAATCAAATTTGAATTTGAATTTGTCAATATACCAACTAAATACATAAATAAATGCTGAAAATATCAAACGTTTTTGTTGTGTTCCTTCATGTCTCAGACATGGCCCTGGTAGAGCTCAAAGCGTTTGAAGGCAGTTCATGTACTTGCAATCTAATGAAACGGCAGTTTGAAAGCATGTGAAGGTCTTTGATGTGAAGAGTTTAGCTAAAGAAAGAAGCAACATTATCACTATCACTTACAATATTGAATGAAAGTAAGGCACACACTCAGTATCTCAGTGTAAGAATCTGAAACACTTGCATAAAGCACTAGCCCAATATTGTAATAAAACTGTCAAAATAAAGCTGGAATGCTACAGTAATGTTTCATTTCAAATCAAGTACAGTATGTACGAACCAACATTACAAATCATACCTTTATATTGAACTTCGAAGGTACTTTAAATACTATTTACGTACATACTATATACATATTTGTAACATAGTTTAGTTTTAGTCAGTCCAGGCTTGTAATGTTACATAATTAATTGATTTGGCAAAGATGTCGAGATTAATACAGATTCAAAGCCTGGCCTCGTTTCTATACAGTCCTTAGTCATCACGCATTGTTTATCAAAACCTTCATTGCCAATATTTGCACAACCTTTAGAGAAATTTTAAACACTATTTAAAATGGTGTGTCATATGCCTTCCTTGGAAGAAACGTGGTGCCTGCAGCACGCAATATAAAACGGCACAGCTAATTACACTATGTTATTGCTGGTTGTATGTAAGCTTCCCACACAACACACGGCTCACCATCAGGGTACAAGCTGCAGAGTGGACTAAAATAATGTAGGCGTTCACAATTGATCATTATTGCACATTCAAACTGTGTGAAGTGTGATATCATTACTCGATGAGTTCTCCGAAAGCATGCATGACAACAAAAATATCAGAGGTTGCACATGTTCAAGGAGTGTGAGAGGCTTGAATTGTTATAGTAGTTCGGAAGAGATTCAGCTTCCTGAATTCAACTTCCAGATCTACCATGTAAATTTTGAATAGGATAAATTCAGTTCAAGATGGCCCGATGGCTTAGTGGTTAGCACTGTCACCTCTAGGGCTCAGGTTCGATTCCTGTGTGCATGGAGTTTGCATGTTCTCCCCGTGCTTGGTGGGTTTCCTCAGGGTACTCCGGATTCCTCCCACAAAGACATGCAGATTTGGCTAATTAGCAACCACAAATTGCCTGTAGTGTGTGAGTTTGTATATGTGTGTGTGCACTGCGATGGGTTGGCACCCTGTCCATGGTGTACCCCGATTCATGCCCTAAGTCTCCTGGGATAGGCTCCAGGTCCCCATAACATAAGATGCTTTAGATTAGACATTAGATTTAGACTTTTTTGTGCAAGAAAGAGGCTACAGTGAAAAATTAAAAGCTCCCTGAAATGACATGAGTGAAGAAATCTTAAGAGGAACTACAGTAGACCCAGACTGGTTGGATTATTCATCATCGTTCTTTTACAAATATGTACAATAAAGTCAAACAGTACTAAGGTTCCTGAAAGACTCTTCAGTATGCTTATCTATTGGATTGCAGAATATTCTTTTCCTTTGGATCTTTGGAAAAGAGATGTAGGCAGACACGGAACTTGGGAAATTGATGAAGGGCTTTATTGAAGTTTCATACACGCAGAAGATATCCCATGCAGTCTATCATTCTCAACAATATTCTCTTCCTCACACATTGCAACTTTAACTTTAACTGTATGCCCATTTCAACCCTTTGTGCCTGCATGCTCAAGGTCACATACAGTTTGGAAAGAGATAATTTACCTAACAAACATGAACAAACACATTTCTTCATTTAGGCAGTGCATATAATAAGTTCACAACTCTGACTCTTCAAACCTTTTTGGCCATAAAACCCGTGGATTTCTACAGCTACACTTTATGACCATAAGGTTGGGAACACCTGACCGTTACAATGATATGAGATTATTGGACATTTCATTCCACATGAAATCTACTTTTCTGGGAAGGCATTCCACTATTCCTCTATTGTAGAGTTTGTCTGTCTGGATTTTCTAATTCAGCCACAAGAGCTTTAGTGCGGTCAAGTACTGATATCAGATGAGAGGGCCTGGGGCACAGTCGCTGTTTCAATTCATCCAAATGATGTTGGGTCTGAGGTCAGGCTCTGGCCAAGCCACTCTAGTTCTTTCACTCCTTCTGTCAAACCATGTGTTCATTGAGCTTGCTTTGTGCACATGGGGTATTGTGTGCAAAAGCATCCTGCACAACTGTGTGCCTTTAACTTTGTGACAGCAATATAGGAGAGTTTTAACGTACAATGCAGGGGAAATTATACCACTAAAGCTACTGTAGGGTGTGACCTTGACATAATCTGTTTTTTTTTTTTTTTTTTTTGCAAATCTTTAGGTTATCTGCAGTACTGCAGCAAAAAGTGAGATGACACAGGCAGGTCTAGACACTAAAGTGGAAGTAGGTCAGAATACTAGGGGGTGAAATACTAAACAATGTTTTGTTAATTAGTTCTAAGCCAGTAATATTAGATATTTCTGTATTAGAGTTTTTACTGGGGCACCATCCTGTTAACCCATTAAATGGGATATTTGTGCTGGCTTATACAGTATGTTCAGTGGGACCTCAGAGCTTTTCGCAAATGTAGTATTGTAAAGATCGCAAAGTGTTCACAACATTGACAACAAAATTCAATATATTAAATAATGGGTGCAGAAAGAAATATGAATAGTATCCCTTTCAAATGTACTTTATAAATGTGTAATGGTACATTATAAGCTACAACCAATGACTCCATTAGTGCCACTCTATCACATTAAAGGAAGAAGGAACAGGCTCCTGCAACTGCAGTTGATTACATGAAAAAGAAGAAGAAGAAGAAGAAAAATCCAGCAAGAGATGCTGAATTTGTGTAACATCATGTTAGTGCATCAACACCTTTTATATGATTTACCTACAGTATTATGGTATAGTATATTTGATCCATTTTGCATTTTCCATTATTCTTCTCTGTCCTGATAATATAGAAAGCATTGCACATTTGTTTTTAATTAAGGTCCTCTCCCTGAAGAAATAAAGGATTCCGGACTGTTATGATGAATCATTATTGAGCATAATTTTCTCTTTCAGGAATCAGAACAAGCCGTTGGGCTTAAACAATACCACAAGCACAATGTTGTTTTCCTGTCAAACAGCAAGTGTGTACTGTATTATATTATATTGTATCGTATTGTATTGTACAGTGTCTATTTTTTGCAGCATTCATAAACCTCAGTCACTTACTGTAACCACTTTATTCTGAGCAGCGTTGTGAGTCTAAGGAATATTTTTAAGGAATTTATTTTTTGAGTGAGAAGAAATTGGAGACCCCAGAGGAGAAAAACATTAGGATATGGGGAAAGCCTGCAGAGAAACTTGACACAGACAGTTATCTGAGCTCAGAATCAAGTCGGTACCCTGCAGCTATACTACACCACCATGCCTACCAGCTATTTCATTGTGTTGCACAATTTTTTTTTTTACTGATTTATTAAACAAAAAACAGAGATGCATGTATGTAAAGTCTAAAAAACACCAAAAAATAAAAATAAATTAAGGAGTAAAATGTTGCTAAACTAAACGGGTCAGGTTTACGGACGCCTTACTGTCTCCATGCAGCTGATCATGGAGAACTGGATCATGACCGTTATTGGTCTCAGTATACTCCCTGAGCTCTTTGGAACTCGACACCACAGAAGAAGCACTGAACCAGAAAGAATAAGATGTTTCCTGCACATTAACTGGGCTGATCTTTTCAGCACACTTTCCCTCGCTGCCATAAAGTAAGACAGATAACCATATCAAAATAACGACTTTATTTAAAACGAGTAGCTAATATGAAAGTGAGAATACGATGCTGCATTCTCCTCTGGTTTATTGATGTGCTAACATAAACCATTTCAATTGAAGTAGTTTCTACTAGACTTGCTGCTGTGGAGCGTATCTGAAGATCTGGGGCAGACACAGGCTAATGGAGCTGGAGGCCTGAGGGGCGATGTTGATTACTATTTAGAATTGTCTTCCTCCTTCCCCTGTCCTCAGGCTTTGGCAAATTCTTAGCCTGAGTTCACGCTGGTGCTTTTATGATTGCTTGCCTCACTCAAACGCTTATGAGGATTGTTTCGTTGAGTGATAAATAATTATTAGCAATGTGGTGCCCTGGATGAATTATGGCTAGGTAGGCACCAATTGGGTATTAGCTAAATCTATGAATTAGATAATTCATCATACTTGGATGAATTGACTGCCTAGTGACAATTAATAATGTAAAAATGATTTAGTTTAGTTAGACTTTATGTAAAAAAAAAAATCGTTCCTCTACCTTCCACAACAAGCACTGTAAGACTGTAAGTGTGCGATTTAAGACAAGACATCAACAGATTTTTTTAAATCATTCATTGTCTATACTGCTTATCCAGTGTACAGGGTTGCAGGGGGCCTTAAGCCTATGAATGTGGTTTTTGAACTTATTTCAGTGACTTATTTTTTTGTTGTTGTTTTCAATAACCATGCATAACTGTAATTGAAATGCTAATTTTTGCAAATATTTCTCCGAAATTTTTTCATACATGCTGCTCACATATTACTGTAGCCCAGTTTTGCTGAATACAGTGCAATCAGACTTTAGACATTTATATGTTTATAAGTACTGTATAAGCAGTTATTAAGTACTATAAGTACTGTAACTGAAAAATACACAAATGTCAGGACACATCAGAACTTCTTTAGAGCCCCAAAGCACTTACAGACCCCTAAGGGTTAAAGCAACTAATGATCATAATTTTAAGTATACTGTGCATGTAGCGTTAACTATCCACTGCCCACGATAACGTTTAGCTGGGGATAGGCAGGCACACTTATGATTTGCCAGAGCCTACCAGATATGTAGATATGTAAGAGTTGATCAGATAGGTATAATCAGCGTGTTTGTGCACATCTCGTTACAGTGGTTTTGATGCTTTTCATTTCATTTCTGCTCTGAAAGAATGTTGGGTAAATGCAATGGTATTTTGTGAAAAGTGGGTAAAAATGAATTTAAAAGTTTAAATTGTATTGTGAATAGTTTAGGAAAAGTTATCTTGTAGATGGAAAATGGATTTTATGTAACGTACCATTTTAGTGTGATTGGATTTTTTTGAAAGGTTTTTCAGCTAACAGAAGTGTTTTATTTAGTTTAAATATTTGTTTATTGCAAACCTGAAATATGTATTTTTAAAGAAAATGTTTTACTGTAATCAAAGGCAGTGTTCAAACATATGAATTTGATAGATTTTTAGTCACTAATAACAAATTAGATTGAATGTCTAATTCAATAGGAAAATTACTTAAAAAAAAAATTGACCAAAGGAACACATTAGACACTATTAAGGTCACTGGGGTGGTACCTTGAAGGATAAGATTTGAATTTGTACAAATTCGTTTCTCTATAGTAAGGTACAATTCTGTGCCATTGAAAGGTACAGTACTGCCCCAGTGACAATGAGTTATACCTTCATTAATACAAAACTGTAATTTTATTTCCGAGAGGGAAACAGGTTACACACGGACAGGTTTCCAGTCTGTAGCAGGACACACAAACACACTATGGGCAATTTGGGACGCCAGTTAACCTAATCAGCATGTTTAGTGGGAGGAAACTGGAGTACCTGCATTTTTGCAATAAGAGCGAAAAGAGAACTGTTGGTGAGCATGCCAAAATCATGAAAGCGATAACTGCAACTCGGGGTTTTTCCACCATGTACTGATTTCTTAATAATTAGGCAAAGAATACACAATTATTGCATTGCTTTATTTGAGTTATTAAAGGTTATGATCTTGTGTTATTTTTATGTGTTGTAACGTCATTTCCTTTAAATATACCATCTAAATAACAATAGTTAAATTTTGAATTCATTGCAGGAGCGAGTTCTGACAAAAAAATGAAACAAAACTGTTCAACTGTTTTTTCCAGATCTGTACATGCAGACAGATATACAGATCAAATTTTATGAGACTGGTTTTGTGTCCTCCAGTGTTTGAAACGTAAAGAAATAATTGCAGGAGCGAGTTCTAAACAATATACAGGCAAAACCTTGCTTTAATTTATATACATTTTGAGATATTGAATTTTAGATTTTCATGAGCTGCAAGCCATAGACATTGAAATTAAAACAAAATAGGCTTTAAATGTTTTACTTCGAAATGAATCTAGAATATACAGTATGAGGGCTTCTCTAATTATTTTTGAGATGCATTGGACTGGAATAAAGTCCATAAGGAATAATGAATAGTGGTATGCACTGTGGCCTCATGAGTCCAGGGTCGAGGGTTCGAGTCCCGTCTCGGGTCTGTTTGCATATTCTGTCAATAAGGTTTGACAGCGTCCTGAGCATGAGTCAAACTACAGGCGCGTCTTAAAATCGGCCACTAGGTTATAAACGGCAAGTCCCAACAATATACTGGATTATCTGCATTATATGCCAGATTGAATAATCTACTTTCAAATAATAAGCTACTTGCTCAATGTAAACAAACACCTGCACCAAATGATAGAGATACTTAAAAGATAAACTGAATATGTTCACTGCTGAAATAACAGCACTGAATTGGTATAAATGAATTTTAATGCGCTGGAGTCGTTTTAAGAAGTTTTTTTTATCTATTCATCTAATCTACTTGTGCGATTTCCTTGCATAAATAAGATGTAAGATACATAACCTTACAAAAATTAATTTCCTCATATTAATAAGTTAGGCAGAGTGTTCTGTCACACAGAACGACAGTCTGACATGTAGGTTCAGCTTTAACCTAAAATAATAATATCACTGATTACATTAAAGCCGATCAGCTTATTTTCCTTTACTATTTCTACAAACCCTTAAGCCATTAACAACAGGTACAGTACTTAGGCTAGTATTAGAATATTTGCTAAGCCCAATCAAAAAGTTTTTTGAGTATGATACAAGAAATTCCGAAAAATTATGTTAATTTATGCCCTCGATACCTGGTTGGGGATCCATTAGTGTGAATTACATGCATTAATGCAGCATGGCATGGAAGCAATCAGCTTATGGCACTGCTAAGACATTACTGAGGACCAGGTTTCTTTAATAGCAACCTTGCACTCATCTGTATTGTTGGGTCAGGTTTCTCATCTTCCACTTGGTAATAGTCCATAGATTATGTATGGGGTTCAGGTTAGGTGAGTTCGCTGGCTAATCAAGCACATCAATCCCAGCAAACCAGTTAGTGCTAGTTTTGGTACAGTGGGCAGGTACTAAATTCATAATTTTGTGACAGACTTGATTTCCAAATGAAATGCAAAATTTAGTTTCCTCCGAAAAGTGGACTTTGGCCTACAGTGTCAGGGATAACCCTTAGAGGGCGCCAAAGCGCCCTGTGATTTTAGTTGTAGTTCCTTTTTTCACTTCATTTCCCATTAAGCACCTCGGTCCGGTGACGTGGGGCGCTCACCTGAACCGACTTGCTCATTAGTTTTATTATAAATGGTTTGTTTTTGTTCAGTTTCTTGTTTTGCATCTGTTGATTTATCGTGGTTAATGTCTGTGAGTTTAGTTCGTGTTTTGGTTCGTTTTATATTAAAGTATATTTGTTTGTTTAAGTTCCCTGTTTTTGTGTTTATAATCAATAAACATTGTTTCCCTGGATCCTCTGCATTTATGCCTCGCACCCAGAAACGTGACAGAATGCAAGACCGTAAAAGAGGCATAGCAGAGGAGCCCTTCCCCCGGGAGATTCTTTTGGGGGGGGCAACGATGTTGGAAGCTTGGGAAACCGACGCGGAGAGCAGGAGGAGAACCAAGCGGCGTAGTAGAAAGCAGAAAAGGAAACCGGACAGGAAGGAGCAGGAGGAGCTGAGACGGCAGCGAGACTGGGATGGCTGCCGGCTGGCGATACGGCGCACGCCGTTCAGAGGTGGAGCAGCTCGGGGTGACATGAGTCCCCGCACCGACCGGAGTGCAGAGACCGGAAGGTCCAGATTCGGCGGTGACCAGGGTGGAGGTACACCTCACAGCATGCGGCTACAAGGAACGGCGTGTGGGCGGTATGCGCAGCTGGGAGCAGCCTCCCAGCTAAACTGGAGCAGCGTCGGGCGGAGCGCCGAAAGGAATGAAGGGCGCATTCGTAACCTGCAGGAGCAGGTAGCTGATCTCCAGGAACTGTTGTTGCAGCTGCGCCTCGAGGAAGGTCCAGACCTGCCAGCTCCTTTCTTTGGTGCCAGCGATGACGTCAGCGAGCTGGTTTACATCCCTTGCAGCGACGACGACAGCAAGCTCTGTTACCCGCTGTATGACAGAAACAACAAAGGCGAGACCAACGACGAGCGTTAGCGAGCTCTTTATCCTGCCACGTAGTTGCTTTGTCCAGGACAGCGAGCCGCCGCCGCTGCACAGCGCCTTCGAGGACAGCGAGCCGCCGCCGCCGCCGCTGCACAGCGCCTTCGAGGACAGCGAGCCGCTGCACAGCGCCTTCGAGGATCGCGAGCTTCCTCTTCATCCGCCGTCGCCTTCACGCGCCACCGATGATCGCGAGCTCCATCCTCTTACTCCGCCGTCGCCTTCATGCGCCGCCGAGGACAGCGAGCTTCCTCTTCCTCCACCGCCGCCTTCATGCGCCGCTGAGGATCACGAGCTCCATCCTCTTACTCCGCCGTCGCCTTCATGCGCCGCCGAGGACAGCGAGCTTCCTCTTCCTCCACCGCCGCCTTCATGCGCCGCTGAGGATCACGAGCTCCATCCTCTTCCTCCGCCGTCGCCTTCATGCGCCTGCCGAGGTCAGCGAGCTTCCTCTTCCTCTGCCGCCGCCTTCATGCGCCGCCGAGGATCACGAGCTCCATCCTCTTCCTTCGCCGTCGCCTTCATGCGCCGTCGAGGTCAGGGAGCTTCCTCTTTTTCCGCCGCCGAGGATCACGAGCTCCATCCTCTTCCTCTGCCGTCGCCTTCATGCGCCGCCGAGGTCAGCGAGCTTCCTCTTCCTTCGCCGCCGCCGTCATGCGCCGCCGAGGAAGTCGAGCTTCCACCGCCGCCGCCGAGGACGTCGAGCTTCCTCTTCCTCCGCCGCCCTGCGTCAATGAGGACGGCGAGCCTCTTCTGCCTCCGCCGCCCTGCGTCAATGAGGACGGCGCGCCTCTTCGACCTCCGCCGCCCTGCGTCACCGAGGACGGCGAGCATCCACTGCCTTCGCCGCCCTACGTCAACGAGGACGGCGAGCTTCCTCCGTCTCCGCCGCCCTGCTTCAACGGGGGCATGAAGCCACCTGGCCCACAGGACATAGGTGCCAGCCTCTGGGTGAGAGGGGCAGACATTGGACCCTGGGGGGGATGCCCTGGACCTCCTGTGGCGCCCCGGAGTTGCGCCCTTTGAGGGGGGGTTATGTCAGGGATAACCCCTAGAGGGCGCCAAAGCGCCCTGTGATTTTAGTTGTAGTTCCTTTTTTCACTTCATTTCCCATTAAGCACCTCGGTCAGGTGACGTGGGGCGCTCACCTGAACCGACTTGCTCATTAGTTTTATTATAAATGGTTTGTTTTAGTTCAGTTTCTTGTCTTGCATCTGTTGATTTATATAATTATATGTATATTTGTTTGTTTAAGTTCCCTGTTTTTGTGTTTATAATCAATAAACATTGTTTCCCTGGATCCTCTGCATTTATGCCTCGCACCCAGAAACGTGACATACAGTGGAACCTTGTATTACAAGCATAATTCATTCTGGAAGTGGGTTCCAAAACACTCATAAACCAAATCATCATTTCCCATAAGAAATAATGAAAACTCAAATTATTCGTTCCACAGCCCCAAAAAATAAATACAATTTATAAAATGAAAATAAAACAAATTAATCTGCACTTTACCTTTAAAAAAAAGTACAAATAAATCCTGACAGATAAGTGTTTCCGTTTGGTGCGTGCAGGCCCCGTGTGTGTGTGTGTGTGTCTGTGGAATTAGCCCCTTCCCTCGCCTCGTTTAACACAGTAACACTCCTTCTCCCTCTCCCCACCTCGCTTTTTAAGATTCACAACAAAGACACACACACACACACACACACACACACACACACAACAGAAACACCATTTTAACAGGAAAAAAGAAATCTCTCTAAGACTGACATGAGCGCATCTTAATGGACTCACTTTTTAAGTTTCACAACAAACGCATAAACACAGCGGAAGGTGAGAGAGTGACTCTCGGCGTCAAAATAAGAGTCTCATGCGTGATACATGATACTCAGCACTCGTAAACTAATACTTGCTCGGTTTCCGATTAAAAATTTATAAAAAATTTTTGCTCGGTTTGCGGAACACTCGTAAACCAAGATACTCTCAATCCAAGGTTCCACTGTATCTGTAATAGGAATACAACAGTTCTAGCCTGTTTCCTGAATATGTTTATACATTGTGGCTCTTGATGCACTAACAAGTGGCCTCACTTGTGAAACTCTTCCAACGTCTTGAATTACCTGTGCTTGTGGTGATCCCTGTTGCTTGTGTACCTTTTCCTATTACAATTTTCCTTTCCAGTCATCTTCCCATAAGTCCTGTATGCTTCAATTCAGCACCTTCCCTGGTTTACCCTCCTTTTGGACAGTGTTGATAATCATCTCCTGAACATCTATCAAGTTAGCAGTCTTCTTCTTGAAATAGACTGAGCAATACATAATACTGATACTATATGAATAGTAATTTACTTTAATGAAATCTTCTAATTAGAGCTAATTAGAGCCTGGAACCTATCCCAGGAGACTTTGGGCACAAATCCGTCGCAGGGCACGACCACATAAGCCACCATGCCACAAATCATAGCAAGCATTGAAATTAAATAAAACAAAAAGGCTTGAAATATTTCACTTTACATGTAATGAATCTATAATAAAATGCATTTCTTTTGAAAGTATAATTAAATGATGGAAAAATTACTTTTTCACTTTTTATTAAAACATTTTGAGATGTACAGAACCACTGTATACACTGTCTTGAATTGTCACTGTTTCAGAGTGGGAAATTATTGGCCTGCATTAAGCAAAGAAAACAACAAAGGAGATTTAAAATAACTGGAGGTGGAGCTGGAGAATCCCCCAACACATCTTCAATAATTCTGAACTGTTAACAGAAAAGTCCGAAAAAAAAGAAGAAAATCTGGAATGGAGATCGATCACATATGCAAAGTTTAAGAAGATGCACTATAGAAATTTACCTTAGAAATAACAATTTAGTCAAAGTAAGAGTATTTCAACCTGCATAATGTAACAAGAACTAAACAGATGAATAAAAACACTGAAAGCATATGGTATAAGAAAACAATAAAAAGCATAAAGATTTTACTTTGGACAACTGGAAAAAGGTAATGTGATAGAATCAGTACAGATTTATTCTTTTCATAGCAATGGGCATGTCAAAGGTGAGAAAGAAGCATATGAAGTGATGTATAGTGCATTGTGCCCACTGTAAAATCCTCTGGATCCAGTGTTGTTATAAGGAGTTGCTTCAATTGGTCAGATCTAACACTCAACATTATGTGGCGAATAACACAGTCAGACCTGAATGCACTAATAGCCACATTATTCAGCCAGTGCTTTTGCTTCCCTGATGGCATGAGCATATTCCAAGTCTGGTTCTGAGAGCAGTCAAATCAATGAAGCAGTGAAATCTTATAGTGTTTGACTTTTTTGTTTTTGGCCAAAAACAAATGTTCTTATAACCTTTGCCAATGCTTGCTTGGAGGCGAGCCTGACAGAAGGTCCGATGATGCTTAATAATACGCTGCCGGGAATAAAATAAATAATTAAAAGCCTCTGTGTAAATAATTACTGCACTGATTAATATGTTTCAGCTGCTAACTAATTAATATTAACGGATGCATTGAGTAGCTTCTCATATCTTAAACAATGATTTCAGAACACATATCGCATGGTCATGTACAGTGCTTCAGAATAGTCAAATTATTGGCCTACACTCAGCAAATAAAGGGTTACAGTGGAAAGCAAAAATGAGATGGAAGAATTATTGAGAGCAACCAGATCAACAGGGAACCCATCCTCATGTGGGTGATAACGGATTGCAGGGATTGATCATCAGTCAGACTGAGTGTTAGAAGGCTGAAAGTTCAGTATAAGGAGAGGTGATTAAGTCAGTACTGTATGAATCCACTTTCGTTATTGGGAAAATACAAAACTGTTTGTGGGAATTTCACCTCTGAGCTACAGTATGGAGAGACTGAAGTCACAAGTCATTAGAGAACAGATGTCTGCATCAGCCGAGTCCAAGACCATCTTCATGGTCAAGCGGAACTGTCCACAGTACACATGCATCCCAAGCAGGTCACATTGGGCTTCCATTCGACGAGATCTCCAACAAGAATCAGGATCACTGGCATCCCAGAAGTTCCATGTGTAGCTCAACAGCCAGACAGAGAGAGAGAGAGAAAGAGAGAGAGAGAGAGAGTGAGAGAGACAGAGAGATGGTCACAGTCACACAATCTATTAATCTATAAGGTGAATATATTTTTGTGCAGAGTGCAAGCAGGAACTCCGACAAGACTCACTATCACAGTATAACTAAAATTGAGAGTCAGAAGGAAAAACACAGACATGAGGTCTCCCTGGGAGGTAAAGCAATCAGTCATTCCACTCTTCCCCATAATACTCTATGTCCATGAGTTCCCTTTACCCAACACAAATCTATTCACAAAAGGCTTTGTAAGAAAAAGCTCTGACCCTCGCTGTTGTTTTTATAATATGAGATACTGACAAGCAGCCTGTGTCTTTTGATCAAAGTAGTCGTGGCAAATCATGAAACGTTAGCAGTTCACTCAGGTTCTGTGGCGCGAGACCATTTAGTACTTTATAGGTCAAAAGAACAGTATCTAAAATCAATGCAAATTTTTTTCTGATGAGTCGGCCATATACTTTGAAGTCAAATCGCTACATTGTTCCCTCATGTACAAAGGTCTAGTGTGACCAGAACGTACCGGAACAATGCTCCGGCCTCTTTAATCTCTCCGAGTGAAGCAAAATAATATTCATATAATCCGGTTGAAATTAACACGAATTTACAGCCGTCTGAAGGCATCAATCAATCGGAGAAGATGGGATAATAACACTATGTAACACAATTTTTGTTCCTGGCTTCTAAGTGTTATATTTCAATTGCTTATGTCTAAAGTATGTGAAAAAATGACTTCATTAAGCACAAACTTTGCTTTCATGACAACAGCACAAAATAAACGATTTTTTTTTCATTTTTGTCATTATGATCAGGTAAAAACAAAAATTGCACAAGGAATAGACAAACACAGTCGGAAACCACTCAACAAGGTTCAGAAATGCATAGATTTTCTAGATTTACGATTGTACTGTGAATCACTTTCTTGAAGTAGCCCCCAAATGTAGTCCCCCATCATGTTTTCGTTACACTGTCCTTGGTAACGACGTTCAAAGTCCAATATATCTTGACATTCAATTGCTCGGCATTGAAAGCGAATCGAGAATTTTCTCGAAAACACGCGATTTTCAAACTTTCACTGTCCCGGTCACAGAAGCACAGTTTTTCTGGAATAACAGCGATTTCCTTTCTGTTCTAGACCTAACGGGTTAGGAAAACACACTTTCAACCCAGGAACAGAACAAAAGTGAAAATTTGTTACATAGTGTAATTGGAGCAGTCATACCAGTGCTTAACAGATCAACTATCTAACAAAATACATACAGTAGACATCCAAATGCATTTACAGACTGCAGCAAAGTTACACACCAGCTGGAGCATTAAAAAAATGAGTGAAAATACTGATACAGTATAGCATTATCCAAAGGCGGAAATACATTTACAGTAAATATTTACAATGACATGTAAAAAAAAAAAAATCTGCATCAGGTTTAATCTTGTAGCACTTTTTTATTCACAAGGACAGTCAAAGGCTAACAAACTTGATTAAGAAAGAATCACGTACTTGCGAGCGAAACAGGGAGATTTACAATCATACATGCATGCACATACCAATTTATATTCAGTATTTTTTCTCTTCCTTTTCATCTCCCCATCTTCTTTGACTATAATTTCTTCATTATTATTAGTATTAATAACAACAACAACAACAACAACAATAATAATAATTATTATTATTAATAGTAGTAGTGGTGCTGCTACTACTCCTACTCTTCCTACTACAACAACTACTAATAGTAGTAACAGTAATTCTGTGGTTGTTATTATAATTATTATTATTACCTTTGTATTTCTCTTTTTTCAGTTTTTTCTCTAGTGTCACTTTATTTTTAACTACATAAGTAAATGTCTGTGCTCGTGTTTTTTTAATCTATTTTTTTATGTTGTTATTATGTGACTTTTTGATTCTGAGCATTGGCAATACGAATGTCCACATACTGTAGGTCATGCCAATGAAGCACCCTTTAAATTGTTTATTCTCTCTCTCTCTCTCTCTTTCTCTCTCTCTCACTCACACACACACACACACACACACACACACACACACACACACACACACACACACACACACACACACACACACACACACACACAACACACACACACACACACACACGCGCACACACACACACGCACACGCACGCACGCACTACCTGGGGAGATTTACCCTCAGGACCAGTAGCTGATCCACTTATAAAAATTTATAATATCTTGATTCCCCTCTTTTTCAAGTTTCCTCACTGCCTTCATACATTCTCTTTGTTCCACAGCTCCTGCATGAATGCTGCATTTCTCATAATATCTTGTTGTATTCGCTCTTAATCAAGTTTGTTAGCCCCTGAGTGTTCATATGAATATAAATAGTGATAAAATTTTTGTGGATTATTAAACTCGATGTAAATATTGTATATTTTCTATCCTGTGTGTGAATTATTTTACTTCGATCAGGGGCATTATAGTGGGTAAGTTAGGCCCTATTTTTTGGGTGAATATTTTAAATGTCAGTTGCACCAACTGGAATAAATAAATTTACATGCATCTGTTGTTTTTGCTTTAACACTGCAATGCTAAAATATGCAGAACCTGAGCCATGCAGGGTAAAGGTGTATGGTTAGTGTGGGCTGGGCATGCACAGTGGGGACATCAATGTCCTTATTTTCAGGATCTCACTCCAAGCTTCTCTGAAATGTTTGTAGCCCTGGTTAAAATGCTGTTAAGCAGGCTATATGCTATTCAACTGCACAAGTTGAAGTAGAGCATGTTGTTATGTATGTCTCCTACCCTTAAAAGTAATGTGAAACAAGTGTACATCATAACAATAAAAAAAAAAAAAGTTATTTTTAACTTTGATGATCCACCCACTACCCACTCAGCAACTGACATAATCAGAATCTAAGATTGTTTAGTTTGGGACATCTAAGGATCTATTACCTGTCTCGCTGTCGAGCTATACATGTCGCTCCTGAGCTGCCAGTGATCCAGACCCCCTCTGCCCCCTGGAGTTGTCTGACTCGTCCAGGTGTCCTTTTTCTGGTTGGAGATCTTGTCGCATGGATGCCCCATGTGGTCTGCCTGGGATGTGTGTGGTGACTGGGGATGGTCCTGTCCTCAACTGATGCAGACAGCTGTCCTCTGAGGACATGTGCCTTCGTCGCTCGATAGTTCATGACTGGAGTTTCCCACAGTCTACATGAGCCTCCAATAATGAACTGGACTCAATTTTAACTTAAATACATCTCCTGTTATACTGAACTTCCAATCTCACACAGTATGATGCAGATCAATCCCTGCTATGCGTTTTATCCATGTGGTCATTGTGTTGTCCGGCTCCTCTCAAGGTTTCTCAGGGAGTTTTTCCTTGCCACTGTCGCCATCGTCCTTGGCTTGCTCATCAGGGACAATCTTATCATTTTGATTCACACACGTTCACTTCTCATACAAACTTATATAATTCTTTTGATTGTGTAAAGCTGCTTTGCAACAATGTCAATTGTTAAGAGCGCCATACAAATGAAATATAATTAAATTGAAAGTATTAACAACAACAACAACAACAAAAATATATATACAGTATATAGTATACACACTACACTCACAATAAGCTAGGGATATTGTTATTTACATGAGTGCTTTTCCTATTTGCTATGAATTTTAATGAAATAAGTAAAAGTTATATCAAATATTTGTCTTTGATATTACTAATAATGTATGAGAAGAAACACAATTTTCATTAGTTTAATATTTATTACCCCCAAAATTTAGACAATAACACGGATAGCCCCAAATAACAAAAATTGACAATGTCGGGTGTTTCCACCATTTTCTGCAATGACAGCTTGACAGCGACGTCTCATGCTCCTCACTAGCCTCATGATGTTGTTCTGTCAATGCGTTCCACTCTTCCACAAGTGCTACACGCAGTTCTGCCAGGTTATGTGGGGGTGGGGTACGATCATCCAGTCTCTGCTTCAACTGGTCCCAGACGTGCTCTATGGGGTTCAGGTCAGGGGACATTGAAGGCCATACCATATGAGGCACTCCAACTTCCTGAAGTTGAGCTGTGACGATTCTGCCACAATGTGGTGGAGCATTATCATCCATGAACAGAAAGTTGGGGGTGTGCTGGCGGAACTGGGGGATGATGATGGGTTCTATGATGTCTCTGAGGTAAGAACATGCAGCGAACAAAGCAAACTCTAGGAACCATATTGACATCAGCGTATCACTAACCGCGCTTTCTCCAGCAATGGTGACGAGACACTCATAAGTGAACAGAATGGTAGACCACTGCTGCATTGTCCAGGTCACATGGTCTTGTGCCCACTGCAAACGTTTACGGCGGTGTCTTGTTGTCAGTGGAGTCACCTGCAATGGTTGTCTGGGATTCAAGCCAAAGCGGTGGAGTCAGTTGCTAATGGTTTGTCTGAAAACCCTAGTACCCCTCACATATCGTAAACGGGCCTGCAGCTGTGTGGCAGTTGCATAATGATGTCTGAGTGCATGGGTCCTTAGGTACTGGTCATCATTGCGGTCTGTCACTTATGGGGCTCCAGTCCTGGGTCTTTCATGAACTCTGCTAGTAGTTCTGTGTCTTGATGCAAGTGTGCTGATGACACTTTGAGACACCAAGTTCACGAGCAACATCTGACTGCCTGCCACGACTCACCGACCCACGCCATGGCCAGGTTGGAATGACTTACTGACAATACCAGCTTTTTATACCCACAGAATGTTGAAATTGATGCCACATTGAAAAGGGTTGTCTTTTGGTATTGGCCCCAATATAAGGCACACAATGACACAAAATGACTTGTGTCTATCACCCCAATACAATTGCCTCACTATCCCAAAAATGTCTAAAGTGAAACAAACACTGTACTGTATGTATGACATCCACTGAGTCCCTCACAATATCCCTAACGTATTGTGTGTAGTGTATAGGGGTTGGACAATGAAACTGAAACGCCTGGTTTTAGACCACAATAATTCATTAGTATGGTATAGGGCCTCCTTATGTGGCCAATATAGCATCAATTAGTCTTGGGAATGGCAGATACACGTCCTGCACAGTGACCAGAGGGATTTTGAGCCATTCTTCTTGCAGAATAGTGGCCAGGTCACTATGTGATCCTGTTTGCAAAAACGTTTCCTGTCTCACTCCTCCAAAACACCCCAAAGTGGCTCAATAATATTTAGATCTGGTGACTGTGCAGGCCATGGGAGATGTTCAACTTCACTTTCATGTTCATCAAACCATGTACATTGACCCTGTGGAGCTTCCAACGAACAGTTTTGGTGGAAACAGGAGAGTTGAGGTGCACATTTAATTATGCAGTGAGTTGGGCAGCTGTGGTTTTATGTTTTTTGGATACAATCTGGGTTAGCACCCGGACGTCCCTTTCAGACAGCTTCCTCTTTCGTCCACAGTTACTACTGTTGAATGTGGTTCGTCCTTCTTGGTGGTACTGTATGCTGACATTACCCTGGATACCGTGCCTCTTGATACATCACAAAGACTTGCTGTCTTGGTCACAGATGCGCCAGCAAGACACGCACCAACAATTTATCCTCTTTTGATACGTCACCCATAATGTTGTGTGCATTGCAATATTTGAAGAAAAACTGTCCTATTACACTGCTAATTAAATGCTCTTACTGGTGGAATGTGCAATCGAATAAGGATTGGCCACCAAGTAGGTCAAATTTAGCCATAAAACCTCCAACATTAAATTGGACAGGGTTTCGGCTTCATTGTCCAACCCCTGTGTATGTATAAATATACATACATATTTGTGAAAAGCTTCAGCTCAGTTTTTTTTTTTATTTCACTGTGAAATTCATAACTCAGATGGATAAATGTGATAAACAACAAGCCCAAGCCAGGCTCTGAGCAACAAATCTTCAAAAAGAAGTCTAATATGAAGTTTGCTTCCTTGGAGCATAGTCAATAGCTGAGAAGTTTGAGTCATTTGCAGTCCATAGTAAAAGGGGAAAAAAAGTTGTCATCTCTGCCTCACCAGGTGGTCAGATTTGACTTGAAATATCCCGGCAGTACCACTATCCTCTTCGTGAAAAGGGCATCAGAGCTCCAGCTTTTTGTGCCACCTGGAGAGAGGGAATGTACGGAAATCGATGAGCACTTAGAGTCAGCTCTCGGTATACCGGACCTGTGTAGTGGAGCTCTGCAGATTGCGTGCGACAGATTGGCCGCCCCCAGTGTTGCTGTAGCAGAGGATGACTGTAAAGCGCTCTTGTTCCCAGCCTTCCGTTGCATGCTCACAGCTAAATGTAAACAGCAGCTGGGAGAATGACAGCAATGGTGACTGTTATGCAACCAGGCTGTGCCTTTGACCAAAATACCAGGGCTATGGACACAGCCTGATTATCATAATTACAGAGGCAACGGTCTGCTGTGGAATTTATCATAGAAGAATGCGTGGCATCTCTCTTTGCAACACTGGCAAGTATAAAGCAAATCCATGTCTTAGATTAGGACTGAGGTCAGTCTCTCAGCAAGGCTGATTCTGACATGGGCAAAGAGATCAGAGGTTATTAGAGTCTATAAAATGTGGTGAGGTTGGGAATAAACATAATGCCATTTGCTGTTATAACAAAATAATCTACAGTACGTGTGTAACATAGTATAGCAACTTGAAATTGCATCCCGTCACTAAAAACTCATCTTGCTCCCTCTTGAATTACAAAAGACAAACAAACAAAAAGAACAGCATTGTATGTTATTAAGGAATCCAAAAGCACAGTCAATGTTTTCTGTTGATTTTCCTTTGATAAAAAGAACTTGCTGCCACTGGAGATTTCTTCCTCAAATATTAAAAATGTCCTTATAGATATAAAGCTCCATTATTAAATGCTTTTGTTTGTTAAATAACACTGTGTTTATTTAATCTGTATATAACAGCATTAAGGCGGCACGGTGGTGTAGTGGTTTGCACTGTTGCCTTGCACCTCCAGTGTCTGGGTTTGATTAGCGGCCAGGCTCGATTCCCTGTTTCCGTGTGCATGGAGTTTATGTTCTCCCCTGCTTGGTGGGTTTCTTCCGTGTACTCCGGTTACCTTTCACAGTCCAAATACATGCAGATTAGGCATGTTCCCAAATTCCCTGTAGTGTGTGAATGAGTGTGTGTGTCTGAGTGTGTGCCCTGCGATGGATTGGCTCCCAGTCCAGGGTGTACTCCGCCTCGTGCCCTAAGTCTCCTGGGATCCTGAACACTGGATAAAGTTGTATAGACGATGAGTGAGAGTGAGTGAATGAGAAATCAGCATTAGAACATTCATATCAATCTCTTAAATTATATCCAGAAATACTATCAGAACTGCCATTATAGAAAATTTATCAACATGGACAAAATCTGAAAATGTTGAATGAGTTCATATTCATTCCCCTGGACTGACCGTGTCAAACTGCACTAAACATGTAAAGAGGGCTTTTTGTGGACTCTTTATTCTGGACAAATTTTAAAAATAAAATATGTTTTAGTTAGAATACAGGTGTTTTAGTATACATGATCCTTATCATTAGGCACTCTTACAATTTCATGCACAAAATCAGAATCAATTCAGTTCAATTTTGATGCCTGCTACAGGTCTAAAAAAAGCGTTGGGATGGGGGCATGTTTACCACATCTGGCAATTAATGTTATAGGTTTCTGGAGTTTTGGTGCTGGAATTTGGTCCCATTCTTGCCCCTGATATGGATTTGAAGCTGCTGAAGAGTTCGTGGTCATTTTTGACATATTTTTCATTTAATGATGCACTATAAGTGAAAGATCTGGACCTCAGGCAGGCCAATTCAGCACCCGGACTCTTCTACTATGAAGCCATGCTGTTGTAATAGCTGCAGTATGTGGCCTTCCCTGGAGCATACGTTGCTCTAAAACCTTTATAAACCTTTTAGCATTCATAGTGCCTTCCAAAACCTGCAAGCTGCCCATACTGTATGCACTTACTGTATGCACCCCATACCATCAGAGATTCTGGCTTTTAAACTGAACGCTGATA